>OX352773.1:58175004-58699613 GCA_947095535.1 Poecilobothrus nobilitatus | reverse complement strand
ATAAAAATCAAAATAAAATAGGGATTAACATCTTTTGGTACATAAAGATTTTTATTGCATTAAATTTGTATAAGGACAATAATCATTATATATGCATAACCATATATATAATTTTTTTTTTCATTTATACTGTAGTATGTATTTTATTTTGTAAATCGTGAGTTTCGAATAGCTTACATGTAAAATATGTATTTATTTATATAGATTGGTATCATTATATTATTCATTTAATTTCCAATCTAAATTCGAATTTGAAACATATTTACACTTTTATATATACTCATATTTATCACCAAAAGTTATTTTATCATAAAATAGGTTTAGTTTTTTTTTCTTTTTATAAAATTGAACAAAAAAACAAAAAAAAAAACGGAATTTTATAAATGTTGTAGATTTTATTTAATAATCTTGTAATTAAGTAATTATTCATTAAAACGATAATTTTTCATAATACTTTTACATAATTACAATATTAAAATTATATGGGTAAATGGATAAAAAGAATTTTGTAATTTTCAAATCATAAGAGTTAAATGAAAAAAAAAAATGGCAATTTATTTAATAAAAAAAAAAATATGCAACAATTTATTTTTACTTATCCTATATTATATATTGTCATAATTCTTTTATTTACACTATATTTTTAATAAGCTTATATAGCATTTTTTTTTAATTTTTGTTTTTTCAAGTATTACATTGTTTCTTGATTTATTGACAAAGTGTATATTTTACCAAAAAAAAATCATTTATGTACCAAAAGTGTATAATCTACAGATTTAATATAACAACAGTACACAAACAACAAAAAAATAGAAAAGTTTATTAGCTTCAATTTATTATTTAAAAATAAATAAAAACGCTAAAATAATAACAAAAAAAAATATTTTAAATTTTAAGAAATATAATATATAAAATTATTATGATTTTTTTTTTTTTTTAAATTGCAAAAATTATCAAAAGCCCAATAATAATTTATGGATAATAAGATAAACTAATAAATTATATTGTCATTTATAATAAAAAAAAAAAAAATCTTTTAATAATAAATAAAATTAATACATATTTGTACAATCAAATAATATTCGTAATATATATATATATATATATAAAAATAAATAAAACGAAAGTAGTCATATTGCAATTAAGTATAAAATTAAAATATTTCTTAAAAAAAAAAAAAAACAAAAAAAAAAAAATCGTAAAAATATTAATATTTTGGAGGTGGTCAATATATTAAATTATAAATAAATTAATAAATTTTTTTTTCTTTTTTTTCTTGTGCTTTTTCAATAATTCTTTATTTACTTTTTAATTTTTGACTGATATTCCAAAAAAAATAAATTTTCTTTTTCTGTTCTTTAAAAAAAAATATATATATACAAAACTTCTATATATAGAAAATATAAAATAAATATAGCATTAATAGATGGTTAGTTTATATTAAATAAAATAATTAATTTATATATAAATACCTAATATATAATTTTATATATTCATACCATATTTGTAGTAAACAAAACAAAAAAAAAAAACATCAGTGTAATATATTTATATATATATACATAATATTTATATATATAAATATAAAATTAATTAAAATATAAGAGAATCAAAAAAAAAAAAAAAATATATATATATATATATATATTATGCAAAAGAAGAAGATGAAGAAGAAAAAGATAAAAAAAGAAACAATAATTCCTAGTTAAATCACAAATAAATTAATACATAATTACATATTGAAATTATATATATATACAAATATACACATACACCCTATATAAATATTAAATAAATATTTAATCAAATATCTTTTTTATTTGTTTAAATCGAATCAATTTTTTTTTTCCCCCAAAATCTATTAAAAGGTTAAAAATAATAATAATTTTTTTTTTTAATTTATCATCAATATTAGTTTCAAATTAAACAGTTAAACAATTAAATATATTTGAAATAACATATATATATATATATAGAAAAATTAAATTATATTAATAAATTTTTAAAAATTTTAAATTGAGTAAATTAAAAATAAGATGTTATCTTTTCTGTTCATTTTCATATTAATCTTTAAATGATTTTTGATTGTTCTGTTTAGTCTATTTGTATCTACTAATACATTTTGCTATCATCATTTGACTATATAAAAAAAAAAAAAAATAAAAAAAATAAAACAAAAAAAAAATTACATATAACCTTTTAATAAATAATCCATGACTTAATATTTTGGGTTTTTTAAATCATAATTTATTTTGTATAATATTCAATACATTTACATACAACCACAACAAAATTCCTTAATTAATTATTCTTAAGTTTATTTAAATACATCTATTTATTCTATATGCAATAATGTTAAATGTAAAAAAAAAAGAAAATTATTAAAATTTATAATACCTGTCTTCACATTATTCTATAATATAAAAAAAAAACTAAACGAAATAAAGTAATATAACCTTGATTATTAGAATGATTATTAGTTGTTCCAAGTTTTTTTTTTTGTCTTTTTTATATTAAAAGAAGGAATATATATCGTATATGAAAATTTACAATGAGGTTTCTACTAATATTTATAACTTTAATAAAAAAAAATTTCTATATAAAAAAAACGATTATAAAAAAATAAACTTTATATTTGTGGTATATATATAAAACATAATAATCAGAATATTATATATACAAAAAAAAAAATAAAATAAAATAGCAATATTTTTATTCAAAACAAAAAAAAAAAAAAAAAAAAAGAAATAAGAAAGAAAATATAATCAATAAACAAAAAAAAAAAAAAAATTCAATTTCTTACTATATATTTAATGGGAAATTCTTATTAAAATTAAAGTTTAAAAACTTACAACAAAAACCATTTGTATAAAATATGTCTTATATAACATTTTTAAATTCAATTAAGTATTTTTTTAAATAAAATTTTCTTAAATTTAAAATTTAAATACAAAAAAAAAAGGGATTTTGAAATATTTTTTTAAAGGGAATTTCTTTTTTATATTTAAATTTATTTTGCAATAACTTATATTATAAATCATAATTATAAATCAAAAACAAAAGAAGTTATTGTTGAAAGTATTAATAATTTAATTCAAAGAAATTTAATCTTTGATTCATATTTTCGATTCATATAATTGAATCACAATATTTGCGTTAATTTTACACGAAAAGTGTAGTTGTACTAAAGTGTAAAGTACTAACTATTGTTTTAGTAAATGGAACGCTATCATCTACTTTAGTGAGTAGTTGGTAAATAGAATCCTATCAAGTACTCTTTTTTCAAATACTGGTATAGTTGGTAGTAGAAAAGAATAGTTTAGTTTGGAAAAAGAAATAATGTAATAGCTCAGTACTTAGATAAATTATCTAAAAAAAAAAAGAATAATTATATATGTAAATAAAATTTAATTTTTTTTTTTTAATTTTTGTTTTTATCTAATTTTAAATATTTTTAAATCATTTTAAAGAAAACTTAATTGAATTTAAAAAGGTTATAGATTGAAAAAATAGTCAACAATTTAATTTCTTTTTTATTAATTGTTAAAGTTGTTTTTTTTTTTTTTTTTTCTCCCAATACAATTGAATTATTTTCTATGTAGAATTCTATTTTGATTCCCATATCCTTTATCCTTTAAATACTACTATTTTTTTCTTAGATATGTATTATAATTCCATGTAAAATATTAATCTTTGGTTTTAATTAATAGTTCTATATAATGGGTATATAAATTATTAATTCATTTCCTTTAATAGTATTCACTTCTTTTTCCAAGCATACTAAAATTTATTTAAAAAATCTCTCTAATTTTCTATTAGTTGATACATGTTTTTTTTTTTAGTTATATCTGGTTATAAAAAAATTGTAATTTCTTTTTTTTACTTTAATTATATTAAATTTATATTTTCGTTTTCTTTTTTCTTTCATTTGTTATAAAAATAAAATAAATAAAAATAATAATAAAATAGAGGGAATTTTCAATATAAACAAAATTCGATAATAAGAATATAGTGGCTTATAAACTCTCTGTACTAAATTGTATATTATTAATTAGAGGAACAAAAAAACACGTACACACAAAAAATAAATAATAAATCAAATAAAAAATTAGGAACAATAATAATAATATAATTGTTAATTGTATAAAAATTAAAACGTTAATTAAAAAAAAAAAAAAAAAAAGAAAAAAAAGTCACCAATTAATACACACGCTTTTTTAAAATAATAACAAAAAACCAACATACAATTTTTTCGATCTTTTTATAGGTATAAAACATTAAACTAAAAAACAAAAAATAAAATAAAAAAAACCAACTAAAGTAATATTAAAAAAAAAAAAAAAAATTATATTAATATAAACTATAAATAAAAATAATGTATGTATGTTAATTTATATAAAAACAAAAAATTAAAAGGTTTATTGTACACACGTAAAACAAAATAATGGAATTGTTGTAAAGAAAAAAAAATTTTTTTTTTTTTTTCGCAATATACCCATATATATATATATATATATATATATATTCTATATACTCATATATATATATACAATACAATATACCCACATATATATATATATATATATATATATATTCAAGATTTTCATGATTTAAAAAAAAAAAAAGACAGTTTTACCCAAACGAAATTAAACAGAATATCTTATTTTTGAAAAAATTTCTTTAAATCTCAAGTTTTGTTAGGTCAATTTATTAATAACTTATAGTTTAAATAACAAATAATTTTATGTTTTAAGTTTTTAAAATCAAAAAATAAATCATATGCTTAAACTTAATAAATTCAAATAAGAAGAAGGAGAAGAAGAAGAATTGATTAAAAGAATGGCTTTTTTTTAGCTTTTTATTTCTAATAGATTATATTTTTTTATTATGTATTTTATTTTTTTAAAAAGACTTAATTTTTTTTTTTTAACCTTTTAATAATGATTTTGGTAATATTATTGATTTTTGATATTTTATCTTTTCAATATTGTTATTTTATTTACTTTTATATTTATTAATAATATTATTATTAAAAAAAAAGAAATCAATTTAAAACAAAATTATATATTATAAATTATAATAGTGTACTGTAATTTTTAAAATCTTTTATAATTCTTGCTTAATAATTAGATATAAAATAAGTTTTTCTTTAAAAAAGCTCTAATTTTTGTTTTAAATTCCTTTTAAATTTCATTTATTTTTAATAATTTTTGTTTATTAATAAAAATTATTTTAGCTTAATTTTATCTTGATAATACATATATTATTTTATATACATACATATATTAATTTTTTTGTATAACATTATGTATTAATAAGGGGATAATTAACTAAAACGATTGTTTTGAAATTACTTAAGAATGATAATTTTAATAATTTAAATTTTTATTAATTATTTCTATTATTAAAGATTAATTAAAATTCTTTCATTTAATAGTCCTTTGTCCATATCGTATTAATTTATTTTATACAGATAAAATTTCTTCTATAAAATAAAAAATTATATTATTCAAAATTTAAAATTTGGTCTAGAATCAAAATTTCATCGCAGAAAATTTATTATTTATGATGTTGTTCTGATCAATTTGAAAAAAAAATATAAATTAATTGCTTAAAGTCATTTTTAATTTAATATATATTATATAGAATAGTGTTTTTTATTTTACTTTTATTTAATTAAGTAAATTGAAGCTTTTATTTTTATTAATGAGATTCTAATTTTTGAAAACTTTTCATTTTTAAGTTTAAGTTTAAATTTTTTTTTTTTTTTTTATACGCATTTATTTTTTAAGTTTTTATTTTTTATGATTGAATAATATATGTTTTTTTTTTGTTTTTTTTTTTTTGTTTTTGGGGATTTTAATTTATGATAAAAAACGAGTTATTGTTTTAGTAATTAATAATTACATTAATATTTTAAAAAAAAAAACAAAAGCAAAAAATATTTAATTAATGTGTGTGAAAAAGCATCAAATATAATTATTATTAATAATATTAATGTTGATTAACTTTTAATAAATATATTTTCTTATAAAGCGTTATAATTATAAATTTAATTTTACCTTATATATATATACTAATTATAAAAAATATAATTTAAATAATTAATAATCATATTTAATATACATAATATATTAATTTTATTAATAAAAAATATAGATATATTTTATAAATAAGCATATTTTATTAATATAATTACAAAATAAATACAAATATTAATAATATAAATAAATAAACGGTGTATAAGTTAATTAACACAAAAACAAATACAAAAAAAAAAGAAAAAAAACGAATTAATTTTAAGTCTGATTTTTTTGAAGTTTTAATTTTTTTTTTATATTAATATTTCAAAATATAAATTACTGAAAAATAAAATAAAATTTTAGGCTATTAAAACTTCTTAATAACAAATAAGTTTATTTTGAAATAAATTTGAAAAATTCTTTTAATTTCTTTTTAAAATTTCAGACTTAGTTAATAAAATCTAATTAATAAACGACATTTTTAAAAATTTTTTAAAAATAATACATATATATTTAATATTCAGTTAATAATTTCGACAATTTATAGAAAACATATTTATTAAAATATATTTAATTCAAAAAAAAAAAAAAATTAAAGGAAAGGAAAATATAATAGAAACTTTAACTCTTTAAAGTTAAAGTTTTATTAATTAACTTATTATAAATTAATAGACAAAAAAAAAAAAACAGAAATGTTTTAAATATTTCTTTTTTTTTTTTTTTTTTATTTTATTTTATTTAATTTCATTTTTATTTAATTTTAAATTAAATCAGAAAAAAACAAAAAAATAAAAATAAATAAAAAGAATAAGATATTCATTTTTCAATTTTGAATCGATGAAATTATATAATCCACGCCCAAAACATTTATATATATATATTTATATAAAAATTTATTTATTCGTATATTTATACTAATATTATTATATATATATATAACTTATACGTATATATCTATTATATATTTATTTATTGAATTTAATTTAATAATTTTTAGAAAAGAATAAAAAAATAAAAAAGCAAAATAAGTGTTCTTTAAATAAAAATAAAATTAATTAATTAATTATAATTAAAAAAAAAAAAACAAAAAAAAAACCATTTAATTAAAAAAAATTATGAATGAAAAGGAAAAAAAAAAGATTTAATTAAAATAAAATTTAAAAAATCCTATTTTTAGTCCTGAAATTTATAATGAGGGTACTTTTATAATTTTATTTTTCCTATGACAGATGATTTGATGTAATTGTCGGCTGGTAACCTTAATTGGTTTACCATGATTACCCAAAATTTGATTAGACTTTTTATTACTATCAAAGAGTTTTTTATTTTATATTAAAAAAGAAAATATAATAAAAAAAAAAAAGTTCATTTAATTTGCGACGTACACTTAAAAAAAAAGGAAGAAAAGAAATCACTAATTATTGAAAAATCTTATTATAATAATTTTTTCACCGAAATCAAAGCAATTGACAAAACAAAAAAAAAAAAAATGGTTTCACAAGATCATCAATTTTATAAAAATTGTTATAAAAGTTTTAAAAAGACTGAAAAAAAATTTCATATTTCAATTTAAAGTGTTTCCGAAAAATTAATGGATGAACTCTTAACATTTCTTTTTAATTTTAAATATTTGGAGATTGTAAGATAATAAAAGAATATTCAATTATCTGAAGATTGTTCAGATGTTGACTTTTAGACATTGAAAATTATTTATGTTTTATGGAAATTAAAAAAAGGAAGCTTATAATTTTAGCTTTCTCAAGATAAATTACAACCACCACTTATTGGTGTTATGGAGTCAATTCATCTTGGTAGTAATTCTGAAATTTTTAAATTAGATCTGTATTAGCAAACTAATTATAATTTTCAGGACATACTATTTTAGGATTAAAATAATTTTATACAAAATATTTATTTTTTTTTTTTTTCATTTTCAAATATTTGTTCGACTGATTTATTAAAAACAGATTTTTTTTTTAATTTTTAAAATTTTCTTTTATATTTTTATTTTATATATATTTTAATTATTAAATTTTATGTAAAAAAAAAAAAAAATTTTATATATATATTTTTTTGTTATTTATTTTAAAAAAATGAAATCAAAAAACGCCTTTTTAAAAATTGTGTAATTTATATAAAAACAAAAATCTTTTTTTTTTTTTTTTTTAATTTCTTTTTTTTAAATTTTCTTTTATTTTCTTTATAGTTTTTATAAAATATAAAAATATATCTATATATAATATATATAATATTATTTTGAAAAAATAAATAATATATAAAATATATATGTATATTAAAAAATAAAATAAATTATGTAAATTTTAAGATCGAAAAAAAAAACAAAAACAATTTTAGGTTAATTAAAACAAAAAAAAAAAAAATATTTAAAATTTAAAAAAAGAAATTAATTTAAAACAAAAAAAAAAACGATAAAATTATTGTAAAGACAAAAACAACAAAAAAAAATAATAAATTAAATTAAATTATAAAAATAGGACAAAACAAAGTAAAAAAAAATAAAAAAAAAACAAAAAGTAAAATGAAAAAAAAATATAAAAAAACGAATTAAAAAAAAATTAAATAAAAAAAGAAAAAATTATAAAAAATAAATAAAAAAAAAAAAACAAAATTGTAATGTGTTTTACTTTTTTTATTAAATAGCAGTTTTTTTTAGCATGAATTATTTTAAAAATTAACTTTTTCGAAATTTGGAAGGAAGGAGAAAGAGCGAAGGACTGGACCGCCGGCTCATTGAGAATGACTAAATTGTAAATGATTAAATGTTGAAGAATTTAGGTGTAAGAGTAGGCAACCGCAACCACTTTTCCTATTTAACTTTTGTCATTAATTGTATGATAAATGTTTAATGTCAAAAATATTTTATCTACAATTTCTATGTCTACAATTTTTGTTATTTATTTAAAATGGTGGGATTAAATATAAATTTAATGGTGATAAAAATTTTGTATTTTATGTTTTTTTTTGACATCATAAGTTTTTATTTGCATGTAAATTGATTTCCTTAATTTTATATGCAATGAAGAGGGAAATCAAAATCACAAGCATATTAAACTGTAGGTTTTGCATAGAAATTGATGCGATAGAGAACATTATGTATTTTCTATCCTGCCTAACACCTAGTCTGTCAAGGAAAAGGTGGAAATATCTCGGGTAACTTTTTTTTTTTAAATTTAGGTGAATTCTCTGAATGGATCTGAGAAGCCTTCAAGGCTTTTTCTGTCAGAGTGGTGTAACCATGTCATAAATCCGTATAGGCTCTACTTCGTTTTGAAGGTGCACTATGAATTTAGAGTCTAGTGATTACTGATGCTTTAGCTCAGCTGTGATGTGATGCGTTAGCTTCTTTCATCAATTAAAAAAATAAAAAAAGTCCAATATTTTGAAAGTTGACCAAATAGATTAGTCGTTAAACCAAATTTAAATGATTGTTGTTTAAAAACTTGTCATGATGATGATGTGATGTTGATGTGCTGGTGATGTTTGTAAACAAAATCGTTTGGATTAACAAATGAAGCTGTTATTAGTTTATTAATGGATTTACAGCTGAAAATGAATGAAAGTTAATGGTACTTCACCCACACAGAATGGATATTCATAACATTATATTTTTTTATTCTGTGTTGTTATTAGCCTTAAGTTTATTCTATATAAGAATTGAAATAAAGATTTTAAATAAAAATTTACATAAAGATGTTGATTAACGTTGCCTTAATTAACGTTACCAATAAACCAATAAAACCAAAAATAACTCAGTTAAATAAAGTTAATAAAAATATGTTTGTTTTTTAAATTTAAATAATGTTAGAAAAGTTTTTGATTTTTGAAGGAGTTTTATGCAAATATGTGCAAATCCATTAAAAAACACATCTCTTTGTAAATGTATTTATAACACACAGCATAAAAGCTATTAACCAAGTTTTTTAGAGTCCAAAAAAAAAATTTTACTTTCAGGATTTGTTTTCTTTTCTTTTATTTAATGGCTTGGGTTTTATTTAATTAGGACAGTGAATATATGAAAACAATAAATACATGTTGATACTATATAGAAAGATGTTAGATATTATGGCACATAACTATAATAAAGGAATGCTTGATAGCTTTTCCTTAAAAATTTAAATTATACTTATTAAAAATATTAAAAAATTAAAAATATTATAAAGTATACGTACCTACATTTAAATAAATCGAAATTTTTAAGTAATGTAAGATGTAAACGTAAAATAAATATATCCTTAGCATTTTATTAATTAGACCGTTGGTTACTCTACATACTTATTACAAATTTATAAATCTTATAAATTTTTAGGCAATTAATTTATAAATTGGCATAGATTAAATATATAAATATATGGGAGTGACATTTTTTAATTATACATATTTAAATAAAACTGTTAAAAATTGAATGATTAAAAGTGACTTTCACCAATCGCCGCATTTAACACTGTTTTTTTTTTTTTTTTTTAAATTACAGTCTATAAATCATATTAATAATAGTAGCCTATTAGGATTATTATTATAAAAGTGTTTTCTCAATTAATTTCAATGTTATTCATTAAATACTGAATTTTTATAATATTTTTCAATGTTTAGTTTTTCAATTTAATTCTAATATTATGATTAATATTTTCTTAAAAATGATTTTCTTTAAATTAACAATTAATTGTGCAATTTTTTAAATGTTTTTTTTTTGACTATCAGAAAATCTAATAAATCTTATACATATAAATAATGTCAAACAGATGAATATATTTGATCTGTATTATTTTTCACATTGTTTATTGGAATTGAGTTCAATGAAAAATGTCGTGCACTTGTTGTTTTGCTCACGATTACTTGTTGTTTACCTTGATCTAGTATTCTACTATTTTTTTCTTCTAGATCTGGATTATTTTGATTTTTTTTTAGAATTTTCTTCCTAACATTGATTTTCTAAGGAAATCTAAAACATTTATAACTTATAAAATCCAGTGCTCCATTAAAAGTTATTATCATTAATGTACGGTTTATTATAGTTTCATTTTAAATAATATAATTACTGATTTAATTGTTCTTTTTAATTAAATATTGTAATTTTTATTTTTGAAAAAAAAAAAAATATAATTAAATTATTTATATAATCATTATTTACAAATATTATTTACTAAAAAAACAAATACAAAAATATAAATTAAAAATAAATTTGATTGGAGTTAATAAAAATGGTGATTGATTTTTTTTTTTAAATTTAATTTAAAGGCTGATGACAATATTGTTTTCTTCAATTTTTTTTTGTTTTTCATAATTTATTTATACACAAGTTATATGTTTATTTTCTTGCAATATTCTATATCCATTAAAATAAACTGATCTTATTAATAATAAATATAATTATAGATAATGAATGGTTTTATTATTATCTTAATTAATGTTTTAATTATTAATTTTTGTTTAATTTTGTGTATTCAATCCATATCCTTTTAATGTAAATGATGTAAAGAATGGTATGCTACTGGAGCATGATGTACTACTGGTGCTGCATGTACTAATGCAGCATGATGTACTACAGGTGTATGATGATGCACAATAGATGAATGTGAATGTGATATAGCTGGAGCATGTATAGCAGCTACACGTAACGGTGCGTGATGTACAAGAGCTGGTGCATGATGTACAATTGGTGCATGATGTAAAATTGGTGCATGATGTACAACAGCTGGTGCTGAATGAACAAGAACTGGTGCTGGATGAGCTATTACTGGTGCTGGATGAACAGCTAAATGTACACCACGTTTAGTTTTTGGACTATCTTCTGGTGTTGGAACTGCTGCACTAACAGCAATAACAGCAACAAATAGAATAATCTAAGTTATAAAGAAAACGAAAAATAAATATTCTTGTTTCATTATACGTATTATATTATATAAAAGTGTATTTGAAAATTTTTGAAAAGTTTCTCGCTTGAGTCTTTTTATTTTATTTTCAATTTTACATTTTTTTTTTTTTTTAATTTAAAATTGTTTTATAATTTTTATTTAATTTATATTTGTATATTGATTTAATATCCATTAATTTTTTAAATAAATTACATTTGAATACATATTATAATTGAAATTCTAATAAAAGTTTAAATAATATACCCCGAAAAAATTTTCAAAAATATACCGATTTTGTTTGACGGGTTTAAAATTATTACTTACAGAGTATTTCATTTTTATTTTTTGAATTTTACTTAAGTTTTTATTTTAAATAAATATTTTTTTTTTTTTACAAAATTGCGATGCGTACGTGCGTTCACGTGTGAAAATACAAGACAATAATAATTAGTTTTATGAAGCATGCAAAGCTTATTTATAGTGCTAAAATATGTAACCAAAAAAAAAAAGAAAAAGAAAAAATAAACTTATTGAATCAATCAAAACATAAAAATAAAAATATTCATTCCGCCTGCAATAATATAAGCTTATACAAAAAAAAAAAAAAATATGAAACAAAAATATTAAAGGAACATTTTGTCGTGCTTTTCTTTTTATATTTTTTTTTGATTTTTTTGTTTTTTTTCAGAATAAACTTCATATATCACAACATTGAAATATTAATTAAAGCTTCGTTTATAATTTTAACCAAAATTGAATTTTTCATAATATTATTTATCTTAAATCAGTTAATACAATTTGTCATTTTTATTTTCATACATATATCGAATAATACGTTTAATATATTGCTTAGAACTTAGAATTTAAAAAATTCATTTAAATATCCTTTTTTTTTTTTTAAATATACCTTTTACCCATGTTGTTGAACCTAATTTAAAGTAATATTGTTATTATTTTCTCAATAGTATTGTAATAGTTGCTAAAAAAAATAACCATCCTCCCCGGCGGGGAATCGAACCCCGGTCTCCCGCGTGACAGGCGGGGATACTGACCACTATACTACCGAGGATGTAAACAATTAATTAATAAAATACAGTATGAGTATGTTATAGTGTACTACAAATGAATGTTAATACAAAAAATATACTAGATTGTGTATGACATTTCTACACGTATAATGAAAAAGAGGTACAAAAATATTCAGTGGTGAGTCAACAATATTTCGAATTCAGATATCTTCTATACAGATTTGCTTATTACTGGTTCTGCAGAAATAATAAGACACTTTTTAGTAAAAGAGTATCTAAACGCAAATCAAGATTTTCGTGCATTTTTGGAGAAAATTTATAAAATTGATAATTTGAAATGAAAAAAATTATCCTCCCCGGCGGGGAATCGAACCCCGGTCTCCCGCGTGACAGGCGGGGATACTGACCACTATACTACCGAGGATGCAAATATTTTGTTAATAATGTACATTATGCGTAGAGTTGTGCGGCAAATGAATGATAATTTAAAAAAAATATTAAATTGTGTATGACAATTCTACACGCATAATGAAAAAAAAGTACAAAAATATTCCGTGGTGAGTAAACAATACCAGCAATTCAGATATCATGCAGTTGCATTTCCTTATTGCTGGTTCTCGAAAAATAATAAGAAATTTTTTTATTTAGAAAGAGTGCTTAATTAAAATCAAGATTTTCGTGCTATCTTTGTAAAAATTAAAAAAATAGATAATTTGAAATAAAAAAGAATTACCCTCCCCGGCGGGGAATCGAACCCCGGTCTCCCGCGTGACAGGCGGGGATACTGACCACTATACTACCGAGGATATAATAAGAAGTATAATAAATAAATTATTGAATTATTTTTTTATTATAAATATTAATATTATGTTATTATTTATAATTTTCGTTATATTCTAAATGGCTCAAAAAATTGTTGATGAATTGGCTCAATTGGATAAAATTAATTGGTTTATGCGAATAGAGATCATAGATAAAAATATAAGATGATCATGGAATTCTTAAACATAAATTATATCTTTTTCAATTCCAAGTGTTCTAAGATCAAAAGTGTGAAGAACATTAAATTGTATTTTAATAAATAAAAATAAATATCGAGGTTATGAAATGAAATTTTGTCTGAGTGCAGAGGAAAGAAAAAGAAAATAGCTGGAATGTTAAAATAAAATTTTATTTAAAAAGTTAGTTCAAGATATTCTAAGGTATTCCTTTATTCCAAGGTATTTTTTTAAGGTGTTTTATCATTCCTCTTGATTTACATGGTTTTCTTTGTAAATAATGAGAGTTTACATAGTTTATTCTTAATATTATCATTTTCAAAGTATTATTATTCTTTTGTTCGAATGTATAAATATTTCTACAATTTGTAATTTTAACTCTTCATGAAATCTTCCAAGAATTTATTTTTAAATTCATATATGAAATTTGAAATCTGTTTATATTGACTAAATACTTTTTCCTGTCTTCAAAGTTTTTTTTTTATTTATGCTTGTAGAAATGAATGATATACGTACTTAAAATCTCAATGTTGTTTTCATAAGATTTAAATAGTATTATTATTTATAAAATTGATAAAAATAGAAATATATTGCAATAATATATTATTTATAGTTTTTTTTTTTTTTTTTTGGGTAACAACTTAAAAAATTGTTACAATTTTTTTTTCAAACTATTGAAAATAAATAAAAAAGTTTTTAAGTGTATAAAAAAAAAAAAAAAAATTAAATTATTTGACAAAATCAGAATTGATTGCAAGTGGGCATTTCTAATCAAAAATAAAAAAAAAGAAAAAAATAACTTTTTTATTGAGTTCAAATTTTTGTCAGTTATTGCAATATAAGAAAATTTAAATCAAATGTGATATAAAATTTAAAAGAGTTTATAATACACAAAAAAAAATTGTGAAAGTTTTTTACTCTTGTTTCATTTTGTATACATTCTAAATTTGTGTTCCACAAGGAAGCCAACTAGGTCCCTTATTTTTTATAGTTTCGATTTATGATTGTCCCCTATATTTTTTTCCTATATTCTTAACATAGATTTTGCTGATAATACCAAACCTACTAAAGCAATAATTACTACTAAGAGCCAGACTTTATGGAAGTATGATTAATACACTTTGCCTGCATAATTAATCTCATACATTATAATTTAACTCGGATATTGCAAAGGCTCAATCAATAGGTCATTTATCTTTTAGATTTTAAGTTCTTAGCTCTTGTTTCAGATGCTAATAGTATAAATATGTAGTTTAATAAGTATAGTTTGGTTTTTATTTACTACCAAACTAACCAAACTAAAAGATGACTAAATTAGTTTTAGTAATGCTTCTCTAAATGTTGTATTAATTGATTACTAAGTAAAATGTCTGATACTTTAAATATCGTCCTTTGTAAAGGAAGTGCTATAATGTATATTTAAATTAAATATTTAAATGTAATTAGGATAAAAAAAAAAGTTCAAAATTTTCTATGTTATTCTGTTGTAGGCGCCAAACAGATGGATTCACTATAACTCTTTTCTATTAGCATAACACTTTTTAAATTTTTACTTTTGCATTTAAATTTTCTCAAACACTTTTAAATTCATTATATTATTTAGGTTTTTCTCGTTTATACTGCTATCAGCAAATGGTTCTCATCCTTAAATGAACAGGGCGAGGTTTTCGATATCCAACTTATCTGAATAGTTAAATGCAGTGCATTGTTAGGAAATTGTCGAGCTGCTGAACTTGCTAACAGCGACACAAACCTTCAAATTCTGCAAGAAAAGAAGAATCTCGGCGATTCTATTACATTATAATCTGTAAATATTTGTCTGAACTGAACAACAAGCCAATTAATACACTTACAAACAGCAGGTGGCTTCTTAACTTGCACTTTGACCAAACAAACCTTTTCTACATTAGATCTTAAACAATTTCAGAAGACAAGCATTTCCTTGTTATGAATTTGGCAGAAGCTGCAAATATTAAGAGGAAGAAAAATCAATCTTTCCCCTATTGTGTGATTGCCTATAGCTATTTCTCTGTCGAAGTTGAACTTATTGAAACTTATGCTCTGTCGAAGTTGAACTTATTGTTGAGCTTTATAGAAACTTTCAATGGTTTAATTAGGAGAAATACTGATCAAGTGTATCACAAAGAGGCTAAATGTGTATTTTCAGCCCTTACGTACCTATCTACCTATTTGTTTTAGTTTTTAGTATATAATTTTTTATTTTATATACTCGTATAATTAAAATTTAGAAGTACCCATCATACATATTTTTGTAAGAATATGATGTTATTAAAATATTAAAATGAGTAAACGAAATTATAAAGGATTAAACAAAGTTTAAAAAATGGGAATGTTATTTATAACTGTATTCTTTTATTAAAGTTTTAAGGACACAATTTAACAAACTATTAGTTTAATAGCCGTATAGCTGTTCTTTTAACTTTTTGGATTATCATTTTTTTTTTTTATTTGTACATATTATACATATTAGAAAATCATACATTTTTATGATTCCATTATTATGATCTTATATGTGAGTATAGACACAACATGATACAAATGGTCCATGTTACACCCATTTACAACGCTTGTCAATTAGACATAAAAAGTTAAAAAGAGTTCATATTGTGCAGTCATTATTAATAATGCGTACATATATGTATTATGTACACAACTTGTAAAACTAAATAAAAAAAAAAAAAAAAAAACGGATTTAATATACAATAAATACAACAAAGAACTCACAAGATAAAAAATAAAAAATTAAATAAATCATGTTTTAAGAAATACAAATTTTCAAACTTTTTCTACAAATTTTTTGTTTTTGACTGACATACGCATGTAATAAAAAATAAAAATTATATATGTATACGATATATTTAACAATTGAAAAACATAATTTTGTTTTATTTTTTATTTTTATTATTATTATAAATAATAAAATCGATTAATTTTATAGAAATATATATAAAAAAAAAAAAAAAACAAAAATTAAGCGTTGAGTCGCTAAATGACAGTGCGAATTATGTTTTATAAAAAATATACCGATATACTTAGGATGAGGATATAAGAAATTATGAAATCTTAAAAGTGTAAAATTATTTTAATTTTTTTTTTCTTAAATTTTATTTTTATTTCGATTTTTTTAATTAAGATCATTTAATTTATTGACTTGTCATAAATTTAATTGACATATTATATATGTTAGCTATTTAAGATTATTATTAGTAGCATTTTTTTTTTTTTCAAATACAAAAAATATCCAGCAGTGGAACTTGGTAATATCGTATTCAAACTGTAATTAAGGATTCTATAACTGAATTAATATGTGTATTAGAAAAATAAAAATCTCTAATAAAAAATAAAATAAATTGTAGTTTCGAAAAGAATTTTTTGAAGTTTGATTAACTTTAATTGAAAAATTTTAATATTTATTGGCTTGTATAATGTATTTATTTTGGCAAAAGTGATTGAGTCCCAAAATCTACAAAAAATAAAATGTATAAAAATTTTTGCCACAAAAAAAAAAAACAACTAAAAATAATCCTAAAACACAGAAATAAATATGTAGAATATAATTAAAAAAAAAAAATCAGATCAATTTAGAAAAAGTTTTAAATTAGAAAAATTTTTAGGTTCTTTTCGTTTCGCACTTACTTATTTACATATTTTAATTTTTCGGACGGCTCATTATGAAGTAACTCTAAAGTTAGTTACATTAATAATTTGTTTAATAGGGCTTGAAGGTGACAGCGCTTCTATTTTAAATGCTTTGTTGTTAATATATGTATGTAAAAAATGTATGTAAAAAAATAACTAGGAGGGATTTTATAGTTGGTTACAAAATCGAATTGTGCACTTTTTCCGCAATATTATTATTATATATATAAAGCTGTTCCTAACAAATGCGTGAAACCACTCACTCATTTCGTATCAAAAAGATGAAACACTTCCAGATGTGCTAGAGACTAGCTGCAAAATGCGTTTGATAAAGTTTGGTGTGAAACGATCCAGAAAAATCTGAAATTACACCTTTTTGGTTCCAAAGGAGCCCTTTTAGCCCTTTATATATGTTATATGGAGATTTCAATATTTATAACCTAATATGGTCATATGGAGCATCATTAAAAAGGTCTTGGCGAGCTCTTCAACTTTTGTTTGGAAACCAGTATTCTAGGACCCCTTTCTTGGTCCCCGTCCGTTTATAAGCCCTTAATATAAAAGTAAGCTGTAGATATATTATCATGTGCGGTATCATTAAAAAGGTCTTGGCAAATTTAACATCTTTTGTTTCAAGACTTTGGTTTTGGGATACCGTGCTTGGACCCAGAAAGATTTTATAAGCCCCAAATATAAAATCAGCTGTATATGATCATGTGGGGTATCATTCAAAAGATCTTGGCGAGCACTCCAACTTTAGTTTGAGGAGCATTGTTCTAGCACGCCCTGCTTGGTTCCTGAAACTGTTTATAAGCCCTTAATATAAAAGACATTAACTGTATAATATAAAAGACAACTTTTTCATCATGCGATTTAATCATCTGTTTGAAGCTTGCAATGCAAGCACACATTACTAGTTTATATATATATGTATATGCGAGATTCTTAATTAGAAGATATTTTAGAGTTGGTTATAAAATCAGGGTTATTCGTCTTTTACAGAATATTTATTCTTATGATATATATATATATGAGTTTTTGAATTAGGAGGAATTTCATAGTTGGCTATTTTTTCTTTGTTGTTTTAACTTCAGAAATTTAAAATCACCACTATTAATCTTTGCACATTTTTATAGTTTTTGAATTTATTGATTTTTTTTCCGGATTTTTATTTATGGGTTTGGTCACCAAACCAAGAAAAGTTTATTTAGAAAATTTTTTTTTGATTTTAAACTTCAAATATAGAAAATATAATCATTATATTAATAAAAAATAAAAATTAAAAAACAATTATGGAGAAATGAAATCCTATAAAAAAAAACAAAATCTTTGATAAATTTTAGTATATAGTTTAAATCTATCAAAATCTGAATTTTTATTTCAAAGGTTCGTAAGAAGAAAATATATTAAATGAAAACAAGTAGCTTACTATGATATATATGATATGATATATTACTTTTAACTACTTTACTAACAAATTTAAAATTTGAATATTAATTAATTTATTTTTTGTTTTCAAAATTTTCAAAATTTAAGAAACAAGTCCTTTTGGTAATGATCGAGCAGTAGTGGAGAGTCCTCTTATGGACAAAATATATTTTTATATTGAAAATTTATATTCAAAATATATTTTTATATTCATATTTAATAACTGTTACAGTGGAGCTGCTATACTAATACTGCTGCGTGTTGTTTGTAGACTCCTGATAGTCTTAACTTTGTGTAGGAAATAGTAGTAATAATAATAATAATACTTAATACTAACAATAATAATAATAGCTGCTGCAGTGACAGTGGATATATCTTCAATTATTATCTCATGCAAGAATCTGTTATATTCTATACTGCATGTAGTAACTATTTATGGTTTCGTCATTGATAATAAGAATAATAGACGAATTCGTTGTACCTTTAAAGTTCCACTCCATTTAATTCAAAACTTCCGCATCCCTAATCTGTCCTATCCTTTGCTATACCTCCTAGCGAATATACTGCATTGAACATTAACTTACAGTTTCATCCATTTATATGAGTTAAAGAGGAAGATGGTTTTAGTCCGTAAAAATTTGATATTACGAAGGGAATATTCTTCATGTCTTTAGAAGTATCGTATCACATAACATATATGACGAAATTTATTAAATTTTTTGACACGTACATTATATTTAATTGCCAGTCATTATGAACTGAAAATTCCAACTGCTATCCCAGTATAATAATTTAGAAAAGAAAAAAAAATTAAGAAGTAAATTTATTGAATTTTTATCATACATACGTATAGTATGAAGAAGGTATTATTTTTATAATTTAGAGATTCGTACTATAAAGAATTAACTTATTTGCATATTCATAATACTATCAATGTAATTATTACCATAAAAAAAAAATACTAATTTCAAAAATTTAAAAACAATAGAATTTATTAATAAATATAATTTCAAATTGAAAGTAAAATATTGACAAAAATTTTAACATAATTACAGTTTTCAGCATTAAGACTTTTCTGATCGAGATTTTACTGTTATTTTTTTAATTTAATAACTTCAAAACATTCAAATTGATTTTTAAATGTTTTAATTAACTTTTATACATCTAATTTTTTTTTTTTCTGCTTAATTTCATAACAAACCCCATTAAAATAATGTTGAATTAGTTTTTAATGTGCGACAGTTTTTGACAATTAATTTGGTATAAAACACGCATAATAAACGTCTTTAAAATTACAGTATCAGAAAACAGAATTTTTTTTTTTTTTTATTAAAATTGTTATTTGATATATTTGTACTACTTTAATTGTGGTGTACAATATAACATATATGTATATGTGTTATACATATACATATATGCAAAAATTAATAAATATAATAAAAAAAATGCAACCCATATTTATTTAAAAAAATTTGTTTTATTACTAATTTTTAAATATTAATTGATAATTTATGATTTTTATCTTTGCAAATTGTTTTTGATTTAAAAAAGAAAAATTTTGTTTTAAATTGAGTTTAATTAGAACGGATAAAATTACAAAAAAAAAAAAAAAACAACTTTTAAAAACAATTTTGTTATTGTTCTTTTTTTTTAAATTATTCTTTTTTCGATTTGAACTGATTTCCATAATTTTCAAAACGGTATATTCTACTTTTGTACTAAATTTTTATAAGACTCATGTTCTGCTGTCTTATCCTTTCCCTATACTCGCTAGCCAATATAATGCTTAAGCACTTACGGGTTTCTTCTCATTATATTGTCTGAAGAGGGAGGTGAGTTTAGTCAGTAATAATCTGACTTTAACAAGGCGGTTTTCTTCATGTATTTGAAAGATTTCCACCTCCCTAAGGAAAAAAAAAACAAAAATTTAATCTGCCTTAAGCATTTTGTTCCTAAAGGTTTTTACAGTTTTTTTAAGGATAATTTTCAATGTAATTATTAATGTATAATAATGATACAATATAAAATCATTTTGTAATGTTAATTTTTAATTTTTGTTTCTAGACATACATGTATTTAAGTTTATAATATTTTAATATTTCCTTTTTTTGGATTGGTATTTAAAAAGAAAAAAAACATTGTAAGTAAAATCACAATAACGCAAAACATGTTTTATAAAAAAGTACCTATGTATAGCGAAAATTTAAATATTTATTTATACATTGAACATTTTAAAAACACGATGTAATTATGCAAATTTCATAGTTTTAATTATAAACAAAAAAAAAACAAAAACAAAAATAAAAAAATAGCATTCGAGTTCAAGGAATTGTTTAATACTTTGTTATATAGGACTACAGAAACTATTGATGTTAAAGTAAGTGTTGTTGTTAGCAGCTTCAATAATGGTATTAATAAAAAAAGTTCGGTAATAAAAAAATTCATTGCAATATATAAGATATACAAATAAAATAAGTTAATTGATTAAATTTAAATTATTATTTGAGTTGCCCATAAAATGAGTTGAACTTTTGAAAAATGAGTGGAATATTTTCCCCAAAAAGAATTTCACTCATTGTTATTGAAAAAAAAAAATTCGAACTATTTTTTTTTTTTTTTTAATAAAAATAAAAATTATTTGTTTTCTATATAATTTATAATTTATTTCAAAGGGGAAATATCTGTCATTCTCAATTATTTTGTTTAAGTTAAATGCACTTTTACTCTAAATTTTGATTTATTGAATTTTGATTTAGTTTTCAATATCAACGACTGTATAGTTTTTAGGTTTTTTTTTTTTTACTTTCAAATGATCCTGTCTTTTTATTGACATTTAATTATAGTTTTTTTTTAAATTTATTTATTTTTTTTTTTTGCATAAAATAATAGCCTTCAGCTATAAATAGGTAGCAAGACGATATTAGTAGGTATATGAAAAAAAAAAAACATGCTATAAAATAACACTGTGAATGCTAATTTTTATATAAAATAAAAATCAATGAAAGTTGACAGAAAATGCCTTACAGTTATTAATTGGTCACAATCCTCCTCTATAATTAAAAAAAATTAAATAATATTAAATAAAAAAAAAAAAAACAAATTTGCTGTTAATTTTTTGAGTACCACTAAAATAGAATGAGCACGCGCCGCGTCATGAATGGTTACTTTTTTTTTTAATAAACTACAAAATAACAAAAAAAAATTGTACAAAAACAAAAAAAAAAACAATTCAATCTCAAGTTAGTCAAGTTGTCAACCCCTATAATATAATAAATTTTAAATTTAATATTGGTGGCACTGACAACAAACATGTTTAGAGGTTTAATTAGAAACTGTATTTTTATTCCCATATAATTTTATAATTTAATTAAATTATT
Source organism: Poecilobothrus nobilitatus (assembly GCA_947095535.1). NCBI lineage: Eukaryota > Metazoa > Arthropoda > Insecta > Diptera > Dolichopodidae > Poecilobothrus > Poecilobothrus nobilitatus. Next base: position 58,677,226 of record OX352773.1, on the reverse strand, counting down.
TTTAATTAAATTATGTATATATAATATAAAAAATAAATCTATAATTAAAAAGTAGTATAGACTGTTTTTTTTTTGTTCTTTTGTTCTTAAATTTTATTATATTAAGTATCGATTAAGTATGGTTAAGAAAAAAAAAATTAAATGATTTTCTTTAATTATAGACTTTTGGTTTAAATTGTCTGTTTTTTTTTTTTTTTTAATTAGAAGTTAATTGACAATTAATTCAATGTTAATTTATTTTAAATAGAATTTTTAAATATTACATATATTGATAAAAATCTTTTGTTGATTAATTTCGTAAATTACTTTATTTAAAATTTTTCTTAATTTAAGTTGTTCTTAACTTAAGAACTTAACTTAAGTTCTTAACTTAAGAACTTAAGTTCACCTGTAAAGGAAATAAATTCATGACCTGTAAAGGAAATAATTTCAAAGAGAGTAAATTTTGTTATCGGAATTCGAAGATAACTTTAAATTATTAAATAATTGTCAAAATATTCAAATATTCAGATTTTAATTAAAATTGTTTATTATTTAAAATTGAAAAAAACTTTTTGGTAAAAACAACTATTTTTTTTTTAAAAAAAAAATTGTCGTGTTAAAATAAAGTTAAGTAAAAGCCTTAAGTGAGGGAAAGAGTTTAAGGAAGGTACCCAAACCGACTACAATTATCGGAAATTTGACGCTTTTATATTAGAAGAAAAAAGCAATAGCAGAAAAAAAGAAAAATTAGAAAAAAGCTGTGTGTCAATCTATAAAATTTTACTTGCGGTGAAATAAAAAAAAAAAAAAAATTTACTGAGGTAGAAAAAAAGGCAAAATTTTACTGTGCCAAATGAAAACAAAATTTACACATTTATAATTTTAACAGTGAAAATTCGATAAAAATTTTTATTTGTTAATTTAAATTGTTTAAAAATTATTTTAAGAAATTTTTTCAGAATGAACAAAAATTTTGAAATTTATATCGTAAATACACTTTTTTTTTAAATAAAATAATATACCTTCGGTAAAATTTTAGTTCGGTTATCTTCGGTAAATCAAAATTCTACTCAATTGGGTAAAATCGATTCATTATCATCATCATCGTTATCGATTGATACACAGCCAAACTTATAAAACAGAAAAACAAAATTAGATAAACATAAAAACATTTTCAAATATTTTCTATTTTTAATGAAATGCAAGTTGAAATGCTGAGAAGTTTATAAAAATATAATTTATAAAACAATTTTTTTTTTTTTAATTGTGTCTCATTTTGTATGTTTAAATATATATAAATATATAAATATATAAATATATAAATGTAATATATATGTATATTTAAATGTATATATTAAAAAAAAAAATATTTTAAGATTTTCCGAAATATTTTTTATAAGGAATGCATTACAAATATCTTCATTTCATTTTGTCGTCAAAAATTATTGAATTAGTTAATATTCGGTCATATCCTGCAGTTAAACATGTCGCGTTTCTTTGATTTATATGTTTTGTTTTGTATAAATGAATTCTACGAATAAATCGTTTCGTCTAAAATTGGATTTCATTCACTTTATTTAACAATTATATGTCTATATAAGACAAATGTTTTAAATTTTTTTTTTTCATTATACGAGAATTGATATTTTTTACATTAAAGTTTTCAAGATCGTATTAAATATCAGATTATTTATTAAAAATTTTTTTTTTTTATTATTTATTACTTTATTATTATTTTAATACTTTAAAGTTTTGTAGCCTGATGTGAGCCTATTGTTAATTAAAATATTAATTAGACTATTTGGATTTGTCGCCCTTTGCTTTCTTTCCTAGTTTTTTATTCCATATAAACCTTTTAGATCTTAATTATAACCTAAATTTATATTTTACCATTGAGTTCCGCTTCTATTAAATATCAAGTATAGGATTGTAATTGAGCGAACTCAAATGCCAAACTCAGCTTATTGCTCTGAATTTGCTTAATATTTGAGTCCCCGAAAAAATTTTGAGTTCCTTTAACCTATGTTTGTAATCCTTTATACATTTACGTCAGCTCAACCTGTGAGTGCATGTTCACGTTCAACATTTAAGTCTGCTCAACCTCTGAGTTGAGTGAAGAATTTATTTTAAATCTGAACTTTTTACAACTTGATACGAACTTAGTTTCTTGAACAGGTTCCTTATCCTTTTCTCAAGGTAATACCTTTAAATAACTATTATATACAAATGATTGCCTCAAATTTAGTAAAACTAATTAAGTTAACTTTTAAATTGGTATTATCTAAAGGAGTGATAAATAACAAAAAAAAAAATAAACAAACTAATATGATTAATTCTTTAAATAAAAAAACAAAAACAAAAAAAATAAAACATAGAAATAAAATCAAAGGAAATAAAAAGTTTAAATTTTTTTAAAATAATTCGAATTTTTCATTTGAAATTAATACGTGATGCAATCTTTAAACAAAAAATAAATAATTAAATGAATGAAAACTTGTTGCACTTGTTCATAGAATTGTCTGTGTGAATGAATTTACTTTAATTTAACCAATTTATTTAGCCTACTTCTTAAACAAGTATTTCAGTAGTTAAATAAACTTATTGGCTTTTAGATTGTTTTATTTTTAATAAATTACATAATTGATTTTCATTTTAAAATTCAATTGATCATAACTTCAATTTATCAAATAATTTCAAGTGTGCATTTATATAATTGGCTTTGTCTAGACGCCATGTCTCTGATGGTGGTTGTAATTTAAAAAAATAATTTACAGAATAAATATATCTCGTAATTTATATATATACTTACATCAGTTGGTCATTTAAGAACATTCTAAATAGAAAAGAAAAGAATTAAAACAATGCTTTATACCTGTTAAATAATTTTAATGTTTCTGAATTTCAGTTATGAAATTATGGATTTAAATTCAATTCGATTAATAAATCTCTACTTTAGCTGTCAAAATTTTTTATTTAAAAAAGATATTTTCGTTATTGTTTTTTTCAAAAGGACTCTATTAATTTGACTTTAAATTTAATTCGATAGAAAAATTAACTCTAACTTATTTTGAATAATTCTTCTCTGAGTGTTTTCATTTTTTACCAAATCTTTTCTAGTCTTCTTTAGCCAAATATTTCATGAGAAAAAACAATTACAATATGTTTCTTATTTTTAAAATTTTGAAAATTGATTAAAATTGATCAAAAAAAAAGTCACTCAAAAGTGAAATGAATTTTAAAAGTACAAAAATAATATTTCGGTTATCTTATTAGCATTACAATATTATGGAACTTTTAAAACTGCAATAATTTCTTGTTACCCGTCAGCAAAGTCGAGAAAAACCAGTCATTATTATTCCATCATGACACATTAAATAAAAAAATTATACAGAAATAAAATAATTTATTTTAAATATTTAGTTTTAAAAGTTTATTGTTTAGTTTTAGAGAGACATTTCATGAAACGTTCATTTGACAGATATTGAGTACATTTTTTCATATAGTAAATTATAATACCTGGGCCCTATTGCACCAACCATTTATTACTTATTACTTTGTAACTTATGGTTTTATTCGCAAAGTTTCTGTTGCACCAAAACATATTCGGTAAGTACTCAAAAAATTTTCAATAAGTAAAAAAAAAAACTCATTTATCAAATTTTTGTTGCACCAAAAACTAATTACAATAAGTTGTAAGTTATCAATTGCAAAGTGAAAACTTTATGGAATAATCAAAATTTTTTAAAGTTTGGTTGCACCAAAAACTTTTGCTAATCACTTTTCAATAAAATTCTTAATAATTTTTTAACTTATTTGCAAAGAAAAATTTCTCTTACTTATGAATTTATTTCTGGTTTTAATAAATGGTAGTTTTGTATCAACAATTAAAAATAAAATGCTTATATATAAAAATTGTGCCACCAAATATCCTAATAAAAGAATGAAAAGCATATACATATATATGTATATAATGCACATATGTATATTATAATAATGTATACGGTACGGTATGATCCGCACAAACAACTAAACAAATATCCAATATTTTGTTACATATTATGTTTTTAGTTATAAAATTTATTGAATAAACATATATATTCTCTTATATAATTAAATTAATGCGATCGATCAGTATTATGTAGTCAAGTAATATCTCAAAAAATTACAATACCCATATTATGCATAGGCACACACAAACGTATATAATCTTTTTAGCACATTTCCAAAAAAATTTTGAAAAAATGTGCTTATTAGTTTCACTCTGTCCGTCCGTCCGACCGTCTGTTTACAAAACTTCTACACCGTTAAAGATAGAGAAAAAAAATTTTAACCATGGGTAGGTCTCATAAAAAAAACAACTTTTTCATGTAGCCCTCCCCATTACGGAGCTACAGCCCCTCAAACTTTGAAAAAGCCCTATTTTTAAATGCATATATCTTATGTTCTGCTTAAGATTTTTTCAATTTGAAAACGTCATTTGACAGGTATTTCTTTTATCTTTGTAAATTAATATCAAAATTATACAATTTTTTTAAATTTAGTATTTAAATTTACCGTTATGTGAAAACCACATTTTGCATGAAATTTCTTTTTTCATAACTCCGGCACCCCTTTAGATAGGAACCTGAAATTTTGAGACAAGAAAGAACTTTTAGAATTAGTATAAGTTTCCTCAGAAAATTTTTTGGTAACACCCCCTCTTTAAGAGTTATTACGCCTCAAAAATTGAAAATTTGCTATTTTTAGACACCTGTAACTTAGGCACCTGTACAAATTTTTCTTCGGCAAGACATGAAAATTAAAGGTTCAATAATATATTTTTACGTGTGTTAACGGCTTTTCTTAGTTATATAGGATTCCGGACTTACGGCCCCTCAAAATTTCAAAAATGTCCTATTTTCACGTTTTTTCGTATTACATGAAATTTTCAAATTTTTGTGTAAGTCACACTTCTAAACAGTTTGTATTGAGTTTTGGAAATGTGCGCTTTTAAAAACCGTTGGTTTACATTCTACCTTGTTTTATAAAACTTTCGATTATAATTGCTATTCATTGAATTTTTGCGATATTTTATTATCATAATTTGCTGGATTGAAGACTCTATAATATTTTTTAATAATTCTGTATTTTTAAAAAGAGAATTTTTAAAAAGTTTTGATTATTACCGTAATTAAGAAGTTTTCATAAATACCATATAAGGTGAATTATAAAATAGGTTAAGAACCGTTACATAATATAACATACATAATATAACATTTTTTTTTGTAAATATAACTAGTAGTAGTTTTTGGTTGAAGATTTGAAGAATTCCATGTTTATAAATAAAAATTTAAAAATCAAATTAAGAATAAGTAGTTTTTGTTATTATAACATTCACCCGATAAATCTAAATATTGAAAATAAAAAGTTAACACATATGTATTTAAGATGTTTCGATTTGAATGATTATTTGAAGGTGATTATGTAAGTGAAACTAGCTGTCATATTGTGAGTACGAGAATTAATTACCAGTTGAATTACAATACACTAGAGTATTTCCGATTAAACGCATTGGTGTTTTTATTTGTCGATTACTGTAAATATTCAATTTGTATTGGCTTTGATAAAAATTAAAAAAGATAATATAGTATTTAACTGTAATTGTAAATGTACATTAATTACAATTTAAATCATAATCAATTTAAGATTTTAAGAACTAGATAGATACTTAGGCAATCGGCTTATTCTATTATAAAATTATTTTCTTTTATATTTTTTCAATGATTTAGTTGAAAATTTACAATAAAGATTTTTTATGCATTTTTATGAGTATTTAGTTATTAATTCTATACATATGTATTATCATATTATATTTAGATATTAACATTAAATATTAATGATAATATACAAATTTTTTTTCTTTTATACGAGAATATTATTATAATTAGCGTAACTGTTACTTTTTTAATTTATGGTTTTTTTTTTTAAGTTTGGTCAGTAATTTTTTAAATGTATTTATTACAAATTTTTAATTTAATAAAAATTATTCTTTTAAATATATTAAATAAAAATAAAATAAATAATAATTGAAAATTTTTTTATTTATGCAAAGAATGTTTACTTATTAAAAAATCAAATTTTATTTGTATTCAATAAGTATATGCAGTTTTTGTTGATGAAACACTAATAACTTTTTCTTATCATATCATTCTTATCATTATCATAAATAAGTTATCATAAGAAAAAAAGAATAAGTGAGTGAAATTTATAATATTTTTAATTCAACACTAGTCACTTTTACTTTGAAAAAAAAAAGACTTTTACAATAAGTTGTAAAGTAATAAGTGATAAGTGGTTGGTGCAATATGGCACAGGTTAAATATTTACAAATTTTAAACTTTATAAGATCTAATTTCGATATATGCTTAAATTATATGTAATAATATTAGGTTCCCAAACTCCGAAACTAGGAGTTATTAATGCAAAATATACGTTTAGAAAGTTACTCAGAGAGGTCGATTTTAAAGATATGATAACTTGATAAATGAGAAAAAATTTATGGTAATTATTTTTTTAACTGTACAGTATTTGAATGCATTTTGATACCGAAAAAGTAAATAATTATTTACTTAAATTAAATTATTTATTTAAATATATATATTTAAAAATTTTTTATTAATGGAATTTTAAATTTATTTTTTCTTTTTGCTTATTGATAAAAAAAAAAAAAATATGAGTAAAAAGTATGAGCAAAAATTGTAATTAAGTATTTTAATTTTCTATTTTTTTTTAATTTTTAATTTATTTAATACATATTTAAAATATTATTAATAAATCTTAATGTTGTGATTTAATTTATAAAAATAAAAAAGTAAAAAGTAAAGACTAAATAAGTGACAGAAAAATGAAATAACTATAGAAAACCGCAAAATAACATCTTAAACCTTGGGTTTCCTGTGACGAAAAAAATTTTTTAGTTTTTTTTTTGTTTTACTAAAAGATTAAAATTGAACACGTATGATGGATAAAAATGTGTACAAAAATGTGTAATAATATGTTGAACAACTCTAGGATATCGGTGAGAAAAATATGTACATATAATTTATAATACATTTCTATTAAGAGGAGCCGCGGTGGTCTAGCTGTATAACATACGTTGCAAACACCAAGGGAGTGTGGGTTCGAATCCCAGACACGTCGTAAGAGTAATTCTCCCTTACAACATGTGCAGACACGCCTGAAAAGGAAACGCTGTGTAATTTCCTTGTTACATTTAAAACAAAAAAAAAATTTCTATGAATATGCCAAATACATCTCAAATTTTTTCTATTGATCTCATATAAAAAAAAAAAATTTATGTGTTTTCTTGTTTTCAAAATATGGATTCAGATGTTTTTACTCTCAACTAATTTTTAATTGAAAACTATAAGTTTAATATTTTGTTACATGCTTTCAATTCTTTTTAGCTATTATATTAATAATAATTTCTTCATTTAAATATATCTATAATTCAGTTAAGAAAATTTTATCTTTTGAATTTAACTAAAATTTTAATATATGTACTTAAAGTTATTGACAGCTCAAAGTTTTTGTTAGAAGAATAATATGTTAGTAAAATAATTATGCTCTAGTTTGATTTGATAAAACTAGTTTGATTATTATAAACGAAAAGTCCCTTTAGCAATTAATTTTTGTTTTGTCTATTTCTGATATTTTTGTAATGATAAATTTCTTTATAGAATATGAATGACGTATAAAAATGAAGCAAATGCTCCAATCGTACTTGGACACGTACATTATATGCATGTGCCTTTATATTAATATTATATTATGTACTATAAGTTATTTTGCTTTTTTGTTCTTTACATTACATTGTGGCTTTTGATCGTTCTTAGGATCATGTTTTAAAAAACAAAATTATTAAAAAAAAAAAAAAATAATGTGTATTACTTTTTCTAAGAGAGGTTTAGAATGTTAGACATATGCATGAACAGTATATGTTTTCTTTTAATAATATTAATCGTAACAGTCGGGAATTTAGCATTGATTGATGCTGTATTATTTTTTTTTCTTATATGTCGTTTTTAGGGTCAAAATTAAAGTATTTCAAATATTAATTTGTATCAAATTTAAAGTGTTTCAAATATTTAAATATTACTTAATATCCTTATAATCTCATGTAATGTTGTTGATTGTAAAATAATTTTTTACAGTAGCACGGTATCTATTTATGTCATGTAATTCTTAAATGTATAATAATTAAATAAATTGATTGTTTTGGATTGTTAACCCGTCCTGCTAACTACTCATTTTATAGATATAAAACTACATAAAATTGGGCAAATTAATTCTTTTTCAAATCTTTTTTTTATAATTGCTATATGTTAATAATCTTATTAATGGACTATTTAGCATATAGATAAGTCGTCGGTCTTACAATCAAAAGATATCGAGTTCAAACTTCGGTCAAATTGTATCCAATATTAGTAATTAACATCGTAATAGTTTATATCGTAATATAAAAATAAATAATTCTTATATAAAATCCAACCAATGGTGTAGTGATTAAGACACCGGTCTTTTAATTGAAAGATATATGATTCAAATCCCGGTTTAAAGATTAATAAAATATAATACTTATAGATTTTTCTTATAATATACAATAAAAAGTACTCGTAAGTACAATATTATCTTTAAATACTATAATAATTCTTTTATAAGATAACATATGGTGTAGAAATAAACAAATAAACAAAGAAATAAACAAATAAACAAATCTCATAGTTTTACGGAAAAATAATCAACAGCGACAGTGTGAAATTAATGATTCCAGAAACTGAAGTCTAGTCAGGGTAGTCGTTAATTACTCGTCTACAATAGAGCCGAGTAAATAACGGCTTAGTGAAAATAATTAAAGAAACTGAAACTAAGTCCAATGTTTTAGGTCTTATAGGATGCCCAATGCTCAATATGGGAGTGAAAATGAAGAAACTAAAGTTAACCTGTGATCTAAGACTAAATAAAAAGTTTATACTACTACACTACTACTACTACTACTACTACATTCATAGTTAATTTACAAGTTAGTTAACTAATTAATAACATTTCACTTTTCGTACAAAACAAATATGGCCGAAAATAAAAAAAATAAATAGAAGAATCTTCTGAATTCATATTTTATTGTTTTATTTTTTTGTGATTGTAAAGTAGTTTGGAAATTTAAAATACTCAAGAAAGAGTATACATACAATATGTAAAGTAAAAGAAGTTCAAGAATTTTAGTTATAATAATATTTATTTAAATTATAAAAACAAAAACATTTATAGATTGTAATTTTAATTTAATTAACAAAATTATAATAAAAAAATTATCCATTACAAGGCTTTCTAAGAGTCCCTATTTTAAACTCTCAACTTATTTTTGTTTTTGACTTGACCTGTTTTGACTCTTGACTTGAATGAAAGTTACGCGTCTTCTACTTTGCAGAGAGTCAGAAAATTCTTTTTGACAATTTATATGACGTGTAACGGTATATATATACTTACTTGCTTAAATGTATTTTGCTAGTCGAAACTAAGGTAAACAATTAAACGCAAAGCACTATTTATGTATTTTTTTTAATGCAAAACATTAGTATTTTATCTAACAATATTTAAAAATATTTAACTATCCTATTAATTTTGCGATCATTATTAAACATACTTTAATTTCTATTTTTCTATTTTTTTTTTTTGCAAAATAACAAAAAATTTTTTATAGGTAAAATATAATAAATAAAAGTGCATTGTAAATAAATAATAAACTAGATAAAATGATCGTCACACGTTTTTAAATTGGAGAATCGAGATCAAGGAATTATTAATATTATTATTATTAATATGAATATTATTGAGACAAGTTAAAAAAAGAAAACAAAAAATGGTTCAATAATGTTTTTAGTTTTTCTTTTGGTTTCTGTATCTTTTTCTTTAACAGAATTATGTAGGCCAATAAAATAAAATAAAAAAAAACAAAATCAATAAAATAAAATAAAAATATTATGATGTAAATTGTAATACAATCAATAAATAAATATAGCACTTAATTGTAATTGCCTAGCAGTTAATTTTTAAATAATTGAAGTACAACAGTTAATTTTTCAATATTTGAACTCCGGCAATTATACAAATCATTTATAAGAAAATGCTTCTTACTTAAGTTTGTTTTTTTTTGGATTATGCATTATGCATTAAAATGCGTTTATCAGAAACAAATTTATATTAATTGTTATACCATAAAAAAATAAGGATTGCTTAGCAGTTTTTGTAGTGAAATTTCTTCTGTTATATTGGTCAAGAGTTTTCGAATCCTTCCACAGCAAAAGAAACGTTAAAAATCTGGTGAAAAGAATGAAAGCTAAAGACATAGCATTAGATTTTAAATTAAATAAAATTAAAATCAAAATAGGTATACATTTTTACTTATCAAAAAATAAGAAACATTTGGCACAGTTTAAAAAGACTAACAATTCTCTGACTAAATAAAAATTTCTGACTACTTGTTTTATATTAGTTAGTAATTAGTTAAAATTAGTGTTTTAAATATGTTGTTTAAATAAAAGTTTCTGACTACTGTGTGTTAGTTGTAGTTATATGATAAAAATTTAGAACTTTTTTTTTAGAATAGACAGGTCTAGATTAAAACCCATAGAAACCCTTAAAGCACTTAAAAAGCAAAAAATTAACAAGTGAATGCACTGTTGAAGTTTAGTGCTGTAAAATTATTGCGATTCTAAGCTTTTTGACAATAATCGTCAAAATTTCGTTTAATATAAAAGATACCACATTTTGCGAAAATTTTCATCTAGTTATTAAATTTATATGAATGCAGGTATTTTCATAGACAACTTATAACTATGCAATAGAACAGCCTAAGAAATCCCCGTATCTTCATAATCAGAAGTTGCAGTACCAGAGTATAATAATGCTAAAATTGCTTACAATAGCCAGTGTAGGATTGAACAACCTATGGATAAAATTTATGAAATTTTTTTAAACTTGAAAAAAAAGGAAACTGTTTGTCATTGCAGAATTTCTGTAGTGCCCCAATTATCATGATGCTTAGTTTGCTTATAAATTAATCCAGCACTGAGAATAAAGGATGACTTAATGAGGCTTTAAGTAATTTAAGTGAGACAATAGTAAAAAAAAAAAAGAAATATAAAAAATAGACAGACAATCTATATTAAATAATAATTTAATATCTAATATTTTTTTACAGAATATTGACACAAATATGGAGAATATACTAACTATAATATATTCTTTCAATTGAAAATGATTGATTACTATTTATTTGAAATTATAATTTAAGTGGAAATTTAAATTGACTGTGAAATTTTTTACATAATTAATTTAAATGTTTGGTTTTTCTTTTTTATTTTTGGTTACATAAATTTTAATTTTAAATTTTGTTCAAAATAAATATTTTAATAAATACCATTTAACTGGTTTATAAATATCGTTTTGATAGTTATCAGAAGAACATGACATTTATTTATGGCGTTACAAATAGAGTAGATTAATAAATTGAAATTTTAAGTTTTATTAGTGAAAATGTTATTTTTTTTTTTTTAAATAACATTTGAAATATTGTAATAACATTTAAAGGTTAGTTTTTAATTTTTTTCAGATCAGAAATCAATTTAATAATATTATGTCTAATTTAAAGGTATAATTCATTTAAAATTTTTCTTGAATTAGATTAAAGTCGGAACTTCCATAATATAAAAAAATTTCAACATACTGATATTGAAAGTGAAGAAAAATTACGTAATTTTGTCATTTTTTACTTTAACTGGAGTTATGAGAATAGGTCATATGTCATATGTCATATTTTTTTTTTTTTTTTTAGTGCATTTCTCTGCCACATAAATGTGAACAGCAAATTACGCAGCCTTTCTTTTTCAGGCGTGGCTGCAAATGTCGTAAGGGGGAATAACTCTTACGACGTGTGTGGGACTCGAACCTACACTCGAATCTAAACTAGTCGAAAATTATTTGTATTCTATTTTTGCAGCAAAATATCGCAACCAGCTTATGTTTCAAATAAAACGTTGATACACATATATAGGTATATAAAATAATACGTTATTCTGATTATTTGAATGTTTGTGTCATTATTAAATTTCTTAATACTTTTTACTTACTGAATTGATTTAAGAGATTGATTTACTGAAATAGATCTGATTTATAATTAAGTCTTTTAATTGGACTATTTCTAATAATATTAAATATTTGTTTTAATTATTTGTATAGGTTTGAATTCCATTCAATAAACAATGCTGTCATATTCCAAAAAAAAAAAAAAAAACAATTTTATTAAATTTTACTACTAGTAATTGTCTTTTCTACGTTGTAATGATTTATTTATTAAAATAAATGACGTAATACTTAACAGATATATATTACATTATTTAAGTTTAATTAAATACAAATTATAATTTTATTTCCTAATGTCTATCAATAATTTTTTTTATTTCTACTCATATTTTTAGTAATATTTAGAAAAAAAAAAATCTGAGATAACATATTTTAAAAATTTTATTTCTCCTAAATATATGCAATATTTTAAGAATATTTTTAAAATATACTGCAATTTGGAATTTATTGCAATAATTTTAATAAATAAATAAATAAATCATTGTCAAATCTTTTTTGATAATGTTTCAAAAATTCTAATTTTCTTTTAACTTATCAATTTTTTTTTTTTTTTAATGCATTTCTCTGCCACATAAATGTGGACAGGAAATTACACAGCCTTTCCTGTTCAGGCGGGGCTGTAAATGTCGTAAGGGGGAATAACTCTTACGACGTGTGTGGGACTCGAACTCACACTCCATCGGTGTTTCCAGCGTATTTTTTACGCTCTTACCCACTAGGCCACCGAGGCCCCGTTTTGATTATAATAGTCATTGTGTTTTAATTATTGAATTAAGTTTAAATATGGATTAATATATTTGCTAAAATAACCGAAATTTAATTTTTTATTATTTCTGTTGCATATGAAAGTCAAGATATCTGCTTTTTCCAGAAAGCTATCTTTATATCAAAAAACATTTTTTTGAAAATTAAATGTCTGCTGGGGAGAGTAATGGTTGTATGAATACTCAATTACCTTAGGAAATACAGCTATTTATGAAATTTTTTGAATATTGATTTTCTGAATTTCATAGTCAACCATTAAATATATGTATTTTTTTTATGTTATTAGAGATGATAAATGTTACAAGTTACAAATTGTAATAAGTGTTGTCATAACCCAAATTCAGAACATTTTAATAAGAGTTGATAAAATGGTCATCATCTGTTGCTATAAAAAATTAAAATCTTAACTGACAATAATTGAAAACCAAATTTAACAAAAAAAGAAATGATGAGTAAAATTTTATTAAACAATTTAAAATATTAATAAAATAACTCAAGTATGTTTTTGGTATATTGCATATATATATATATATATCAAAAAACAAATATTACAAAAATAAAAAAACAATATGTTATTTACAACTATAAAATATTAAACATATTATTTCCAAATTTTATGATTATATCCAATTGAATCATGTCCATCATAATATGATGGTCCTACTGCAATCGGTTGAGGTACTTTAACATAAATCGGTTTCGGTACCGCAACTCTTATCGGTACTCCAACATGTTTTACAACTGGATATGGTACTGGTTTGGGTACTTCAACTGCAACAATTTGTCGAATAATTTGTTGTTGTGGAGCAGCTATTATAGTAGCTGGTGCTGCCTGAATGGCTGCTACTTGTTGTTGTGGTTGTTGTTGTTGAACACCACCGCCCCCACCGCCACTACCGCCACCACCTCCGCCTCCAGAATACATTGCACTTAATTGAATTGGTACAAATGCTTGTAATGTTGCTGTTGCTGATTGTCCTGGTTGAGGGCCAGCTGCAGCTGGTCCTTGAGATTGCGCCTGCACTTGAACCTGTTGAACTGGTGCTGGTGCAGGTGCAGGTGCCGGTGCCACAGCCGCAACTAATTGCGGTTGAACACTTTGTATGCTATAAGCTTGCAATGGTTCTAAATTAATGGCTGGTAAAGATCCAAGACCTAAACCACCACCAAAACCAATATGACCACCACCACCAAAGTATCCACGTTTTGGTCTTTTAATATAATGTGATTGTGAATATCCACTTGTTAATGTTAAAATCAAAAATATCTAAATTGATTAAAAATATATTAATGTTATCCATTTTGTTATAATTTGTTTTCAAATATTTACCGTTAATATTTTCATTTTTATATACCGTATTTTTTAAATTATAATTTTATAAATAGATTAAATTAAATCGGAAGAAATAGATTAAAACATATGATTGTTTACGAATGAATTATTTCAATTAAATTACTCTACTTTTATACTATTTTTATTTTAAAATGAATTATTTTAAATTTACCACTTTTTTGTTACAATGATGATAAAATGATGTAAGAAAAAATGTCATCTGTTCATATTTTTCCGGAAAAGACTAAAAAAAAAAAATTTACAATCAACTTTATCAAAAAAAGCAAAAATTTATATTATATATTTTCATCTTTCTTTTTTTTTTTTTTTTGTATATAATAAATAGTAATTCATATATTTATGAAATTAAAATCTTCATGACAAACAATTACATATGTTAAATGGCAGATGCCGATGGAATGAAAATGAAAATGACCATAATAGGTTCTGAAATAAAAATCAAGTTAAAAAGCAATTGTAAAAAGTTGAAAAAAGTTTATACTCTGATTTTATTTTTATTTATTAGGTAATAGGAATAATTTGGTATTGTCGGTTAATAATATACAACATCAAAAATATGTTGTTCAATTTCAGGAAACAAATACAAAATAAATATATGTAAGTATCTAGAAGACTAGTTTTTAATGTAATTTTATCAATTGAACTAATTTTTATTAAAAAATTGAAAATATGAGTAGATAACAAGAAGTAGTACTACATTTGTTCCAATTTTTATGGTCAAACCTTGCAAAAAGTTATTGTCTCTTTTTGATAAAATCTTTTGTTGTTTGATTTTTGTTGGGGATTTATATTTTTATATAAACTGTTTTGTGTTTTTTTTTTTTTTTTTTTTTAAATGAAAATTGTATAACAATTAAGTAAATATTTTATAGTGGAATTTTTAATTCAATATAAGAAGGAAAAATTAAAAAATGAAAAGGAGGAAAAACTAAAAAAGAAAGAAAATGTTTCCTAATAAAATTGATCTATTTTAAATGAAGTTTATTAATATTAATAGTAAAAATATTTTTAGTATTTTTATTTTTTTTATTTAATTTATGTATACTCATATTAGAAATTGATATTATAAGGAAAGATTTTTTAAACATTTACATAATTAAAAATTAACCTTAATAATTTTATCATAACCATAAAATGATGCATCATCATTTGTTTATAAACATTTTGTATGAGGAATACTTTCCAAAATGTCAAATTTGAATGATTAATTTTTGTTTTGGAAATTTTTAACAATTTTTATTTTATATATGTATATGCATTTTTTTTTTTTTTTTTCAGAAAATTTCAGAATTTTTAGTTAAATTAATGAAGTAAAAACATATTACCAAATTGTTTAAATTATTTTTCATATATTATGATATTTTATGATACACGTCATAGTTTTATAGTAATATTTTCAAAATATGTATACTTTTTATTTATATTTTTTTAAAATTATATTTAATATAATTAAAGTTATGTAAGATGGATATAATATCTTATAAAAAAATCTATATATTATTTATATCTTATATAAAAAATCATTATAAAACTTATATATTTTAATTTAAGTTATATATGTTATAATATATTAGTTCCATAAATATATTTTAATTAACTAACAGTAGTAGTTAATTTGATACCATATTTAAAATTTAATAAAAAACAAAAAATTTTTCTGAAAAAAATTAACATGAGTTTTTTCACTATTATTTCACACAAATATTTTAAATTTTATAGTGTTAAAGTGATAAAAATTTTAATAAAATAATCTTTATATGAAATTTTATTGATTTAAATCTGTATTTTTAAGGTAAGTGATAATTTTTGAAAAATAAATAATTGTTTTATTGATAATTTATAATAATTTCTTTATTGTCATAATTACTTACAATATTTTTTTTTTGGATTTCTTTAAAAAGATTCCATTGGGACTTAGGTATAAATTTATCACACTAAATAATCGAAATTGATGGATAAACACCTTATGTTATACTAAATGACTTTTTTGTAACTTTTAATGATTTCATTGGTAAATAAAATTTATAAAATGAAAATGTGGTTTGTGTCTAAAATAATTAATAAAATAAAATACAACATTATACAGTATATTTTAAATATATTTTAATTTATTTTCTTTTTAACAATTTTTCTTTTTTTTGTTTTTGTTTTTATTTTTGTTTGTTTATTTGTTAACATATAATTAAAGTTATGTTTATTAAAAATTACTATAAATTTAATTAAAATTTCATATTCTTAATAATATAAACAAATTATAGAATAAACTAGATAATAATATGGCAAAAATTTTCTTAATTAATTTTAATTTGTAAAAAGGATTAATTAATAATTACATATGTATATGTATATGTAAATAATTCAATAATATATATTTTTTTTTTTATATATTTTTATAATTATTATCTCCAACTTCCATGATGTTTATAAATTGGTCCACGAACAGTGTAATATGTTGAAATTGGTGGTGGTAATGGAGCCGGAATTATTGGTACAGGTCTTGGAATAAAAATTGGTTTTGGTATTGGAACTTGTATAGGAATTGGTTTTCTAATTTCAAATGTTGTTATAATGTTTCTAATAATTTCTGATGGTGGTGCTGGAGGTGCAGGTGCTGGTGGTTCAGGTGCAGGTGGTGCTGGTGTTGCAGGTGGAGCTGGCGCTGCAGGTGCAGGTGGTTCTGGTGCAGGTGGTTCTGGTGCAGGCGGTGCAGGAGGTGCTGCCGCTGGTCCAGCTGAATACATTGCTGACAAATTTATAGGAACAAACGCTGGTAATTGCACGGTGGCAGTTTGTCCGGGTGGTGGCCCTTGTGCTCCTCCGCCTCCACCTCCATTTTCCATTGGTTCTGGAGGAGCAGGTGGTGCGGGTAGTGCAGGTGGTGCAGGTGGTGCGGGTGAAGCAACTGGTGATGGTGGAACAGCCAACAATGATCTTAAAACATCTAATCCAATTTTAAAACTTGGTCCTGATGATCCTGCTAAATCTAAATTATTATATTCATATTGTCCAATACCACCACCAACATCACCATAATAACTACGTTTAGTTCGATAAAAATATTTTGGTCTTTCATATATATATCCATTTGTGGTAGCCAATACCAGAAAAATCTGAATAGTAAAGTAAAAAAAATTGTTTTTAATCGATGTCATTGGTATTGAAAATTGAGGGTTAAGTATAAATATAGGTTTCTTACCAATAATATTTTCATAATATGGTATTTTATGAGTTGCTCGAAGTACTCCTCTTTTTTAGTGCTGATTGATTTATAAAATTTTAACAAAAATGTTTACTTTTATATACTAAAAATTATTGAACAGTTTGAAATAAAATAAAAAAAAAATGTACAGAAGGAAGTTCTATTAAAAAATAAAAAAAAATTAAGATAAAAAGAAAAAAAAGAAAATATATTGTTTTTTACAGTTTCCTCTTGTTCAAATTTTTTTTTCTTTATTTTATTAACTTTTAATTTTATTTTAACATTATTTATTCTTAATTGAGTGTTGAGTTGTAGAGTTGCACAAGTTCGTCCCAAATATGTTTGTACAACTATCATTTTTTTCATAAACGGTTTAAATAATTGTTGATTAACTAACCTTAAATGGTAAATGCGATACATTAAATTTATTTAAAATATTAATATATTTAATGAAGTAACATCTTGTGTTGTTTGGTTATTATTAAAATAAAATAAAGTGATAGAAACTAAAATTAATAAATGATTTAAAAAAATTAAATTAATGATATGCATATTTCATATTTGGTATAGTCTAAATAATGGGTGTTGCACTTAAATTATTTCTTTCTCTGAATAATCTTTCAATGTTTTTAAAGTACCATATTAACATTATTATATTTAAAACTTAAGAAATCTGTTATATATTAGGACTTTTTCTTAAGCAAATTCTAGTTATAATTAAGCGTATTAAGCAATTATATCTATTAACAATACTTTACGTTTTATTCGCAAAGTCTTTCATACTATACGAATCCTTCAAATTTTTAAATTACTCTTCTGCTTCTTATGTACTGTTATTTTAGTAATTTTTAAATAAAATTTCTCAACATAATCATAATAACATCGAGCCAATGATGTAGTGGTTAAGACACCGGTCTTTCATACGAAAGATCTCGGGTTCAAACTCCGGCTGGGTCATATAGATTAATAAAATAATATAGAATTTTCTTATAATATTTATTTATTTATTTATATACAGGTACCGTGGTACATAAATGTGCCAGGTAGCTATAACCCCTGTTTCCTGGTAGGAATGTGGGGGGTACGAGATATTATGTGATATATTAAGTATTTATATTTTGCGATATATGAATATTTTTTTTTATATTATAATTATTGTACCCAGCCGGGAATCGAAGCCGAGACCTCTCATTCCCTTATGAATGAGAAGCGGTGCGTCAACCACTGCACCAATGGCTGGATCTTATAATATATAATTAGTATAATATAATTAAATTAAAAAATACGTATATATGTCTTATAAAATATAATTAATATCATATTGTAATATATTATAAAATAATAATAAAATATAATTCTTGTGGAAGATAATAGATGGCGTAGAATTGACGAAACCCTAGTCTTGTACAATAGCTACAGCCGAGTAATCAACAGCTTAGTGAAATATAAATAATAAATGACTTAGTGGATGGTAAGGAAAAAAAAAAAAATCATAATACAATAATATTGAAACATTTGCACATCAAGCCCACATCTCACCCATAAACATAATTTTTGCTACAATTATAGGTAAATTCTTGTGAGGATAACTTCAAATTTGTGATGACAACGATAATGCAGAATATATTCACTATTGATCATAAAAGTTGACATCAATAGTACAAATTTTTTTATTTTAAGTTAGATTTTGATTATGTATTAAGTGTATATAGAAATGTATATATAATATATGTATGTATAATATACAAATGATTTTAAATTTCTTTTTCATTTTAGAGCACTCTGTGATGTTTTATAAATAAATATTTTAATTTCTTTTTTAAAACATTATAAAAATCTGTTGAAGTTTCTTATATGTAAATGTAATGAACATGTAATATTTTCAGCTACGATTTGATTTTTTTTCAATAGCATTTCATATTAAGCTTTTGATATAAAAGCAAATTTTTAATGCTACAGAAGTCGTATGCCATTCCAAATGAAACTTTTTTTTAATTTTTTAAGTGTTTGACTCTTTTTTTTCATAAAAAACTTTCATGAAAATGTATCTTTTAAATATTCGATATATGAAACTCATAAGTTTATCTATAAGTATCTGTAAGATATCAAATAAATTTAATTATTCCCCTTTACGATATTTACAGTCACGCCTGAACAGGAAAGGCTGTGTAATTTCTTGTCCACATTTATGTGGCAGAGAAATGCATTAAAAAAAAAAAAATTTAATATAAAATATTAATTAAAATGTATTCTGAAATTCAGATATGTAATTGGTTTCGGGCATATTATAAAATAAATAAGCATGCAAGTAAAAATATAGCTCTAGAATTTATGAGCTATATTTTTACTTGCATCAGCTCTAGAAGTTGACTGAAATAGAAAAACAAAATAAAATAATATTCAAATTAAAAAATATCTTATAGTAAAATATTTAAATTTCTTTTAAAAAAAAAATAAAAATTTATCTTAATTAACTTTTATGGAATTAAGTCATCAATTAAGTCATCAATCATAACAAACTAAATATTTTATTTAACTCTGTCAGTAGGTAATAATATAAGTTATGGTCATAGAAAAACAAGCAATTTGTTTTTTTTTGTTCAAATATTTCTTGAATGAAGAGAAAAAAAATATTTTCTTCTTGTATTTTAACTTTTTAAGGCTAAAATGAAAATAACTTTAATTAAAGAAAATTTCAAAAATTTTGTTTTTTATATTATTAAAAATAAAAATGTTATCAATTATCATTATCATTAAAAATTGGTCTTTATGATATAATGGAAATTACTTTTTTTGTCTGTAGTTTGTTTTTTAATTAGGGCATTGTTTTTTTGCATCATATGCAATGTTCGTTGTTTTTATTGTTTGATAGAGCGGATAAACAACACTCCTTATACTTAGAGCCATTGTGCATCCAACTCATTTAGACACTCGTTTATCACAGCGGCTTAATAAGACGGTCAATGCGTCTAAAGAATCTGACGATGGTTTCTTGATCAAAAGGAGAGATCTTCACAGTAGATCTCTCCCAAATTTCCTCCTCTTTGGGATCCTATCATCAAGCATTACCAAAATACTTGTAATCAACATCTTCAAATTCCTTGGTCGGCTGTGCCTATATTCTTTCAGCTTGTGCCCTTAGTATGTGCTTAACCTGGGCTCGGGTATAGAGTCTAAGGTCTACCATGTTTAGTTTTAGGACTTCTTTCATCTTTTACCCGTTCGGATGGTCCTAGAATGCCTTCATATACAAGGAGCTCAGGGTTTACAGGCAGCTTCCTTTTGCACAAAATTAAACATAACAGTAAATAGATTTGAAAATTGAAAATTACACAGTATTTGATTCAGCATTAAACAGTATTTGATTCAGCATTGTATAACCGAGTAATTTTCTTTTTTCCTTTCCTTTTCAATAATGAATAGAGGCCAGCTACCAAGACATTTATTATTCATATAAATTTTAGTTTCTGGAATCATTAGTTTTACCAAGACTTTTATTACTCGGCCTAGTAAATTATATATAACCCAGAAAAAATCCTTAAAATAATCAGTACAAAATAAACGATTATTTATTTAAGTTGAAGATCGATAAAATTTTCATTTCTAGTTATCTTTTTTTTGCTGTATAAATAAATTTAAAAGGTTTATCATTTTTATTTTCTAAATGAAGAATTTAAAATCAAGAATAAAGAAATTCGCTACGTAAAAATAACGCAAGAAGGATAAATCTCAGAATAAAAATTAATATTATTTGTCATTTAACATTAGAATTAAGAGTTTGAAATTACTTTTTTTTTTATTATAATCAATTCAATTATACCATATTTGATTCATTTCCTTTTAATAAAGCATTAAAATTTAGAAAAAAAAATTTTCATTTCGCTATATATACTGTAATCGATCCACTTTGTATGATTTTTTTTCTTTATTCTTTATTGTGTTATCCTTTTTCAGCGTATAGACATATTTTCTGTTGGAAATTCTTTTTAAGTGCAAAAAAAAAGTAATAAATCGTCAGAACAGTAATAATTCACAAAATTTTAATAATAACTGTTTAAAAATATATTTTATAGATAAAAAAGGTATTAAATTTATGAAAAAATGATATGATTGCTAAATGTGAAACTTTACCTGCCGCATTGTTGTTTTTTAGACATTTCTTTAAAAAAAAGGAGTATCTGTCGCTATAACGCTGTCTAAGATATGAAGAATTTAGATATTTTGATGTCATTATATTTTTTCTACTATTAACCTTATTTCAAAAGAACCCTGAATTTAAAAGATTATTTATTTTCTTAACTATTAAACATAAAAAAATACGTAATTAATTAAAGTATGGTGTAACTATGAGACTGAATTTTAAAAATAAAAAAAAAACCTAATTAGTACCTATTGAAAAATGATTTTTCATTCATCAAAAAATAATCCAATGGTTCATATTTGATATGGTATTAAATTTTTCTAAATTACTTAAATTTAATTTTTTTATGCGAAGAGCTTAAGACCAAAACTTAAATGAATAGTTTCATATACGAGTATAATATAAAATAAAGGTTGTTGTCTTATTTAAGCTTTTCATTTCTTTCCTTTAAGTTCAAACATTCTTCGTATAGTTTGCATAATGCATAATATTGCCTCCATTCATTTTATTTGTATCTTTTAATATATCAGCCCATTAAACGATGACAATATTCTAATATTATGAATAAATATTATAAAATTCTATAAATAAAACTGTGTTTATAAAAAAAAAATAAAAACTATTACATAAAACAAGAAGAAAATTGATTTTTATAATAAAAATATAAATTTGTTATAATAATTGATGTTTGAAAAAGAAAAAAAAAAAATTTCTTTTTCATATTTTACTATTTAAGAGTTTATAAAACGCTTTGTTATAACAAAAAATAAAAACAAAGAAATTTCCATATAAGAAAATTAACATATGGTAAAGTTTGTACTTTTCATTAATATTAAATGACTAAAAAGAGGTGAATCACAGAATATAAATAAAATTTTGCAATTTTTTTTTTAATAAAAGTTATTTAATCAAAGAATATTTCTATATTCTATTTGATTTATATTCGTAGAATACGTTATGAATTTTAAAGAATAATTGGAGCTATAAATGAAAATATTTTGTATAATTTGAGCAGATATTTAAGAAATTTTCACAATAATTCAAAATGAATCAGAAAAGAATGTCTTTGATTCAAAGAATCAGAAAGGAAATTTAAAAGAATATCTTCTTCTTTCTTGTCACAGTTTGATGTTGGTCAATATTTTTCTATTTGATTCCAATGCTGATTTGGGTGAGAATTGTAATGTTCTTTTTTATCCACTTGTTTCAGATGTGATTTTTAGTTGAACGGGTAGTTAGTTACTATATTGAAGTGTGTACATTTACTAATGATAATTAGCGGTTCCATTTTCTGTTTTAGTTCTGGTTAGAATTTATCCTTTTTTTCCATCTTTCTTACTTTTTTTTTTCCTTACTCCTGTAAGGAGCATAAAGCATCCACTAAGTCATTTATTATTCATATTTGAGTAAGCTTCTGGAATCATTATTTCACTAAGCCGTTGATTACTCGGCTGTAGCTATTGTACAAGACTAGGCGTTTCTTTATTTCTACGCTATGATATTAATAATATTTTATAAGACATATATACTTATTTTTTAATTTAATTATATTATACTAATTATATATTATAAGAAAAATCTATATTATTTTATTAATCTATATGACCCAGTCGGGGTTTGAACCCTATACCTTTCGTATGAAAGCCCGGTATCTTAACCACCACACCATTGGCTGAATCAAATCTTACATTACATATACTATAATATTTGGATGGATTAATTAACTCTTATTATGGACTGCTTTGATGGTGGTACATATCATAAAATTAAATGATTTTCGTTTTTCTCGATGATTTAAAAAGAATTAGAAAAGATAAAGAACGTTTGGTTTTGCTATAAAAAAAAATTGAAATTATGATTCAATATAAAAGAAATGGATGCATTGATTTCTTTTTTATGTAATTTTATTTGAAAAATCAATTTAACGATTTCTAAAATGAAAAGTATGTGTGTATAAAATTCAATAAAACCTATCATAATAATTTGTTTATGTTATTTTTCTATTTTAAATGATAACTTTGATTGAAGGCTATAAAATAAATTTACATAATAGAAAAGTTTTTTTCTACTCTTTATATTTCACTATTAAGTTTTATTTTCCTTGCTCGTAAACTTGGAAATCTAATAACTTATGAAAGATTTATACGCATATTTATATATATATATATATATATTAAAATTGATCCTTATTTCTTTTAAAATCTTTCCTTATGCACCTTTATAACCTTAAATGCATTTCAAGAACATTACTGGAATGAATGTCTAATAAATTAAAATAAAAATAAAATGAAACACATTTTTTTAATATTAAAAACAAAAACAAAATTTAATTCTTATAATTTAAAAAAAAAACAATAAAAACTTATTTTAGTACAAAAATAAATATATAGTAATATACAGGGTGCCGAAAACTCAAAGGTTAAAATAATAATTTGAGCTAAAAATTGTTCTGGAGGGAGGTATATTTCTAACGGTTTCCGAGATAACAGCCTTAAAAGTAATTTGGTTAACTTTTTAAAGAAGTAACAAACATCTTTGCCACCGTATAACATAGAAGATTCGTTTCAGTGTCAGAAGCTAGCTGATAACATAATTATCTCGGAAACGGTAAAAGAAAGAGAAAAATGTTTTAATTTAAATTGAAGCTGAGGAATCGGTGATTTTAAAAATAAAATAAAATTGATACATTAATAGTTATTTTATAAAAACCGTGAATAATATCAATATTTTTCGTATTTAAAATCTTGTAACTCTTCAGCTAAAAAAGATCTTGTTACTTCTTTAAAAATTTAACAAAATTTCTTTGAAGAAGCCGTTATCTCAAAACCGTTAGAAATAGACTCCCTCCCCTCCAGAATTTTTTTTTGCTTGTTATGAACTTCTCTATCACCTCACTTCTTCTTGACCTTTCAGTCTCGACACTCTGTATAAAAAAATAAAAATTAACAAAATTTTTTTCGGATTTTCCAGATATAAGGCTGTGTGCCAATCGATAACTTTTTGTTCAATTGAATAAAATTTTGACTTACCGAAGATAAATTTTGACATAACTGTGGCGAATAGTTGTATAAAAATTTTACCTATAGCCACAGAAGCTAAGTGAAATAATGACATTACTTATTTTACTATCGTATCAGCGTCATTTGATATTATTTGATTTAGAAATTTCTGTTCATTTCGAAACAATTTCTTAAAATAATTTATAAACAATTTAAATTAACAAATAAAAATTTTTGACAAACTCCAATAATGCTGTTAAAAATTTTAATTTAAAAATTTTCTTTTCATTTGGCACAGTAAAATTTAAATTTTTTTTTCTATCACAATAAGATTTCTTTTTTTTTATTTCTCCGCAAGTAAAAAGTTATCGATAGGCACACAGCCATAATATGTTAAAATAAAATAATTATATTATATTTCAAATATGTACGTATAACAAAGCATAAAACTTTTAAATTAATAAATTAAAAATTGAAAATTAATGAATATTAAAAAACAAACAAAAAAATTTAATAAATAATAAAAATAAAATTAAAAATATTTCAAAAAAAAAAAATTACTATAAGAAAATGAATATGCAGTGAAAATTTTAACACATTCGATAACGTGAACTATTTTAAATTAAGCGCCATCACATTTGCAAAATTATTCATTACGACCGTTTAAATTTAAGTCGGAAGTCGACATATTGTCGATCATATTGTAATAGGATTTTCATATTTTAAAATAAAAATGAGCATGCACTAATTAAATATTATGTACACATGTTAACAAATATAGTACAAATAAATCAAAAAAATAAAAAATAAATTATTTTAAAGTTTTCTCTTTTTCTGGGCTCGGAAAATGTCTACTTACACATTTAAAAATTTTTCATTCTTTTATTATTTACAGCACAAATTGTAGACTTTGCAACATTGTATTTTTGTGCTAAACTGGTCATAGTTGTTTTTTTTGGGTAAATGTTCAATCATTTTCTGAGTTTTCTTTTAATGTTTGAGCTCCTTTTACAAAGAAAACTACTCTTATCTAATCCCAACTACACCAACCTTTGACAAAGAGTAGATAGGAGTAAAACTACGGTTATGTTAAATTACTTTTCCATTTACCAACTACTCTCGATTACTCCAACTTACTGTTTTCGTGTAAAAAGAACGCAAACAATGTCAAAAAATTAAATTTTGAACACATTTTAAATAATAGTGATTTATTTAAAAAAAAAAACTAGTGAAATTTATGTTTTTACTCATATGAATAGTACTTTAACTTAACTGAATTATAAATGCGTATTTAATGTATACATATAACAAATTAAAACAGTTTGGGAATTTCCTGAATTAGAAATAGTTAACGTTAATCGATATTCACATTATCGAATTTCTACTGTATTTTAAAATCGATCATCGAGGATTAACACTCTAAATTTATTTTTTTAAAAATTATCATCATCAACTTTTAACATATGCATCTTATTTTATTAGATTCTAGTCATTAAATGTATAGTATATTTAGTAAGTATTTATGTATTATATAATATTAATTCCATGCAGATTCTATATCAACTTCATGATCAATATCATCATGATGATAATGATCAGGATTGTGTTGAAGGAGATGATGTGGATGATGATCTTCATATGGTATTGCATATGTTTTATAAATATGAACTGGTTTTTCTACGGCAAAAGGAACCTAAATAATATTTGAATTCAAATTTTTTACAAAATAATTTAATTTTATATAAGTACAGTATGTATATAAATATATATATATATAAATATATATGTATAGAGCATACATTTTTTACCTTAAATGGTAATGGAACTGGTAATGGTACTGGGTATGATATTGCTGGTATACATGGTGGTGGTAAAGGTAGTGGTGGTGGTGGCGGTGGTGGTACTGCTTTATTAAATAATGCAGCTAATATACCGGCAGGAGCTGCTGCTGGTGGTGCTGGTATTACTGGGGGTGGATAAGGATATGGTGGTGGGAAAGGATATGGTGGTATAGCTGGTGGACATATAAATGGTGGTGGTGCAGGAAATGGAAAACCAAATGGTGGTGCAAATGGTGCTGGAAATGGTGCACCAGGAAAAAATGGCGCACCTGGGAAAAATGGTGGTGGAAAACCAAAAAAAGGTGCTGGTGCTGGTGGAAATCCGAACGGTGGAAATCCAAATAAACTACGTTTTTTACGTATAATTTCTGTTGATGTTAAAGATGGTTCAGTTGTTGAAGTTGAAGTTGATGATAATGATGATTTTGATGTTATTATAAAACTTAATAAAATAAGGATGATAAATTGTAACTGGAAAAATATGAAGAAATTGGAGTAAAAAATAAAACGAAGTATTTTGTTTTTTTTTTTGTATTTCATTAGTAACCCACCAAAATCAATTTCATAATTTTAAAGAAAAAAAAACCAACACTAATATGGATCACTTTCTTTTTAAATAAATCTAAGTATAGATTTATTTATTTTATTTTTGTTGTATCACTTTCAATTCTATCACTTAGTTTTTTGTTTTTTTTAAAAAAAAAAAATTAATTAAAATATTTGAAAGTTCATTTTAAATTTTTTTAAATGAGAATTAAAATTTTCCGAACTGAAGTATCGTTTAATTTTTTTTAATGTACTTTGTACTAAAAATTTGTGTTGACTGATTTGATTATTGGATGAATCAAAGACTTTTATATGTTTTTCTCCTTCTGCAATTTTTCACTCTTGGTAGCATCAAACAGCAGTAAATCTAATATCATTTAAGTAAATTATTTATATATTTAAGTAAAAACTTTAGTTTTAGTAATCAATAGTTAATATTGAATAAAAATTTTCTTCTTTTATTAAAAACATTCATTTGTTATTAAATGACATTCGAATGACTTGTAGAATTTTGAACTAACAAAAATTTTTCATGTTGTTTGTTCCGGTGTATTAAAGGAATATTAAAGATTTTCATTTATTATAATATACATAATATGTAAAATATGAAATGGTCAATTCGTAATTCAATTTTCTTTTTTTTTTGTTTATGCGTTTCAATTGCGGTTTAATTCTTTTCATAAGAAATCCATTAACGATTAATTTCTTGTTAACTTTTAATATCACTTTTTTCTGTAAAAAAATTTTTTTTTTGTATATTTCTTTTTTTTTTTTTAAATTAATTTCATTAAAAATTAGTAAATTAATAAATGATGACCACGCGGCAAATATTATAAGATATTAATATTTAAATTTGTTCTTTTTTTTAAAATAATTATGAGTGACCATTTATTGATTAATGAAAATAAAAGATTAGATTTGATATTAAAAAAAAAAATCACTTCATAAATTTAATGGTATTTGCGTATGTCATATATTTTATATATTTTGCTAGGTATTTCGTATGTTCTATTAAGCCCATGTCCTAGTAGTTTTGTGGGGCTCACAGAGGTAATAGGAAATAAAATAAAGATAATTGTAGTTCTGTAAGATGAAATAAAAATAAACTAGAAACTTCAGTTAAAGTTCTATAATTTAGAGTTTCTTATCAAAAATAAATATAAATTAAAAAAAATTTTTTTTTTTATTTTTTTCCTTAATCTTTCAACGGCAATAAAAATACTCGCTTGGTAGTGTCAGATTCTTATAAACTAAACCCACCTTCCCCCTTAGCCGATATAATGGGATGAAATTCTGTAACTGGTAAAGCAGTTTATTGGCTAGAGGGTAGGAATAGGAGAGGATAGGACAAGGTTGCCGAAATTTTGATTTGGGGACAGGAACTGTAAGGAAACAATGAATCCGCCTATTATTATTACTGTTTGCTATTAGTGACGATTAGTGAGATTAGTGACGAATGAACAATTGAAACATGAAGCAGTATATAACACTTTCTTGCATGAGGTAACAATTGAAGGCAATTCCATTGTAACTGTAGCAGCTATTATTATTAGTTTAGACTATCGGAGGATTACAAAGTGCGATATATGACTTACGCGGTAAGTGACGTATATGACTTGACCCGGGTTAAAACCAAAGATCCTTCAGATTGAAACGCTAGTTACTTAACTACTACGCCATGAGATGGATACTGTATATTCTTAATATCAAAGGAAAACTTGCCGCTTCTTTAATTATAATAAAATCATGTATATTTTGTTTACTCGGTTCTTTAATTTGGGATTGGGATTTAATTTTTTCCGGTTGTATTTATTGTTTTGTATTCTATTAATACTTCTTTGTTTGTATTTTCATTTTGTAACAGATTTCTTTTGTTTCATTTTATTTTGAAATATACAATATAGATTATTCGATTATTCGTGCTATTTTTTATATCAGAGAGGATATTTGTTTTGTCTATCTATTTAGAATGAAGTAACAATTTTTTTCAAAACAAAAAATTTGATCATTTGATAATTTGATAAATAAATTTGATAACATATTAAAATATGCTAAATATTGTAAACGCAGAAAAAGTAATTGTGTCCTACATAATTGACATTTCATGGTTTGGATCATAATTAGTACTGATTGTGAACCTGATTCGGATCAGCAAATGATATCAATATTTTCTTTCATATATCTTCCAATCAAAATATTATTTTTTTTAAATACTTATAAAGTATTTTCTTTTTTTTCATGTTTTTTGGTATTTTTTACACTTTAATCACAAACTAGGAATATGTTCCTTTGTACTATGTGGTTGTGATTATATGGTATTAATAAAAAAAATTAGGGTAAGGCGGAAATGTGAAATATGTCAGTGATGATTCTGTTAAGATTCACCTTGAATTTTTGCAAATTGTAATTTCCTAGGCCACTAACTTTTTGGAAAACATTAGATGGTAGTAGCTTCCACATTTGGCGAATGGCGCGCTTTTGGATTTCGTCGAGATAGCACAAAGAAGTAAATGAGGCGTCAGCCCATATATGTGAGTTGTACTACATCTTTGGCCGTACTAGCTTTATAGATATTGATCAGATCCATGGAAGAGAAATACCATTTACATTGGAGAAGAAAACCTAGACATTTGACCATGAAATATGATCATTCCACGTCAACTTTTGATTTAGCTGCATGCCTAAAATAATTTAAGTTTGTATTCATTTTAGATCTAAAAAAGAATGATCTAAAGAAGTATGGTCCTTTTAATTATTAATATTTACTAGAAAATTATTTTTAAGTAAAAATTTTAATAAAATTTTATTAATATATGTTTAAACTTATAAATTTTTGATTTCAAATAGATAAAAAAAAGTCCTACATTTTTGTTTAATGAAAGTAAAAGTACTTGATCATTATTAATTTGAGAGTTGAAAATTTTTGTAAATATTAGAAAATTTTCGGTTTATTATTAATTACCATAATTTAATCCCATATAAAAAATATTTAATTTTTAATTAATGTTTTGGTATTTATTACAAAGAAAAAATAAAAGTCATAATAGAAATTAAAAATATTTAAAGGATAAATGTTTATTGTAAAAGAAATATTAAATAATTGCTCTGAAGGTTTCTTTTTTAAATAATTTTTAATTTTTAAATAGAAAAGACTAATTTTCTTTCATTTTCAAAATTTTAGTTAGATTATATTAAACAATTTTATATCAAACTTTTTGTTCTCTTATTCGTCTTATTACTACTCTTTTTGATTTAATAGGAATAATTAACAAGATATATATCGAAATAAAATATATGTATATACAAGATGTATGTATAACAAGATATATGTATATACTAAAAAGGAACCGCCTAGTTGGCAACTTTGACTTGACAACTGGACATTTGATCAGTGGACATTACACAAAAAAGACACTTATTAAGAAGACATTTCGAAAAATGGACTATTAGCAACAGGATATTTAACAATTGGACACTAGCCAACTTCGACACTTGACAACTTGAACACTTAACAACTTTTACAAGTGGACATTTCGCAGCTTTTAACAATCAACAATTTTATTTTCAACTTTCATTATCTCTTTCATTGGCTGCATGATTAAACTTAAAATAAATTTGTGAAAATAATGGAAAAATAATTGTAGAAATGTTATTATTTTTAATTCCCTTAATATTAACTTTTATTTATGTACGCTAACGCTAAGCGCCTATATAAATAAAAGTTGCTAAATATCCAAATGTCAAGTATCCGTTTTGCCAAATGCCCTCTTGTTAAATGTCGTTTTGTGAAGTGTCGGTTTTGCTAAATGTCTTCTGGTTAAGTGTCATTTTTGCGAAATTTTGACTGACCCAATTTGCAGATGCTAAATGAAAGTTGCCAAGTCTATCCATACTTACAACATAATAAAATTTAAAGTAAAACTACAATAAGCATTAGGAAAACCAAAAACCTCAACTAAATCATATTTTTTGTAGTATAAAGAGGTATAGCGTAGTTGACAAAAAACTCGTTTCGCAAAAACGCATTTGTCAAAAAGGGTATGTCAAATTTTTACTTTGCAAAACATTCATTTAGCAAATTTTTAAATAACATCAAATAGTTTAGGTTATATCGGGGAGATTTAGGTATACATTATGTTGAAAAAAGTGTATAAATTATAACTTTGATTTGTAAGCAACTACAAGACTCTTCTAATTATTCTTTTTGCATATTTATTTCATGCAATATTTCACCCTGATTTCGAATCCAATTCTAAAATCACTCCTAACATTTTTTTAGATACATATTTCAACAACAAGGCATTTAAAATAGTGGGCGCTACTACCCCCAAACCCCAATGATCTCGGTTTTAGAATTGGAATATGTTAGATTCAAATCCCGGCTAGCCCATATCCTTAGGTTATGAAAATGATTTAAAAATATGCAAATAGGATTACACTCGATCAGGTTATATAATAGTGTACAAATATAATATTTGTGTTTCATAATCTTGTACAATAAGTACAGCCGAGTGGTTGGTTAACGACTTGGTTAAATAAGATAATAATAAATTTTTTTATTTGAAACAATTTTGGAACGTTTACGTACCTCAAAAGAGCGGTTGACTTGAGAGTAGTTGAAAGTAATTGATAAATGGAACGATAATTTTTTGTTTTACTTCTATCTTCTATACTCTTTCTCTAAGGCTGATGTAGTTAGAAGTAGAAAAGAGCAGTTTAAGAAACGGAAACAATATTAAAATTAGAAAAAAAAAATTTTTTTACTTTAAACTAAATCAGTATATTATATTTTTCTTTTAAATTAGGTTTTTCATTCTGTTTTCTAATAAAATGTAATGTAAAACAAAAAGTGGTGATTTTTTTTTTTTTTTTTTTATTGATTAACTGACATTTTATAACAAGATTTTTATAAATTTGTCAAATTAATCTTGTACTTGTTTAGCGGTTAATTTCAATCATCAAATTAGCTGTAGGCTACACGATATCAAAACAGAAAACATAAGTTATAAAGTCTAAATAAACTAAACTAAGTTGTAAAAAAAAAAATCAAAGAACTAAAAAAAAAAGCTAATTAAAAAAAATTTACTTTACGTTTATTTAAACTAAACTTAAGTTAAAGAAATAATTTTTCATAAAATTAATTGAATCCATTATGATTCACGCGTCATTTTTATTTGTCATAAAAATAACAACAATGACATTTTAAAAATAATATTTAAAATAAAAAAAATAAAAAATTAATATGAAACAGAAAATAAAAGCAAAATGTTTTAAAATTTTCTCTACTAAAAAGTGTTTTAATGATTCAGCTGGAATCAGTGGCGTTTTTTCTTCATTTATTGTAATGTGTCATAATTAAAATGACTCTTATGTTTTTTTTCTTTTTGGAATAATTAAGGTACCATGACATTAAAGTAACTATCAAGTACAACAAACAATCTTCTCTTAATTTTTAATTATTTACTTCTTTATTATTATTTTTATTATATTATTTTAATTGGAAATTTTTAAAGTAAACATATGCGAATATTTACAATTTTTAAATAACAAAAAAAAAAAAAAAAAACTTGACATTGAATCAATATGATTTACTTTTGCAATTAAAAATATTTTTATTTTAGTTTTGGAAATTTATATATGTATAATAAATATACTTTATAATTAATTGCACACTGTTTAGAATTTATTTATTATAATTTTTTAGTATTAATATTTAAAAATAAGTACATATTTAAGTTGTCAGAAATTTTTATATTTGGTTAAAATTTCTTGAATATATAATAAAATTAAATTAAATAAGACGCACTATGCAGCTGCATTTAATGTCGAAATGAGTTTAATAATGTATTCATAAAGAAAAGTTTCAAGAAGTATAAAAATTTAACATAATCTTTGTTTTTTTTATATTTCACCAAACGGAAATACATAGATCTTCTAAAGTGTTTATAAGCGGCCTCAAAAAGAAATTAAGCGCACTCTATTGTGGATCAGTTACTTAATTTCTCTCCATGTTATACCACTCCCTTCAATCACCTTTGCTATTGACGAGCAATATTTTCTGGCGATTCCGAAGCGTCTATCCATTTCCATTTACGTTTTGTTAAAGTATGCTTTCTTGCCTGGATATTGTTAGTATTTCCTCATTTGTTCTTCTTCTACGTCATTTGGATTGTTCGGAAACACTTATTTTCAAATATTTGTACGTGTATACGTGTCACTGTTGCAGATAAGAATCGACTTGATATAGGTTTCATAAATTTTGGTGCTCTTGTTTATCTGTGGTGATGTCCAGATTGCTTAAAGCCTACAAACGCCATCTTAGCTAGTTTTATGGGGTTCTCAATGCCTTCATCAGCTAATCATATTACCAAGGTAGTTGAAGTTTGCCACATTCTCTACTATATATTTGATGTGTTTATTTTGAGACCAACCTTATGTGCTTTTACGTTTAGGGAATCCAGATTTTGTTACATATTCGTATATGTGTATGTAAACCGCAAAAAATCATCCGCATACTCAAGGTTTCCTCTACAAGATGTAAGGTTCCAATTGATTCCTGTTTGTCTGAAAGTTTAATCAATTTGATTCATAGTTTGTGTTTTATCGAGAAAATTTCTTTTCAAAATTCTTAAATCTATTCATGTTTCATATCAGACATATCTTAAACAAACCTAATAACATTATTAAAAAATAAGTTTAATGGAATTCAGAGAATACGCGACGAAGTGGTACATATAAATCTAAAAGAAAATTCAAATTGCATTCAAGCTTTATTCAAAGCTAGGATGCAATTATTTAATGATTAATTCGTGGACAATTTTATTCAAAGCTATAGGCATCAAACGTGACAAGTTAAATCGAATTGCGACAGACAAAAAAAATATAAAGTCATATTGTCATAAGTCATCATAATTATTCGTCTTCATTTACTGGTAGTAGTTAGAGGATCAGAAAGGAGTACAGTAAAAAACAAACATATGCATTCAAAAGAATTGTGTAATTGTCAAATAATTTTTCGAATAATTAAATAATTAAATTAGAAATATTTATTTTGATTCGATAAATTTCTTTACATTCGATACAAAAATTTCTATACATTTTTTTTCCGATTGATTTTTAATTTTTTAATTATTTATTTGTGAATCAGTTAATATAATGTATTGCAATTTATTAAATTGCAAAATAAGAATATATATATGTATACATGAAAAATTAATATATTAAAAATAAAATTCAAAAGTGAAAATCAAATGCATAATAATAGGGTTATGTGCGTAGGTGTTTTTTTTTTTTTCTTTTTGTTTTTGATAAAATTTTCATCTTTATTATTAATGCGTTTTGGTTCGACCGGAATGTTTTAATAACTTAGAAAAAAAAAAAAAAATAAAAAAATTAAATAATGCAATTTATTGCAATTAAAGGTTGCATGAATTCGCAAAAATAATAATAATAAATAGAAAATTACAATTTCTAATGATTAGTTTTTATAAAACCTTTGACAATATTAAACGGATTGTTTTTTTGTTGTTTTTAAAGTCGTGAATTAAAAAAAAAAGTCTAAAGTAACTTTTCAGTTTCAAACATTTTATTCAGAAATATTTAAATTGGGATTTATTATAAAAAAAAAAAAAAAACTGTTTCAGGATTATTATTTTTGTTAGTGTTCATGCATAAAAAATTAAAATATAAAAAAAGAAAATATTTTAAAGCTAAATGCATGCAGTAATCATTCAATCAAATTTATTGATTCAAAATTTAATTACATATTTCACAATAATTTCAGTTGATTTTTTTTTTTTTACATTAATTTGAATTTAAAATTTAAAATCAAAATAATAAATGAATAAAGTTTAAATATAAATAACTAAAAAAAAAATAGTAAAGACAGGTAAAAGTTCCTGATAAAAAAAGATATCAAGAGCTACGATTTTGCAATATAAGCTGGTCAAGTAGTTATTTCATAGGACTTTCAAACATATATGAGGATATAATATGAGCTTTGTTTCCTTTAGCGTTTAAAATAAAACAAATTATAACAGTTATAACAATTAATATAAGATGATCATAGCTCAATAGTTCTTCTTAGCACCGAGTATCACAAAAACTAGGTTACAGTTTACTAAATTCAATCATATCAGCTTAAAATTAATAAATATTTTTCTAAACAATTTTGTAAAAACTGATTCATGGCAAAAAAAAATTATAAGTATTTTCTGTAACAAATATGAGATAAATAAATTGTTTCATAGATTAATACATATATATGAAAAATAAATTACCAAGGACAATAAAAGAAAAAAAGAACTAGAAAGAAAAGTTTTAAAATTTTATTTTTAATCCGATCATTATTAGAAGTGGAATCATACATTACTATATTATTGTGGTACATATTTTATAAAATGATTCATATCAATATCAATATTATTTATTGTGTTACTTAATTACTTAGATACATATAATAAGATTAAAAATTTTAAAAGTGTCCTTGATATTAAAATAAAAGAACTTATATATTGAAGGATAATTTGAAATAATAATAAATTAATAAAGAGAAAAAAAACTAGTTATTTTTTTTAAATTTAAATTTAAATTATTGAATGAATCACATATTAACATAAATTTAAATCAGCAATATTTTATTTAGTAATATTGATTATAGAAAGTTTTATTTGTGATTGTTTGTTTTTGTGAATCATACAAGGACATTATCTATAGATAAGCGTTAAAAAAGTTTTCTATTAGAAGTTTGGGTTTAAAATTTTTTTTAGAATTATTATCTCATACTTTATGTTTTGCCTTTTGAGTTAATATTATAATCTTTTTAATTGTTGATTCATTGGTTTACATGGTTGCTTTTTATAATTTACTAATTTACGGTTATAATAATTTTAGAAAGCACAAACTTCACAGACATGGTGTCGTACATCCACCTTGGTATGTTTGGTCATCTAAGTTCTATAACCGCAGTAAAGTTCGGAAATAAATTTAGTTCTCCAATTTTGCTCACGAATTACTGGTTTATATATTTGAAGATATGAATCTCCAAATTTTCGATTTTGTAATTAGTTAGGGAAGGTATTCGCAGAGTAAGCAATAAAGAGTTTCTTACATCTCTTCTTCTTTGCAACTTTTATTCTGTGTAAGGAATATCTATCAGTAAGGAATATCTATCCTGGTTGCATGGTTTCTTTTTTTTTCATAATTTTTCCATCTTTCGAGCCATTTGTGTACAGCATTTTATTATCCTTCTAATCCATTCTTGTCGGTAATTTGACAACGAAATTCTACTCGAAGGTTAGTTTAGAAGCAGTGAACAATACAAAATTTGTTGATAGTTCTCTATGATGTTATCGTGCTTATATACGGTGGTACTAATACAATACCTAGATTTATTATATCTTATGGCACAGCACACTGTACCGTATTTGATCTGTAACTCTAAAAGAAGCACATGGAAAATTATATTTAGAGCTAATATCGGACATGAACGTAAAGCTTTAGTAATGTAAATCTTAACAGATATTTGAACTTTGACAAGGCTACTTGTTATATAGCTGCTTTTGTTGGTCACCATACCACCGCACGATAAATTAGAATCGGACGAATCATAACTGTGTAGAAATTGTGTTTGGTTGTCTTGAATATTTGTTAAGGATAAGAATATTTTCGAGATTCCAAATTTTAAATTTATTTTGCTGTCATCTAAAAAATTTTCTATAAAGTTTAAATTTTTATTTCTATTAAATTATAAAATATAATCTAAGAATGAAGCAACTTTGATATAAAGACAATTTAATGGTTCAATTACGTTATAATTGAGACTAAGGTTCAATTTCACTATAATGAGATTTATTCATATTTATGGATTGTTTGACAGTTATCAGAAATCATTAAATGTTTGAAATAATTTTAATAAAAAACGTCAATTGCAGTAATGCTTAAACAACTACCGGATATTTATAATATTAGAAGATTGATTATAGAAAATAATTTATTCTGTTCACACCAATGAAACTGTCTTTGATAATTTTTCTTAAGCTCATACTAATAAAGATTTAAGCTTCCAATTCGATAACTTTATTAGGTTATTAGATTTTCGATGATTTTTTATTAGGTTATGTTCAAGACAACATTCAGTTGTAAGCGAAACTCAATTATGTCCCAGATTCAACTGTATTGTGTAAGTGAAAATTTAAGAAGTCATTTCATTGATTCCTATAACTTATATTTCGTATATAATAGCTTAACATGTACAACCCGACCATAAAATAATCCTCACCCACCAATAGTCTTCTCGTTCCGTTCCGGCTTGTATTTATACAAGTACGGCAATGATTTAAAATAAAAAAATTAAAAATAAAAAAATTTATTATAAAAATTTTTTTATTTTTAAGGTATTTTTTTTTCTTCAAGTGTCTCAATTTAAAAAGAAAATTGTAATTTTGATTTCATTTTATTATTTATATGCAATTTAAATCAATAATACATATATAACTTTTAATTATCTATTATTTTCCAATTAAAATAAAAATTTAATTATATCTGTTCAATATAAATTTTCTTGATATATGGGAGTTGATATATTTGAAAATTTAATATCATGTCATATTTTGTTATAATATTTTATTTATGTTTCATATTCAATTAAAAATTAAAATTAAATATTATAAGTAATAAATAATCAACATGCAATTTTTATAATCAATCAACCGTTTAAAATAACATATTTTTTATATAGAAAATTTTACTTCTTTTCTGAAGTTAATTTTTAAAAAAAAAATCTATAAATTATTAAGTTTTTTTTTAATTAATTATATATTAATTAAGAAAAATATCAAGACATTGTGTTATTTTAATAATTTAAAAAGAATTTAAAGGAATCAAAAATGAAAATTAATTTGGAAAATTTAAATTATAAAAAAATTGCAATAATATCTGCGATTACATTTTCATATGGTATTTTATTTGGATTTCTAATAATACCAAGTGTTATTAAAATGATGATAAAAATGGTAAGTTTTATAAGTATGTATTTATTTTTAAAATAAATTAATTTAAAATAAATAATCGCGGATTTTCAAAAAAGTACAGAAAAAAAATGATTCAATAAAATAAATTTTTTTGCGATGCCTTAAACGGATATATACTATAATAGTACGATATGAGCACGGATATAAAATTTCATTGCTCTATTTAAAACCGTGTAGAAGGACAGATGGACAGAGTGAAACTAATAGGCACTTTTTTCCAATTTTTTTTTTAAAATGTGCTAAAAATTTAATTTACTGAAAAACAATGCTTCTTAGGCGCGAGTTATAGCTTATTATTGAAATGCGAAAAAACGTTTCATTGAAAACTTATATTTTTTTCCGTATAAGAGATTATAGCAATCAGAGAAAACTACCAGTAAAATTATCTGTCAAATAACAATTGACAATACTGGGTGGAAAATAAAAATAAAAGTAATTTAAATATTGTTGTCAAGTCAACGTTATTTCGATGTTCAAGTTTGGTAGAAAATCAAGTTTCATTATTTTAATTTATTTATTCATTATTGATAGAAAATGGTACTAATAAAGAATAGAAAAAAGATTATTTTATTTAATAAACAAAATAATAAAAAAAAATAAAATTTAAGAAACTGATTGAAATACAAAATCATAATGAAATATGTCAAGAATTGCATCAGAATTTTTTTTGAATGACAAACTAAAATGGGAGGAAATGAAACATTGGAACAATTTTGTTTCGTTATACAAAATTACTGATCATTTGTTCAGTAAAATAATTACCAATCCAAAAAATCATTTTTTTTTTAAATATTTAACTTAAAATTTAAAAATTCGTAGCTGAATTTATTTTTTAGAAATTATTTAATCATTAAATCAACATTTTTGTTAAATTTTATATGTCTTTGTTGCAAAAAAATGAAAATAAACATTTTTCGGAAGCATTTCAATGAAAGCTATAACTGGCGCCTTAAAAAAATCAATTTATCCTTTTTATACCCGTATGAACTATGTTCAAGGGTATAAAAAATTTGCCATTACGTTTGTGACACCTTAAAGAAGTCGAGCTAGGTATAGTGTCAAACGTATGGATCGGCCCAGAATCGAATTCTGAGTCGATTAAGCCATGTACGTCCGTCCGTCCGCACGATAACTCAAAAAAGAAAGAAGCTAGGAGGCTGAAGTTTTTTTACGGCACTTTTGCAAAATTGTTAGTTTTGCAATTTAAATCCAGCTTTTTCGGCCGCCGGGTTCGGGTTAGCTGCCATACAACTTCTCTTTTTAAATGAAAATAACTCAGTGTCTGCTACTGAAGCTAGAAATCTGAAATTTAGTAGAGAAGTGTCGATTTACATACCAACAACTTTTGTAAAATTTGGTTGGTCTAAAGCAACCGCTTCAGGATTCTTGCATTTCTTGAAACTTAATGAAGCTAGGCGTCTAAAATATTATAAGTGGTGATCAAGTTTTATAGCAACAACTTCTGTAAAATTTGGTTGTGCTTGTGCAATAGATTCGGGTAACTGTCATACAATTCCACAATTTACATAAATATATCTCTGTAGTTAATGTCGGTACTAAAACATCTGAAAGTTTTTAAAAGATGGTCAAGTTTTATAGAAACAGGGTATATTACGTTCATACGGGTATCCCAGAGTTGACATATTTTACTCTACTTCACTCTCCTCGCTTATTGCTAAATTCAATGTGATTTTGATAACAGTTTCCAAATTTCTGTATATTGCTATTACTTACTGTTACTAGGAACATTTTCACTAAACAATTTAAAAATATCGATTATTTGTTATAAGAAAGTGGGCCGGAAGAAAATAAAAGTCAGAAATTAAAGTTCCAAGATTATTCTTTTACATGTATTGCAAGTTTTTCTTAATTATGTACAATTCTCTTAAAATTGAAAAAAGTGTCTTGTACAAAATTTGGTACAACAATGGTAGAACAATGAAATTTTAATCATGAATAGGCCTCTCAAAACATTAATGTTGTAGGACAATTTTTTTATGTTTATCCTAGCCTATATTTTGCTACGGCCTCTCAAAGTTTTAAAAAGCCTTATGTTTAAAAGAATTCACATTTCAACATCTCAATATGTTTTTCAATCTATATATAAAAATACCTAACGACATGACTTTTTTTTAGCATTATAAATAAATAACAAAATTATATAATTTTTTGTCTATTTACATTTGTCGTTATGACGTTATATAAAGACAAAATTTTGCAAGATTTTGCGTCCTTTGTAATTCCTGTACACTTTTAGTTAGAACCTTGAAATTTTGAGAGAAAAAGTTGTTTTAGAACGCATAAGTTATCTTATAATGTTCTCTAAAGAGCTCTCTAAAGAGCTATTAGGAGCTCTCTATATATAAGAGTCTGCAAATTACGTATTGCGCAAAAATTAAAGCTTTAACATTATACTTTTGCATATATTATTGGATAATATATCTTAAATATATAAAATTTCCTTAAAATTTAAGAAAGTGTTTCTTTATTTTTCACATTTTTTTATACATCATATAAAATTCTAAGAAATTCACAAATTTTGTTACAATTCACGCTTAGTTTTTTTAAGAAGAACTAAGTAAGTAGGTAGGTTTAAGAGAATTAAGTTAATAAACTATCTATTATTATTATTGCATTGTATGGAATGAAAGGCCAAATTATGTTTTATTTAAGTATAGAAAATTAAAATTAGTTATGTTAATATTTTTTTCTCCAAATTATACAAATATAGTTGGTTAACGTGATCTGTTCGTTCGTGAAGACGCAAAAACTAGATTCTACCAAATCTCGTATTTTACTAAGAAGATAATATTTGTAAGATGGGTTGTAAAGGGGTTCCCATCTGGTTCGCCAAGTAAAACTAATTCTATTATTTTTAATTTATCGGTATTTATCGGTAGATCTATAGACCAAGAGTAATTGTTGATTAAAATGTATAATATTATATATAGTACAGGGTTGTTACATGTTGTTGCACTGAGTATGATGACATTATAAAATTTTATTTTAATTTTTTAATTCTTTATTATCTACAAAAAAATAAAATAAAAAATTATAAAAAGTACAATTGACAATTAACGATTGACAATTTGACAATTTCTGTTTCATACATAACATGTGTGGAATTTGTTGACAAATTTTGTCACCTGTCAATTTTATACAAAAAATTGTCGGTTGTCAAAATTTATGAAAATTATTGAATTTTGTCAAACTGTCTGCTGTCAACATATATGAAAATATGGTACAATATTGTAGATTGAAATTGTTAACTATTATTTAAGTAAAATTTCACTTTAATTTAACAAGATTATAGCATAATATATATGTGATTTAAATGAAAAAAACTTTAAGTTTACGTAATATTATGTTTAAATAAACATTAATAAATTTTATAAACAAGAATTTTCTACTAAAAACATTTTCAATTATTTTCACCAAATATTTTGTTTTTAATACAGCTATGTACAAAAATTAATTATTTATCATAATACATTTGGCTTGCTTCAGGTCTTTGAAAAATATATAAAATTTCTTCTTCTAATTCTGTCCCTCACAGTAATATTGTTTAGATAAGGGCGATAAGGGCCTAAAATATGCTATAAACACTGAGGGAGTGTGGGTTCGAATTTTATACATGTCGAAGATTAATTTCCCCTTTAAACATTTACAGCCACATCTGGAAAGAAATTTCCTTTTCACATTTATGTGGTAATATCATTCCTTACGACATTCGTGTAATAACATAAATTGACTAATAAAATTAGTTTGACGCCTGATAGCAGAAAAAAATTTAGCAGTAATTATAATATAATCTACTATAGAAAGTAAAATTTATTATCTGACGTGGCTGAAGATCACAGCTGCTTTTAATTATGTTATATAGTATCTTAGTAAAGTTGTTTGTAATATTGTACTTAATTTACGATGCTCAATTTATATTTTGAATTGTAATACTTTTTTTATTAGCTAATAATTTTAAACATTTTCTTTTAATTATATAATTCAAGCAAGTAAAATTGAAGCCTGGTAATGAAGCACGTGATATATACAATGAAACTCCATTTCCCTTGCACTTTTGTGTATATGTTTTTAATATAACAAATCCTGAAGAATATACAAACGGTGCAAAACCTAAACTTAAAGAAATTGGACCTTATTATTTTGAGTAAGTTTATAAATAATAATTTTTTTTTTATGTATATGTGTAATGTTTATATATTATACAGAATCTAATAATTTTATTCAATAATTTTGTATTTTGTTTTATTTATTTACATAGTGAATGGAAAGATAAATTCGATCAGGAAGAAAATATTGAAGAAGATACTATTACATTTAATATGAGAAATACATGGATATTTAGACCAGATAAATCAAATGGTTTAACCGGTAATGAAATCCTTAATGTACCACATCCATTGGTTCAATTAATTTCTCTTGTGGTATATACTACTCGCCCAGCAATGATAGAATTGGTTGCAAAAGGTTTAAAAGTTTTATTTGCTGATGATTTTAATGCTGTTTATACAGGAAGATTTATGGATATATTTTTTAATGGTTTACCAATGCATTGTGATCATGAAGAGTTTGGTGCAAAAGCAATATGTACTGCATTTCATGGTGGCGAAGTTAGAACTGCTTTAAAATATAATGAGACAACATTTTTATTTTCATATATGGCATATGTAAGTATATTATTTCTTTTTTTTTTAATAATTAACAATGCATATATTCAAACTATTAATAATCTGATCATAATAAAATTTTAGTTTTATAATGATTAGATTATTAATTGAGGGGTCTCGGTGGCCTAGTGGCCTAGTTTTATATGCTAATTTTATGCTATATGATATAAAACTTTGTTTAAAACTATACTAAAGTGACTATTTAGTATAGTTTGACGCAAAGTTTTCCCATGATTTGGATCTCGTTAATTTAATTTCCCTCTTTAATACTGTATTCGCTTTTCTAACTCATATCAAATTCTGACTGTTTGTGTGGTTTTGTAAGTAATTTACTAATAACCTGCTAATAAAAGTTCTTATCGATTTTTATTTTATATTTTTATTATTCATATTAAGTTTTTTTTGTCACAAAAATTGAAACTTATTTATTTATTTATTTGCAATATTACAAAACCATCGGTTACGGCCATTATAGGTCGAATACTATTATTAAATTATACACTAATATTATTTATTTTTGTTTATATTATATATTTTATATTTACGCTATATTTGGTAGCAAGGCCCCAAAATGAAAATCTAATGTTAAATCAAAATTGATTTAATTTTAATAAAATTGCATATAACTAGGCGACTATAATATAGTATATAATATAGTAATTAAACAATGTGTAAAAAGGATTAAGTAAGAAGGTTCTCTTCCATTTTTTTTTTAATAGTTAAATCATACAAGTTCTGGACGTTTTACTGTATGTCGTGGTGTAAAAAATGTTCATAAATTGGGAAAAGTTATTAGATTAAATGGTGAAAGTCAATTTGAAGTATGGCCTGATGATGAATGTAATAAATTTCATGGTACTGATTCAACAGTATTTCCACCATTTATGAC
This sequence comes from Poecilobothrus nobilitatus, assembly GCA_947095535.1. Taxonomy (NCBI): domain Eukaryota; kingdom Metazoa; phylum Arthropoda; class Insecta; order Diptera; family Dolichopodidae; genus Poecilobothrus; species Poecilobothrus nobilitatus. Next base: position 58,633,615 of record OX352773.1, on the reverse strand, counting down.
ACCTCAAGATGGTTTATGGGCTGTTACGCCAGATATCTGTCGATCACTTGGAGCTGTTTATAGAGGAAAATCAAAATATGCTGGTTTACCAGCTTCACGATATACATTAGATTTGGGTGATATAAAGGTTAAATTATTTTTTTTTTAATAGAGTTTAAAAAAAAAATTATTTATAATTTTTTATAATTTTTCTTTTATGTAGAATGAACCGGAAAATTATTGTTTTTGTGGTGAAAATCCACCAGATGATTGTCCGGTTAAAGGTACGATGAATTTAGCACCATGTCTTGATGATGCACCATTAATAGCATCAATGCCACATTTTTTAAATGGTGATGATAGTCTTTTTGAAAATGTTGAAGGTTTAGAACCACAGGATGAAAAACATTTAAATATAATTGATTTTGAAAGGGTGAGTTTCTAAATTTTAGTAATTATAACTATTCAGTAATTATTACGTTTAATTATGGTTTTTTTTTTTTAGATTTCTGGAACACCATTCAAAGCAGCTAAACGTCTTCAATTTAATTTAGATCAACAACCAATTCCAGAAATTGAACCAATGAAAAATTTAAGAAAAATGGTTTTACCATTATTTTGGGTTGAAGAAGGTGTTGCTATTAATAAAACTTATGTAAATATGGTTCGTCCACTTTTTATGTAAGTTTTAAATTAATAAAATTTCAAAAAAAAGAAAAATTTTTATAATAAAACTATATTTTAGTGGTAAAACATTTAATAATGTAACAAAATGGTTATCAATTATATTAGGATTTATTGGTTTTGTCGGTTCAGTATTTATGCATACACAAAAACAATCTGGTTCAATTAAAGTAACAACTGCAAAACCAGTTGAAAATGTACAAAATGATAATTCTACACTAAATAAAAATTCAATGACACCAGTTTTGGGTGAATTAACAAATGCCGATGATCATGGTAATGCATTAAAAAATAATACAAAAACAATAAATGGACATAAATTAAATGGAACACAACGTTTCTAAAATAACATTTTTTTTAAATTAAAATTTAATTAAGGACTTAAAGAATTAAAAAAAAAAAAACAAAAACAATTCTAACTAAGTATTGTTATTAAATTTCGCACATAAATAATTTAAGTTTTTTTTTTTTTTTGTAATGAATTAAATAATTAAAGGCATTTGTTCCATAATAAAAATCGCAATTGTTTAAATCCAAATCATTATTCTATGCACGTGCGATACGGTAAACTAATTATAAGAGGTCGAATTATGTTGATGTTAACGTTTCCTAAAGAATTTTTTTTTTTTTTTTTAATATATAAAGATTTCAAGTTTTATTTTAATTACAAAAAAATTTAAACTATTTAAAGGGCTAGAAACTTTCAAAAAACTGTATTTAATGTTATATTATGTATTTGCAATAGAATTAAACGAATATATGAATAATAGAGGTTTTGTTTTTATTTGAAACAAACAATGAAACTTTTGATTTCTTTTTTTTTTTTTTTTAATTTACCAATTTTTTAGTTATTATGGAACAAATGTGGTTTGAAATTGTAAATTTATTATTAAAATGTTTTCATGGAATAAAATTATTGATGTTAAACACTTTTAATAAATATTTTTATTTTATTTTATTAATTAATATTAAATCATTTAAATGTTTTTATTTAAGTCTTAAGATTTTAAATAAATTATTAGTTTTTCACTATAATTTATTTAAGACTACTATTTAAGATAATAATTCATAAGGAGTTCATTAGAGTGCAGTTTTAATAAAAGTTTTTTTTTTAGTGTTAAAATAATGTCGATTTGCATTTGACTATTGTCCAAAAAAATGTCAACTTTTAAAATTTGACAAAAATATTTAATTTGTAATTTTATTTAGAAAGTTCTAGTCTAAAGTCTGTTCTAGTTTTTATATATAGATTTGGAACACATATATCATAGAAAAAAATTTTTATAAAACGAATCCTAAACGGAAAATTGTTGTATTCATAAAGGTCTTGCAGTTAGATTGTAGGTTTTTCCCAGAACAGATTTTATTTTAACTATTTATTTTAAATTCATTACTTTAATTCTTTACAAAAATAAAAGATGCTAGCAAATAATATTTTAATAAGCGAAGCGAAAAAATTTGTTTAGCGGGGCTTTAAAGGTGACAGTCTCCATTATGTTAAGTGTTCTGTTATTGAAATATAAAAAAATACATGTAAAAAAAATTGGGAGAGATTTTTGAGTTAGTTATAAAATCAGGGTTATATGTCGTTTAAGACATGTACGTCTTTTACTACAATATATATGGGTATATATATATGTATATGCGAAATTTTTAATTAGGATGAATTTTATAGGTGCTTACAAATACAGGGTTTTAATAATTTGTTTTGCGGGGGTTTCCAGTGTGGCAGGACTATCGTCATTATTCGACATTTTTAAATTAAATTCCCCGATCCATATTTAATTTTAAAATTTCATTAAAAAGTAAAAAATTAAAAGTAAAACTGACCATTAATTAGCGTTTTGGACAGTTAGTTAAATCTCTTAAATATACTCTGTTACATTTTTGCATTTTATAATAAAATGCAATAAATTTAATAATTTGAAAGTTTATGTATAATAGAATTCGTTATTATCTCTTGAACTGTAAAAAGTGCAAGCTATTTTTTTTTAAATCATTTAAACTTGAATTTTTAAATTATTTCTATTTTCTTAAATGAAAATTATTGTAACCAATTAATTTAATCAGTTAATTTTGTTACAAATCTTTTTCTGTAATAAACAAATCTGGTATTTTGTGGATTTTTATATTATTTAAACTAATAAAATATTTAACTTAAAAGTATACATTTATACAAAAATTTTTTTGTCAGCTTTATGGTAAACCATAAGAATGGGTGCAAGACAAATAAATAATAATAGACTTATGTACTATTCAAATATTTACTTTAAGATAAGATTTTAAATATTTTCAAGAATTTGTTGAAACTATAGTGCTATTATTTTAAGCATAATGTTTTAAATAGTAGGACTAAATAAAGTCATAAGATATAAACTTTTTATTTTTATTGGAATTAATTTTAGTCGATATTTTGGTTAGATTTTTTTTTTTTTTACACGCTAACTGAACGCTAGGAACAGATTCCATTATACATATGTAGGTTTAGTTATTTAGGAAAATAGGAAGTTAAAGGGGAATTTGTGGGAAGATTGGAAACGAACCTATAAAGATTCGTTTTAAATTTTTGCAAATTGTAGTACCGAACTTTATTGATAGAGGAGAACACATTAGATGGAAGCATGTTCCACATCTTATCAGTTCTCACAACAAATGAGTTTCCATAGTCAGTTTTAAACCATCTTGGAATTTTCACAGTGTGGAAGTGAGAGCTTGCAACTCTTCTGGTGTTACGTTCGAATTGTTTAAGAGGAGGCATAATTGATTTTAGTTCTATAGAGCAAGTGTCATTACCTACAAGATATGTATAAAACAGAGAATATGCTCCAATATTCGTACAACGAGAGTTAAGTGGAGTAAGTGTTACTTGTTCGACAGGGTCGCCTATTAGGCGTAATGCGCGGTTTTGTTTTGTCAAGGTAACTCAAAGAAGTTTGGGATGCGCCAGCCAAAATGTGAGAGTTGTACTCCATCTTAGGTCGAGTGTAGGCTTTATAGATATTAGACAGATCTTTTGGAGAGAAATATGTTTTATACCGGGATAGAAAACGCAAACATTTGGTAGCACTTTTAGCTATATTAAAAATATACCCATTCCACAGCATTTTTTGATTTAGTTGCAAATCTAAAATGCTTAGACTGTCTGATTGCTCTATATTTTCTCCTTGGAATCGCAGAAATGGATTAAACTGATTTTTTTTGCAGGAAATCAGGCAGTTTTGAGTTTTTGAGGTATTAAACTCAACTATTTTAGTTAAGTCATGGTTAACTAAACTAACCATGATATTTCTTTTCAAACTGATTGCGGTAGGTGTGACATTAGAATTCTTAAGGAAATCGTAGGATGCCACTAAAGTGCTGTCGTCGGCGAAACTATGGATTGGATTGAAGATAGAGGAGAGTAAGTCGTTGATAAAAATCAAAAAAAGAGTTGGTGATAAGGCAGAGCCTTGTGGAATGCCAGCATTTATTTCAAAAGTGTCAGACATAAAACTGTGTGTGATATATTGCAAGTATTTTCAAAAAACTAAAAAGGAAAACTGATGCAGGGTATCACAACGGACCTAAACTGGCTTAAGTCTGCATTTCCAAAGACTTTCTACCTACCTATTTAATTAAGAAAAATATAAAGGATTATAAAAAGTTAACAATTATTAATGAAAATATGATTAAAAAAAGTCGTAACTTATTTTAAAAATTCATTTTACTAATAATGAAAAATAAAATTTTAACAAATACCCTCATTAATTAATTTCAGATCTAACCAATTATTTATACTAATTATATATTTTTTTTTAAATTTATCTGAAAAATAATTAATTTATTTAATAAACATTTATCTGCAGTTTTCCATTTTATTATGTGATTACAAGCATGCAATCGTTTTAAGAGAAATTAAATTTCATGCAAGTAATAAATATAATTATGAAATACCTTAAAAATAAACTTAAGTTAAATTTGTCTGATTACCAAAAAAAAAACTATAAAAAGTATATAAAAACAAAATATGTATAAAAATCAGAGAATGTCAAAAAATGACTTACCTTAAAATTGGTGCAATTGGTTTGTAATTTATTTAAAAATATCAAATTATTGAAAAAAAAAACAACAAAAGTTGCCCATTCCATTTGTAATTATTTTAAGTGCTTCATATTCTCATTATTTTTAATTCTTATTTCATATACATATGTATATAAATTTAATTTTTTTTCTTCATATAACAACTGAGTTAATATTACAGAATAATTATCTTAAATATTTTGATTTGTCTAAGTATATACAATATGTTAGTGTATACAAGGATAAAGTTAATAAAAAATAAAAAAAAAGTTTTTAGTTTTTGATATTATATGTTTCAGTTCTGTTCTTATATATTTTTCCAATTATATTTTAGTTGATTTAAAAACTTATTATATGTTTACTCTTTTTTTAAATAAAAAAAGTTTATAAAATTTTTATTTATTTATTGTTTTTTTTTTTTTTTTTAAATTTAATTGAAAAATAAAATAAAAAAGAAATATTATGTTGTAAATATTTAATAAGTTATAATTGCATATATTTAGGCGATACCAAAAAAAAAAAACTCCATAATCTAATAAAATAACTCTTAATAATATGTGAATTTTTAATTTATTAAAGCTTTTTATAGCTAAACTTAAAGGAAAAAAAAATAAGAAAAACATTTATTTTTTAAATTTAAAAAATAAAAAGTATATTTAAATATTTTAGGATTACACAAATCTATTATTCTATTTTAACTATAAAACTTATGTGATTGGTCAATATTTTTGCAGTAATAAACTAAATAGTCTTTATTATAATAAAAAAAAAAAAAAAAAATCTTTTAAATTGCAAATTTATTATAAAAATCTAATAAGTGTCAGTTGTATTATCGGAAGTTTTACTAAGCTGATGATTTAACTAAATATAACTCCAACTATTCAATATGTATCTGACCTGATAGAAATGGATATAACGTTTTTTATTATTGTCTTCATTGGATATTTTAAGTTATTTCAATTCATATTTATGTAATCATTTATTTGGCATATTAATTTGAACAATATGACAAATCGTAGCTGAATGTGGTTGAATATTTAGATCAAAAAGAATTTTACTTTTATTAAATATTGAACTAATGGCAAGTCGGAACTGTAATCACTGTAATCTGTTCTGCATTAGATATTCTATTTTTAGTCAATTAATTTAATGTCATTTTATTAAACTTATAATATGGTTGGAAATTTACCCCTTTATTAGAAAAAAGTATAGAAAAAATGTATTTTTTTTTAAGTGAAATTTATTAAGGTAATGACACAATAATATAAAATATTAAAATATTATTGACTATTATTGAAATAAAGTAGAAATTTCTTTTCTTTTATATGAAATGTTCAATTAAATAAACAAAAAAAAAAAATTTTTTTTTGCAAGATTTTCCACTATAATATATATATATATATGTATAAATTATTTAAGAAAATAAAACACTACTATTTGTTAAAAGATATTAATTAATAAAAAAAAAAACAAAAATAATTATATTTCAAACGATTTATATTTCGACCTTCACTCTTTTATTATTGTTATGTGTACAAAATTGTATTGTACCGAACGTGTCTTTAAAGTTAAGTTAAAAGTGCGTAAAATGACTGTATATAATTATTATTTTTTTTTTACTTTAATAAAACTTAAATTATATAACTTAAGATTTGTGTGGGTGGTTTAAATGTAAGTTAAAGTTTTAGATTTAAAAAAAAACAAAAAAAAAAAAAACAATTTTATAAAATTTTTCTTTAATAAACCTATCATCATTTTTAATGCAAACGCTTTTAATTCTAATAAACCACAAAAAAAAAAAAAAGAAAAAACAAACAATAAATAAAAATAAAATAAAAAATATAGGGAAATTAACTTGTAAAAAATAAAAAGCAGTTGCACCTGTTGAAAATATAATTATTGCAACAAAAAAAATTAATATTTTGTATTTTTGTGTTAAAAACTAAAATTATTAATATTAGTTGTATAAAACATATATACGTACCATTGTTAAAATTTTTGAATAGTTATAAAAGTTTGTATTTAACGGTTATAAAATATTTAATATAATATTTAACTATACTTATTAAACTGAAAACTTTTATTTCAGTTTTTCCGAATTGGTTGTGCGTTATACATGCAAAAATTTTTATAATTCTATATTAATTTTTTTTTTTGTAAAAACAGTAGAACGGATTTAAATATTTTTTTCTTTTTTTTTTTTAATTTTCTTTAAAAAATTTAATTTTAATTTAAAATAATTATTGAAATTTTATTAGAAAATAAATTAAATTATTTTATTTAAATTTAATATTTAAATTGTTACGACCTTAAAATTTTAAGATAAAAAAAAAAAAAATTCAAAAAAGTGAATTAAATAGTTAAAGATTTATATAAAAAAATTTATAATATAAAGTGTTAGTCTAAGCCTATACTAATAAATTTTAAATTAATATATTGATTAAAAGTTAATACGTATATTTGAGAATTGATTTAAATATTTTTAATTTATTATTTTTTTTTTTATATTGCTGTAACAATAATGATGTGGTTTATTTGTTCTGTTTATTTATATTTCGAATATTTGACTTCTTCATTTACTTAATCTATTCGGATTTCATTTCGAAACTACTGTCTGTCACTTCGATATGATCAGATTTTTTTACTGTTGCCCTACAATTCTAGATTTTTAGTGCAGTAATGGAAATATTACTGGTGAACTACAGTTCCTATCTTTTAGTGCAGTACTGGGAATTAAATGCAGAATAACTTAAGTTTCGTTTTATAAATAAGATAATTATAATAAGATAGATACGAATTGAGGTTTGTGATTTATTTATTCTAACTAAAGTATAAACATTATTAAAATAGCAAAAAAAAAAAAAAATCAACAATGAGAGTTTAAGTACGAAAATAAAGTGTTTAGAAATATGTCTGTATTTCTGCATTGAAAATAAAAAATATGAGAATATTTTTACCTGTAGGTTTATAACAGCACTGTGAAATAGCGTCTAAAGAACTAGAAGTAAATAACATTGTTATTTCAATTATTTTTATATTATTATATATTATTATTTCATTTATATATTATTTCATAGCGAAATTAGATCTAAAATTAAATAAATTTTATATTTTTTATTTCATTTCTCTATAAAAATGTATAAAACCCACAATGGCTCAAAAACAGGGGGGAAAAAAAGCTCGTTGTAGTTATTTTTGCTAAACTATTTATTGTCCGTTTGCTGTTAATCTCTTCTAATCTCTTAATCCTCCCTCTAATTAAGTTTTTACATACATATTTAAACAACAAAGCATCTACAAAGCAAAATAGAGTTTCAAAATCAATGCAATATAAAATTTATAATAGATATATCAGAGTTTCACTATTTTAAATGCTTTCATGTTGAATTATATAATATGTAAAAATTAGGAGGGATTTCAGAGTTGCTTACAAAAAAACCAGGGTATTAATTTGTTTAGCCGTGAACAGCAAAGGGGCGATTTATAAATAGCTTAGCGGGCTGAACTGCAACGAGTTTTTCTTGTCCCTGCTGTTATGTATTTGTGCAAAATACTTTGCCAGTTTTTATATAAAGTTATATATAAAAGCAAAATTTTTAGATATTTCACCAAAATTTTTAGATATTTTTCCATTGCGAATATTACCTTAAAATCGGAAACATAGATGTTATTTCGTTCTTTTATTTTTGGATGCTATTTTGCAGGGCAGTGCAATTTTGTCTCTATTAAACATTGCAAGAGGTTCGCTGCAAATAGATGCTTTCACATAAAAGAATCAATAAGACGTGATAATGTAATGCATCAAAAAAATTATTTTTGTATGAAATTTGAAAAAAGAAAATTAAAAATTTTTAAAATAGGACCTTTTTTTGTAGATTATGAAAAGACAAACATATTTTTTCAATTTAAAAAATTCGAATTGACTATTTTTACGATATAAACTAAACCTTTAAATAAGAATTAGAATCTGGATTCTTCAAATTTAATTAAAATTTGGTAACCAATTTAATATTTAAATTAGTGATCCTTTTTTTTATTTTATAAAATGGATTTTTTCAATAAAAACTTCAGGCTCGCATACAACCATATAAAATTTTATAGCATTACTTTTTAAAAGATTATTTTTATCAAAGAACACAAAAATTTACTTTTAGCGCGACCAACAAAATTTATATTTAGAATTTTTTTTTCGTTTCCTTACAACTATTTACAAGTAGGTACCTACTTTAGGTACCTACTTCAAAAGTAGGTAGGATATCCACCTACTTTTGAAATGCCGAAAAATTATGATATATTGAAAATAATCGTACTTTTCTATGACCTTATTTCGGATGTGTTTAAATTTTTCTGTTTTTTAAATTTTTTGTTGTGACGTAATAACATGATTAGCATATATCCTTACATGAAATTATCTTGTAGATTTCATTTCACTACAAATAATAAGTATTACAAATAAGTATTACCATATAATTATTTTTATGATATGCTGCTCTTTTATAATTAATAACCATAATATAGGTATCTAATATAGAATAAATTGTATTGATTCATAACAGGAAATTTTTTAAATTTTATATTATAAATTCAGTTTCAATTTTAATCAGTCAATATTTTTTAGCACATTTTTCAAAAAATAAATTGAAAAATTTGCTTATTAGTTTCACTCAGTCTGTTTAACCGTTTGTTCTTCAATCCATCTATTTACAAAATATTTACACCGTTTAAGATAGAACTTTCAAATTTTAATCATTAATAGCCTCATTCATTTCGTAGCTTCACCCTTGGAATGTGTATATATATCATATTTTATTTAATATATTTTGAATCTAAAATTGCCAAATGACAGGACATTTTAGTTTTATAAATTAACAAAAATTATACAAGTTTTTATATTTATATTTACTGTTATGTTTAAATAAAATATTGCAAGATTTTGTTTGCTTCATAACTCTGGCACGTTTTTAGTTAGAACCTTAAAATTTTTAGAGAAGAAAAAATTTTCATAATTAACATAAGCTAAATCAGAAAGTTTTTTTTATACTTCCTTTGGTTTAAGAACTATTAGAGTTCAAAAACTCAAATTTTGCCATTTTTAGATATCTGCAACTAAGGTCCTGTACACATTTTTTCAAAATAAAACGAAAAAATTAAAAGAACAATGTTATAATTTTACATTTGTGTTAATAATTTTTCTTAATTATGTAGGGTTTTGTTAAAATTGAAAAAATATCTCTTTAATTTCCACAATTTTTTCTTCCATATAAAAAAATCCTGAGAAAATTTACAAATTTTGGTGTAAATCATAGTGTATTTTAAACTGTTTTATTTTCTTTTGGAAAATGTGCATTTTTATCTTTTTGGAAAATATATTCCTTTGCATTTTGCTTTGTTTCATTTTTATATTTAATTAATTTATTTTAGGTTTTTGTTATGATGTCGTGCTTTATAATTAATCTAATAAATTTTGTGTGGCACTTCAAAATTTCTTTCTGTTTTTCTATTCTTTTATCTTAAATAAAAGAAAATTTTATCTTGAAGAGCTAATAAAAAATAGTATAGATAATAAAAAAATTGTAGAAGTTTTTAAGTTATTGAATTTACATAAAAGAAAATTATAATATATTATAAAATATATTGTTATGTATTGTCCGTTTCAATAATAAAAAAAACAGTTCATATTAAGTATATTAAAAGGACACTTCATATATTTAATAATAATTAATTATTTTTTTTTGCTATTTAAGCCTGACATCATAATTAATTTATTTTTTTTGCTTAATTTTCATCATTTTAAATAAGTTGGAAGAAAACAAAAGAAGAAAATAAAGCTTTTGGATTTTTTGGAGAAAAGAAAATGAAAACTTTTGGATTTTTCATTATATCACGCTGATCTTAATAATAATTGAAAAAAAAACCTACTTAAATATTTATTTGGTTCTTTATTTGATCCTATAAAAATACCTATATACAAAATTGTTTTAATGATTTATTGAAAGTTTTTAATAAGCTCAATTAAAAAAACAAAATATTGCGAATTTGCGTCCTTTTTAAGAGTTTTCTTGTTATTGTTGAAAAATTTTGTATAACCTTTGTTTTAAGAGTTTATGATCCAATTCCTGAAGATTTGTTCAATTTGCACTCTGGTATATAATTTCTATTTATTTAATTTTTTTTTTTTTACTTCTAATTAAGTTGCAAAGGACTGAAAAAAAAAAACGTATTTACACAAAACTCTTAGAAAAAGTGAATAAATTGTAAAATTGATGATTAGGTACAAGTTTTAGAATTCTAACCGAAATTTTATGGATATTAAAATTAAGAAAAAATTATTTTAACTAAGTTTCAAAGACAATCAATTATTTTGTGTCTTAAAAATATAAAAATAAATAAAACAAAAAAAAAAAAATGATTTCAACAATATCAAATTTAAAAATAAATTTTAAAAAATTAGCAATATTTTTTTTTATTTTATTTTTATTTGGTATCATTGTGAATTGGATTGCATTTCCAATGTTTTTAAAAAGTACAATTAAAAAGGTAAGAAATAAATTATATTTAAATTTAATATAATTAATTTTTATTTAAAATAAAGTTTTTCAAAAAAAAGGGATAGTAAAAAAAAAAAAATGTGACCCTCGTATAAAAAAACATATTTTATACCAGGCACATCTTAAAAAATTCATTTTTTTTTAAATGCATATGGATATATGGGGTTAGTTCATATAAGTTATACCTTGTTAAACTCAAAAATTCAAAATTGTCTTAAATGTTAATTATCTTTTAATATTATGTTTTTCTACTTTAAGTGAAATAATTATTTGTAAATTGATTTTATAAACGGAGATACCTTTAAAAATTGTAGGATTAAATTTAAAAAAAAAGAGCACTAACAAATAGCTTAATCGTGTGTTATGACGTGACACAAAAAGTAAGATTTTCCATGAATAATGTTGTCCTTCGTAAAAATTCGTAAAATTTTGTGTTCTTCATATCCTATAGTAAAAAAAAAAATTTGGTAAAGTTAAAAATAGAAATATAATCAGTGGTTACTTCAGTGATAGCAAAATAGTAGTAGTAATAGGCGAACTCATTATTTCCTTATTATTCTATTCCATAATTCAAAGTGTCCATATTCTTGTCCTATCCTCTCCTATTCTTATTTCGTAGTTCATATGGTACATTAGCAGCTAATAGCAGTTAGAAGCTTCATAGTATTATGATGACTTAATAGGAAAATGGTTAGGGAAAGCATTTAGTCAGTAAGAATCTGACATTACCAAGAAGGTATTCTTGATGTCTTTGGAAGATATCCACCTCCATTACGAAAAACAAAAACAAGTAATAGAAAAAAAACCAAAGGTTTTCAAAAAAGCATATTTCCAAAATTAAAAATTTATTCCATAAAGCCTAGAGCAAAGAGTAGATATATTGAAAAATAAATTTATAATAATATAACAAGTGTTTAAAAATAGGGAATTTTCAGTTTTTGACCCCATATAGCTCCTAAATGGGAGGCGGCACAAAAATATTTCCTGAAATGATTCATACTTATTTTAAAAGATTTAACTTCTATGTTAAACCGTTTGAAAGATAGATGCGGTTCAAACGGTTATAAATGGGGTTTCACATAACGATATATTAAAGTACCGTATGGCAAATCCATGAAATAAAACTAATAAGCATATTTTTTCAAATTTTTTTGAAAATGTGCTAAAAAGTAGATTATGAAAAAAAAAAATTTGAATACTACTAAATACTTAAAATACTAAAAGGTAAGGTATTCAATAAAAACCGTCTAAAAAGTAACCTAAAACCAATAAAATGTAGCTGCTCTATGACAGTTTTCTATTTTCTGTTTAAATATCTTTCGATAAACTTTGAAAAATAAAGATTTGCGATTTCTCAGTATTTTCGGTTTGCGAAAAATTTTTTTTGCTTCCAAATTTTGAACACATTTCTTTTATCGAAACATTAAATGTTTTTGTCGTAATTTTAAGAGTAGCTAAATAGAAAAAAAAAATAAAAGACCATTGTCTAACGAATAATGAATAAGTAACTTATACGCCACCCTGTATACATAATTTGTATAAAAGGTGTTCTTTTCATTTATTCTCCCCATTTTATATTTTAAAGGATTTTTTTATAATATTGACTTTCCTTGGAAGCAATTAAATATAAGAGGGACATAAAAAAAGATGCAAAACATAAAAAAATAAGAAAAAAAAAGGTATAATTTAATTACGAAGTTTAGATATTTTTTCATGGTGTACAGCGTATTTTGAACGAGTCAAAGTTAATGTGGTGCAGATAATAAAAAAATTTATTTTAAAATAAAAAAAAATAAAAAAAAAGGTTTTTAAATATTAGAAATACCTTTCGAAACTGGTTGAAGGAGATTCTTAACGCCAAATTTGTAAATATTAGTTAATTTCTATTTAAGGGTCTTAGTTCGTGAAGTATCCTCAAGTTTATTTTAATTTTCTAAACTAAAAAAAATTATATTTGTATGTATATAAATATATATTCAATATTTTAATGGTTATTTTGTTCTTCTCCTTCCAATATCTTAATCAGAGCGTAGTGACATTATACGCAATTATTCATTTTATTATTTTTTTATATTTTGTATTGCAGCAAGTTGTTTTAACACCAAATTCAGAAACAAGGAAACTTTGGGCAAAAGTACCATTTCCAGTTGATTTTAAAATTTATGCATTCAATGTTACAAATCCTGATGAAGTAACGAAAGGTGGTAAACCGATTTTACAAGAAATTGGACCATATTTTTTTGAGTAAGTATCAAGCAAAGATCTAGCGGAGATATTCTAAAATGCAATATTCTAAGGATATTCTTGTAATGAAATTCTTTTATTGATTCTTATAATTGACTTATTTAACTGAGTTAGGTTTTGCAGGCTAAGTAAGAAAGATTAAGGTTAAGCATTAAGAAAATATTATTGTAGTGATTAACAAACTTCAGATCATAAATAAACAATTAAAACTAATACTTTATTATTTTTCTGGTTTTTGAAGTGAATGGAAAGAAAAATATGATCTAGAAGATGATGAAGAAAAAGATACTGTAACATTTCATATGAGAAATATTTTTATATTTCGACCAGATAAATCATGCCCATTGTCTGGAAAAGAAATTATAACGGTACCACATCCATTGGTAATGGTTAGTATTTAATATTTATAAATAAAAATGAATAATAATTTAATTAAAAAAAAAATGTTCTGTTTTCAAATTTTTTTATATAAAAAATTTAGCCAATGTCAGTTGTTGTAAAACGTGACCAAGCACCAATGATGCCATTAGTTTCAGAAGCATTAAATATTATGTTTCCTATCGACAAACCATTTTATACTGGATCATTTTTGGACATATTCTTTAATGGAATATATGTTGATTGTTCATCAGATGTTTTCTCAGTTAAAGCAATTTGTTCACAATTTGCAACTGGTGAAGTTAAAGGGGCTGTCAAACATAATGATTCACATTATACATTTTCATTAATGGGTGGGGTAAGTATAGAAAACCTTATATCAAAAAATTTTTTTTAGATTTCTAAAAAGATTTCTTCTTTTTTTTATTTCTAAATTTCTTTTATTTCGCAATCTTAAAGGGTAATGCATCTGATGCTGGAAAATTTACAGTATATCGTGGATCAAAAAAATCACTTGACGTTGGACGAGTGGTTTTATTTGATGATGAAGATGAATTGATTACCTGGAATAAAGATGGTCATTGTAATGAATTACATGGTACTGATTCAACAATATTTCCACCATTTTTAAAAAAAGAGGATGGTTTATGGGCATTTGCAGCTGATTTATGTATTTCATTAGGTGCTTATTATGAACGTCCCAGTTCATATATGGGTGTTAAAACATTAAGGTATACAATTGATTTTGGGGATATTAAGGTAAGTGGTAAAATATTTGAAAATTTAAAATTATTATATATATATTTTTTGAAGAATGAAATAAATGGAAATAGTGGAAGTTTTTGTATATCGTTTAACATTATTGATATTTACCTATATATTTTATCTGGTCTTATGGTTTTTTTGAATTTTTAATATGTTATATTACTATAATAGGGTCCGTTACGTAAGTTTTCTTATCGTTGTATTTGTTACCGCCGTATGTTTTCCGTTCGTTTATTTAGTTGATTTAAATGTATCAAACTTTTTGTATGAAAATAGGTAGCTGATATGTCAAAAGTTTTGTACACTTTGAATGAATTTAAAATAAACGAATTATTAATGTAGTACGAAAATTTTACATTTCGTTAATCTTTCTATATATTATTGCAGAAACACTGAGTATAGATTTTTCATTGTTTCCTTTTTAGTTGGGACATGCGAGACTTTTTTGTGATTTTATTTTTGCACTTTTTAATGAACAACAATATCTTCAAGGTATTTCTATGATAATATTACTTTAAGACCACTTCAGACTATATTATGTTAAATAGTGAATGTAATAAAAACGAATTTTTGACATGTTAAAAGAAATTACAATTGCAAATTTTATTTTAGAACCGTTTCTAATTCAATCTGATATTTTTTATGTATTTTTTATACATTAGTATAAAGCAGAAGTGTTTGGTCACAAATAATTCCTATAATTACCAAAAAACAGGCAATATAATTTTTTCTTCATCATTCATGTTATTAATTTTTAAAAATTCATGATTAATTTTTGAATATTTTCTAAAATAATTTTGAAAAAACTACAGGAATTTTTTTTTTTGCTTATAAATTTTATTTAAAACAACTGTCAAAATTGTCAGATAGGTGTGAACGCAGAAAATAAAAACGATATTGACAAATCTACATTATATATTGTATTTTAACCACTCCAATAAGGAGCATAGTGCATCCACTAGGTATTATTCATATTTCACTATGCTTCAGTTTTTGGAACCATTATTTTAACCAAACCGTTGATTATTCGGCTGTAGCTATTAAGAAAGAAAGTCTTTCTGATAGAAATGTATTTCTTTTTCTACCCCATCAATTTATCTTATACCAGAATTATTTTATTATTATATTATATAAGAAAAATCTATATTATTTTTTATTAATCTATATGACCCAGTTGGGATTTGGACCCGAGACCCGAGGATATATTATAATCTTATCACCTGTTTTTCTTCTGTTATTTACTCAGCCATGTAAATTAACAAAAATACGTGCAGTCTGAAGCGACCTTTAAGAATACAATACAAATATCCGTTTCAGCATATTCCATTTTTTAAGTGTATTTTTAAGCGTGCTGTATCTAGTAGATACTTTTAGAACTTAATATATTTTCACATGCCCCCTTCTGATCTCCGGAATTAAAGAATCATTCCTGTTAAACAACACTAATACTAGTATTAAAATTTTAAATTTGAATGGTTTTGTTTTAAATTTATTCTTTGAATAGGAACTGAATGTAACCAATTTTAAATACATAATTTTATTTTTAAAACACTTAAATCTTTTAATTAAAAGAAAATAAAAAAACAAAAAAAATATAAAATATTTAAAAAATTAGTACAAGAATATAAAAATCTTTTATTTTTCATCACCAATTGAATTAAAAATAAAATTTTAAATTTTTGTTGTGCGTGTCAAAAAAAAAAAAAAAAAAAAAAACACAAAATTGGCAAAAATCATTACTTTAATTTGTAAAGGTTAACAAAAGTTTAAAAAATTGTAAACTATTTTTAAAAATTCAGTTATTTAAATTTAAAATATAGTTCAAAAGAAATATTTAGAAATATTTTTTTAGAAATAAATTCGAAAACGAGTGATCCTTAAAAAGTATTTAAATTTTTCAAATATTACTGCGTACATATTTTTAATATACAGTGTACATATATTTAACGGGAAGTCGTTGTTTTTTTTTTGGAGAATAATCATAGAATGGGAATTTTAAGAATTTTTAAATAAAAAATAAAAACTAATTTAAAAAAAATTTTTTTTTTTTTTTTTAAATAATTTTTAACTCTAAGATGGTGTGCATAAATGAGGAACAGAAGGAAAGTAATTTGATTTTTTTTGTTCATTTTAAATATTATTTACATCAAATTTAAGTATATGTTTAATTAATTTAATTTTATGTTACTAAATTTAGGGGTCACCAGCTGAGATCAATTTTTAGTTTATATAATTTAAAATAGGTGTGTTTATTTTCTTTTTTTTTTTTTAATTCAGTGCAATCAATTGAATAAATAACTGGCGTCTGTCTTATAAATTTTTTTTTGTTTTTACATTGTCTGACATTGAAATGATGTTTTAAAAATTTTTTTAAATATTTTTTCACAGCTTTTTTTTTTGCTGTATGGTGACAAAATGAACTTTATATTTAAAAATGAAAAAAAAAAAAATATTAATATAATTTTATTTGTAATTGAGTTGATTACTTCCTGTTTACAATATTACACTTTAATACAAAATAATTAAAATTAAAATAATTTAATTTGCTGACAATTATTATACTAATTTTAATTATAGAAATTATATTTGAATTAAATATTTATAGAATTCTGTTCTGTTAAAAACTTTTTATTTCTGTATTTTGAATATTAGGAATATGGTAGAATCTAATCTGTAGAAATTATTATTAACATTTTATATTATAAATTATTTATTTCAGTAATTTTGTTGTTGTTTTTAAATGTATTATTTTTTGACAAATAAATAATTTAAAGAAAATTGATTAAAATAATGGGTCCATAAATACAAAAGTTGTAAATATTATTAAATTATTTTAAGGAAATTTTATAATATAATCTTTAATAAAAATAGAAATAAACATAAAAACAGTAAAAATAATTATTAATAACAATAATAACATAAAAAAATTAATTAAAAATTAATTTACGCCTATATTTATGCAATGTTATTTTATATTTAAAATTATTCATTATTACTTTGTTACTTCCTTAAAAAACAATTCTATAGAAATCTCGTGGTCGAGTGGTTAAGCACATGATTAGGAATATGGTTATCCTATCTGAGCAATTATTTTTAATTAAAAAGAAAATTACTGATAAAGTATTATAAAGTATATTTATAAGTATAAAGTATTTTTTCTTAACAAATTTTCCTCAAATCATGCACACTAAAGATAGTAAGTATTTTTAATTGGAAAGAAAATGATGGATAAATATTTCTCTTAATAAACCCCCTTTGTCACGAAATATAGTGTAAATATATAATATATTATTAATATGTATATACATATATTATTAATAGTATTGAACCTATAATGGCCGTAGTGGATGGTATTTTATATGCTTTTTAATATTATTATAAAATAAATAAATAAATAAATTACTTTGTTACTTAAGAAAAAGTCTGTAATAAGTCACATTCCTATACTTTAAAGCTCATTTAATTATTATTTTAAGGAGTTAGTGTACTTAAATATTTTTTTTTAATACTAAGTAGTTCGAAATTTAATCTTGTTTTTGATTTCTCATTAACTTTAGATTAGTAGAGTAATTATGTTTTCTCCAATTCCCAGCAGGTACTCCTCTCTAATCCCCTCTAAACTGTAGGTATAGGTACTAGGTACAATTCCCAGTAGGTTTATTAGGTATTAAGTGAAGTAAAATAATATACCTAATAACATACTCCAGTTAAGTCTAAAAACTGTACTAAGAATATAATTATTATCTTTTTTAAAATATATATATTTTAATTTTAGTGTGTAGTTTCTATTATGAAATTCTTTTGTTTTATAAACATTTATAGTATAACATAAAATAATTTTTTAAATTACATTTTCTTTATAGTTCAGATACATTATTAGATAATACATGAATTTTATAATTGAATGTATACATACAAACAAGAAAAAAAAAAAAAATTTTTTTTACAATTTAAAAAACTATTGCATTTCTTTTAATAGTCAGTCGGACACATAATTAAATTGAATTAAGTTATAAAAATCATTCTATTTCTGAACTCTTAAATAAATTAAGAAAAGTACGAAAAAAATAATATCTATCTACTAGTACCACTAAATATTGCAAATTACTAAAATTTCATTTTTTTTTTCGTTTTTACGTTTTGTATCTTTATGGGATTTCATGATTTGTACAATTTCGCGTTTTACGTTCTTTATTATAAGGGAATCTTTTTTTTTTTTTTTTCTTTTGTAGTGACACAATCTATATTTGTTTGTTGCTTTTGATAGCTACTTACAGTCAGTTCGATATTTTATAATTCGTTTTCGTTCTGATGGGTGTTCTTTTACACTTTTGGCACATTACCATCCCATAATATCAATTCTTTAAACTAAATTTGTTTTTTTTTTTTTTGTAATTAAAAGAATGCGAAAATAAAAATTATTTAGACAATGGTCATATATATAAATGATAAAAATAAGAATACTTTATCTCTAATACAAGGTTACTATTGCTTTCATATCCATCTAGATTAAAATAAAAGAAATACATAAATATAAATGTAAAATTAAAATCTAAACTTTTAAAGTGTGAGAAACCAACAAAAAAAACAAAAATTTTGTTTTATTTTTTGTTTTTAAATCACATACTTTTTTGAATTACATGATCCTCAGTCTTAAACCATTAGTCGAAGCATAAACAACGAAATAATTTGAACTGATATAAATCATTATCAATAGTTTTTTATTTTTTTAAAATAATTTTAGTTATATAATGAAAAGTTTTAAATAAAAATAAATATAAAATAAAAAAATACTTATAAAAATTAAAAAAAAAATCAATAAATTTAATTCTAAAAATAAATTTATTCAGTTTATTTTTATATAAATTAAATTTAAAATAAAGGAAAACTAAAAAAAAAAAAAATTATGGCACATAATCGTCATAAGTATTTACGTGTTAGTCCGGATATTGAAAGGAATCGTTATACAAGTCCAACAACAAGTTATTTACCAGTTACAGATTATTTTGATCCAAAAATATATCGAGCATTAACACCACCATTAACAAATTTTTCATATAGAACTGCACGTTTAAGTCCATCCTATGATGATGCTGATATGGATTGTTTATCACGTTCAGCATCTGCAAGAGCTGAATTTATTCGAGTAAGTCGTCAAAATCAAATGAGACGATCACCAATGATAACAACACCACGTAAACGCTTTGATTCACCATTACGTTTAAAATTAACATCACATACATCAGCACACGGTGGATCACAATCAGAACATTTTTGTGAAAGTGATGAAGATCCTGATGATCATTTAGATCGTTTAGAACGTGAACGTTTATTACGTTATAAACGTCGTCTTGATTTAAATAAAGAACCTGAAATATCACCAGAATTAAAAACAGCAATACGTGGTGCATCTGCAAATGCTATTGCTGAAGCATTATTAGCTGAAACTGAAAATAATTTAAGGAGAGCAAGACTCGAAGATCAAGAATTTGTATCGAGATGTTTAAATGTACAGAAAGCAAAACGTGGTACAAGTTTAGAACGCCAACGTACACCAAAGCGTACAACAACATTTGATGCACATGATCGACATGTTGATTTAATGGAAGAAAGATTAAAACGTGAATTATATAGACGTCCAGTATCACCTATAAAATTACCATTAGTACCGCCATCAAAAGATCCAATTACAAAACGTTATGAATTTTATGCAAATTCACAATGTATACCAAGAATAACACCATATCAAAGTGATAATTTACCACGTCGTTATGAATGGACACCATTATATCCGATTCCAAAGCATAATTATGCACATACATCAGTTAGTCCTATTGGATATCCAAGACATCATGATCATATTTCGATAAGTTCTGCAAGACGTGTTACTGGCCCAGCAACTAAAGATTATTCTTATAGACGTGTAAATTTTTAAACAAAAGAATAAATAACAATATCACGTAAAGAAATAAGGATAATTAAGTACTAAAGATTTTATGTGTGGACAGGAATATTTTGCTGAAGCTAGAAGCTGTAATCAAATGAATTTTTCTCATTAGTTATTAGTCGCAAAAAATTATAAACAAGATTAGCGTTTTTTTGTTATTTTTATAAAGTTTCGAAATCGAAATACAAGAACATAAGATAAAAATTTATCTTCAGAGAGGTGGACTTGTTGTATACATTAAAAATCATTATTACGAGAATGTTAAAACTCAATTAGTAGCGTATTCGTAAATTTATTTTCAAGTTTTATACTAAGGTTTTTGAAATTTAAGATATTATAATGGACGAAAAATCTTCCATTGAATCACAATAATTGCTGTGTTAAAAAACGCTTTTCAAATGCTATTGAAAAACTTTATTTAATTTTAAATAAATTATTTTTTTGTTGCTTTTTCTCAATTTTATTAATGTCTGCTTGCAATGTGAATAAAATAAATTTTAACATTTAGAATTAAATTTAATTAAAAAAAAAAAAAAATATGCTAAATAAAATTAACCAAAAAAAAAAATTTAATAAAATTATTAAAAAATAAAAAAAATTTTGAATTTGACACTATATTGACTCTTATTAAAAGGTATTGTAAGGATTCTTTTTTTTTTTTGTAATCTAAAGAACCAAGTAATAAAGATATATTCAAATAACAAAAATATATTCCCAATATACTCACACTTCCCCTTATTGATTATCCATATATCTCCATTTTACTATCATGCCTTCCATTTTGTTCCACTGTATCTGGATATGTATAACAGTTTATTGGCCTAACGGTGGTATAATTAGCAATTAAAACGAAAATCTATTATATCGCATACATGTCTCATTTCTCATTGGGTCGTATCATATTGGATTTATTTGGACGACTCAGATATCAAATAAACTGAAGTATATATATCCTTCGTTTAATATTCAGTCAAATGATATAATCCTTTGTATAAAAAAAATGCATACTTAAAGTTATGAGGATATGGGGATATGATGGTAAAAGTAATAGGAAAATAATTGGTGTAAACACGATTTTGGACTATTTTAGTTTTACATGAAAAATACTTTTAACATTTTTTACTTTTAAAACTTTTAAAAATTTCTTTTATAATTATTTACTTCTAAAAGTTCTGTAATCGTGAAACAAAAAAATTGTAAAAAAAGCAAAAAATCATAATTGACAATTTTTATTTTTGTTTATTTCCCTGTTTAAAAATTTAAAGGCTCAAGTTTCTAATAAACGAATCAAAAATGTACACTGTAGTCAATTATATAAAAGAGATTCTAAGAAATTCGATATTTTTTTGTTGTCAGTTTGTAGGATCGGAAATCAAAACTTTCTAAGGTGATTAGTGTATTAATAAATGTCACATTTTTGTCAAGCGACAAAACTGATTTGTGATCGTGTGATTCGAAATTAAAACTGTCTAAGATACCTAATAAAATATCAAATCATTTTATTATATAATGATAATTCAATTTTTGTTTTATATCTAGCTTTTTTTTTTTCAGAATGAACCTGAAAATCATTGCTATTGTAATGATCCACCAAATGAATGTCCAGAAAAAGGAACAATTGCATTAAGTAAATGTGTTGGCGGTCCATTAGTTGTATCTTTACCACATTTTTATAAAGCTGAACCAAAATTATTAGATAATATTATTGGATTAACACCAAATGAAAATGATCATAAAATATTTTTGGATTATGAAATTGTAAATAAATAATATAATTCATTTTTATTATTTTTGTATCCTATATACCAAAAAGTAGATACATAGCAGAATTTTGAAATTGTTTAGGTTCTAATTTTAATTTTAGAATTTGCTGTATGTATTGTTTGTATTGTATTGTTTATATGATTTTTTTGGTTGGAAGTGCGTTTATTATGTAAAATTTCAGAATCTATGGAAGTCAATGTCGTTTTAAGTTTATCATTTCGTTAAAAAAAAAAAAAAAGTTAAAAAAATTCGAAAGGAAAAAAAACGAATTTTCATTTACTAATTTATTGTTTGATCCAATTCTGATTACTTCAAAATTTTATTTTTAGATCATTATCATTATTCTTTAGATCATTAAGCTCAAGAATATGTTCCCATTTTTGGATATTTATCTTTCAGATCATTTTTGATTTTATGGCTAATCAGTATTTCGGTAAGGTTTTATTTAATAGAAATTTGACTATTTGTTATTTAATATAATGCTGATGTAATGAAGATAGCACTGTAACATTTACAAGGCATTTGAATTGACAATGATTGCATCACATAAATATCTAAAAAGACTTATTTTCTATATGTACAATATGTACAATATTACTAAAGATATATACATATATAATTTTGAAAATGTTATAACAACAGATTAAAGAAAATTTATTTTTTTTTTAAAGAAAACTCGGTTTATACAAAATTTTAACGAATTTAAAATAAATTGAAATATTTTCTTCACGTTTAAAATATGTTTCAAGGGAAATATTCGTGAATTGAATTTTAATAATAAAATTAAAACGTTTTTTTTTTTTTTTATTTTTATAAATATTTAAAACAATGATAGATTTTCTATTATATTTGTATAGTAATTATATTTTTTATTGATATTCTTTATATTTTTCTGGATATCGGAATGTTTATGACATAAATATGATATCTTTATAATATTTTATTTTTTTCTTATTATATAATAAATTTCTGTTTCTATATTTTATGGTATTTAACATAAAAAAAAACTAAATAAAAATAATAAAATAAACAATAACTTAATCCTTTAGATGACAGGTTCACCATTATCAGCAGCAAAACGTTTACAATTTAATTTAGATATTGAATCAGTTGAAGAAATTGAATCAATGAAAAATATTAGAAAAATGACAATACCATTATTTTGGGTTGAAGAAAGTGCACAATTAAATAAAACTTATATTGATGTATTTAAAAAATTATTTTTGTAAGTATATATTTAAAAAAAATTTTTGAAAATAAAATATAATTCTTGGTTATTCAATATAAAAACAATTAGTTTGTATCGGCTAATCTTTTTGAATTAAATCATATAACATAGCCATAGATAAAATTATGTGTTTTTTTTTTTTATGTTTTATCTATTTAAACTAATTAAATTAATTTATTTAAAATTTTCAATTATTTCATATTTATTTGTAATATCTTTTGTATTTACTTAATTTCTTATATTGTGTAATATTATTAAAGTATTATTATTATTAAAGTATTAAGATTTATACTCACGGTAGAAGCTTCGGTAGAAGTAATATGTTGTAATCATTATGAATATTGCATACCGCTAGGAGGATTCATTTTTTGAAATTTAAACACATTTTGTGTTGATGATGAAAGATTAATTTTTTATATTGTATAATATTAATTTAATAATAATTTAATTTATAATAAATATTATAATAAATATTATATGAGTCAGAACTGATATTAAGGAAGTTAATATTTTGGTATTAACGAAAAATAATAAATCGTTAAGAATTGAAAATTTTATTTATAATTTAATTTCCATTTTCTTTTACTAATTTATGTACGTATAATGCATGTTGTCTTCTTCGCCAAAAATTTTTCTTTTTTATTTATAAATTTTATTAATTTTGTGACATGTCACATAACATAAATATGTGACAAGGAAATTACATAGCCTTTTTTGTCAGCAGTGGCTCTAAAAGTCGTAAGGGAAAATTATTCTTCGACGTCCGTGGGATTCGAACGCATACGCCCACGGTGTTTGCATCATATTTTATTCGCTGTTATTATTTATTATACACTAGGTCACCGAGCTCCCACTTTGTGAATTAATATAGTTAACCTACGATTTCAATTTAAGTTTACCAAAAATAATTTTCATTTTTAGAACAAAATTTAAATTTTAATAAAATAATAAAAGAAACTTTGGAACTTTTTATATTATTATGACAACATTAACTCTTACATTAATATGTACTTTGATAATTTTTATTTTACCCAAACATAAAATAAAATTTCTGAATCAAAACTGATTTTTAAAATTTTGTTCTTTATTTTATATCTTTTACATAATTTTTAGCACATTTCCAAAAGAATTTTGAAAAAATGTGTCTATTTGTTTCACTTGTTTCGCCCGATCGTCTGTTTGTCTGTTTACAAAACTTCTACACTGTTAAAGGTAGAGAAAAAAAATTTTGACCTATCCACTCATAAAAAAATTAATGTTGTAGAAGAAGTTTTTCATGCAGCTCAATCCATCAGGGAACTACAGCCCGTCAAACTTTGAAAAAGCTTTATTTTTATTTGTGTATGTCTTATGTTTTCAATTTCTAAAATGTTGCTAACATTTTTTCAATCTGAAAATGCTATTTGATAGGACTTTCTGTTTATCTTTATAAATCAATATAAAAATTATACTTTCTTTTTTAAATTTAGTGTTTAAATTTACCGTTATGTGAAAACCATATATTGCCTGATTTTTCTACCTTTATAACTCCGGCACTCTAGAAGACCGAAAATTTTCTTACCTCTATAAGACAATATCAAAATTATCTATTTAAATTTAGAAAATATGTATGTGAAAAGTTTTAGAATTAGTATAAGTTTTCTCAGAAATTTTTTTTGTACCACCCCCTGTTTAAGAGCCTTGAAAATATGCTATTGTTAGACACCTGTAACAAGGTTTTGTTCGGCAAGACATAAAAACTAAAGCTTCAGTAATATATTTTTACTTGTGTTAATGGTTTTTCTTAGCTATAAAGGGTTCCGGAGGTACAGCTCCTAAAAAATTGCAAAAAAGTCCTATTTTCACATTTTTTCTTATTATGGTTTCTTCAAATTTTGTTGCAAGTCACAATTCTAAATAATTTGTATTGTCTTATGGAAATGTGCGCTTTTAAAAACCGTTGGTTTACATCCTGCCTTGTTAATTTACATAATTCCCAAGCATACAAGTCCATATAACAATAGAACTACTAGTGTGTCGCATGAAATTCGAGTGAATTCTAATTTTTGTAAAAGAACCATTTTTTTTTAATTTATTATACATATTTATTTTATTTATGTATTTTATTCTTTTTTTTTTATTATTTATACTACTTTGAAAAATATCAAATTTGTCGTAAATAATGTTTTTAGTAATTATATGTTAATTATTAATTAAATATCCTTGACGATTGTATTCTCAAATATATACAAGAATAAGAATACTGTCAAATCTATGAACTGTTGTGACTGCAACTAAATATAATTAATAATGACTGAATACATGTTATGGAAGAAGAATAGAGGTACCTATATTTTATCAAAAGTTTTTCATTGGTATTTTTTATAGTTATGTAGAAAAAAATGTAAAATTCCACTTCATAATAGTAATTATTTAATTCAAAACAAATATTTTTAACGAAAAAAAGACACAAAGAGTAAAAAATATTTATTAAATTTATTTTAAATTATTTTACAAAAGATTATTATACTACTTCTGAGAAGTCTGAAAAAATATTGTGCAAAGTTAAATAATTGAATATTTTATGAAAATGCATGATTTTATGTATAAATGTATTTAACATAAAAAATTTTATGTTACCTTACTATTTTCCTTCTTTGATTACAACAAAAAAAAAATTTTTAAAATTAATTTATTAGTTTAACTTTTTCCGTCCTTCCTTGCGTTTATTTGTTTACAAAACTTCTACATCGTTATAGCTAGAGCAAAGAAATTTTACCCATGAATATGGATCATAGAAAAATTAAAGATGTAGATTTTTTTATGTAGCTCCACCCATAGAACTATTCTTCACTAAGTTGGAAAAAACTTTAGTTTCAAATGTGTACTTAAATCTGAGGTTCTATTTAATATTTTTTCAATCTGATCAATCAACTTACACAAAAATCTTTTTTAGCTTTATAAATCAATATCAATTTACAATTTTTTACCATTTAGTATTTAAATTTACCGTTATGTGAGAAGAAGATTTTGTTTTTTTTATATCCTAGGCACGAATATTAATATTTCGAATGAAAATAAAAATCTTTCAGAATTATTGTAAGTTACTTCAGAATTTTGTTTTTGTCCCATCCCTCTGTTTAAGAGCTATTAGGATCAAAATTTTGAAAATATATTATTTTTAGACATGCGTAACTAAGGTATCACTGAACTTTGTGGTCTACATACCATTTGTGCGTTAATTTGTAATTCTAAAATATTGCGAGAACAGAAAAAGGATGAAGTAATACCAGAAAAAATCAAAACCTTTCTTTTGGTTGTTATTTCATACAAATCAAATCTGCAATTTTTGTTAAAAAGAAATATATTTATATCAATTTTTTAAACATTAATGAATATGTATATTATTCAAAAAAAAAAAAATCAATATTGATAATAGATATTTGAATAATAATCTTCTTATTTCTACACCACCAAAATTTAATGGTTATTAATTAATTTTATTATATCAATAAAATCAACTATAAAATTAAATATGTATTAAATAAAAATAAATAAGAAATAATAATTAATAATTTTTTTTCTTCTTCTTTTTTTTTCATATTTATGAAATATTTAAGAACAATCAATATAAATAATGCATTAAAGTGGACATTTACGATTATTGGAGTATTAGGATTTCTAGCCAGTTTATATTTATCAAAACAAACAATTATTGAGGTAAAAAATCAAACCAATAAAGTTGGTAATGGCGGAGGTGGTCATAGTCATTATAATCAAAATAGTTTTCGAAAAATTAATGCAACAGTATTAGCAATAAATAATAATAATAATTTAAAACCAGGAAAATCAAATGAAAATAAAACTGAAAGTGGTAATAATTCACCAAAATATTAAAAAATTAAATTGGAGGAGAAAAAAAAATATTCAAAAATTAAATTAAAATATAATAAATAAATGTTTTTAATATAAATGTTGTGAAAATTTGTAAAAATTAAATTTTGTTCTAATTATGTTTTTAATTATCTATATTATGTTAGTTTAAAAAATGTATAAAAGAATAAATGTGTTAAGAAAAATTTAAAAAAAAATATTTTAAAATTTTAATAGTGAATTTAAAATCATCCGAATCATCAGGAAAATTTAAGAATATTTGTGATGAAAAAAATGAAAACGAAATAAAACATTAATAAAATTTATATCAGTTTTTCCAAATCTTATGTTCCTGTATTAAAAAAGATTTCAATAAAAGTAATTTAAATATTAATTAATTATCTACTACATAAAATCTTATAGATATGAATCCATTCCCTTCATACATATATGAAAATCAATTGCTTTATCGTTTTTGTTTTTCTTTTGTTTTTTCGAAATTCTTTGTAGTTTTAAGTTTTAATTATCATTATTTTAATACATAAAATGTTCCACCTTATATATATATATGTTATTTTTTACGATTATTTTGTAAATATCCTTTGAATTGAAGTATCTTCGAAAGATATATAATGTACCCTATAGTATAATGTATGCCAGATTTCTACTGACTAAACTTCACCCGCCTTCTATTAAAACTAGTCGAACTGACTAACAATTAATTTTTTGTTGGCATGTTCTTTTAGTGTATCTTATGTATTTTCTTCTCTAAGGAAATCTATACTTTCACCTACATCTAGGTCTCATTTTTTACTTCAAGTCTTCTTATAGTAATCTAATTTTCTATTAGTAGTAGTACAACCATCTACATTTATATGCCATTCAAGATGAGCTTTATATTTTATGCCATATTTCTTTATTTCATCTATAACTTTAGGGATTCTTAAATCTCTATAATGATGAATATCTTACTACTGTCACACCAGAGATCACTTTTAACATTGGCTACAACTTTATTCTGAAAAGTTTATATGTTTTTAATTTGCACGTTTGCTTGGCACAATCTCAAAGTTGAATGTCATATTTTATTTTACCCTTTGTAAAATTTTTGAAATAGCATAACATAGAATATGTGTTTTGATACTACCGATTTACTTTAGTTTAGATTCATAGGGTAATCATTTATTACAATCATTAAAATGATCTCAAGTGTTTTGTTAGGTTCCTTTATTATTTTATAACAATTTGTGTTTCTCAAGATCCACCAAACAATTTTATTTTCTATATTTTAAAGGGTTAGATTTGTTTCGATAAAATCATATTATTTAAAAAAAAATGGTTTTTTGTTTTTTTACATTATTTTATTGCATATTTTTTAGTTGTAAATGTAACGAATAATTTCGGTTTAAAAATTGTATATGTAATGTTTTTTACTCACATATCATAATATCATCATAATATCTAACCTATAAATCATAAAAATTCGGAATATGTTGTCAGGCCATTTACCTTTTCGATTTTTCATAATTCTTTTTTTTTAAATGATAAATATTCAGTACGAATCGACGCCATTATTAATATTTTTCACAAATTTCCTAATTTTCATTCATAAATTTCTATTCTGAAATTTTTTGAGCCATGACGCTTGTTTGGTAATTGCAAATTAATGAATAAAACAAATAAAACTAAAAGCAAAATATACTACCTGTGTAATATATTAATGCTTTGCAGTTTTTAGCAGATTTCCAAAAAAATTTTGAAAAAATGTGCTTATTAGTTTCACTCTGTCCGTCCGTCCGTCCGTCTGTTTACAAAACTTCTACACCGTTAAAGATAGAGAAAGAAAATTTTAACCATGGGTAGGTCTCATAAAAAAAATAATTTTGTGGAACAACTTTTTCATGTAGCCCCTCCCATTACGGAGCTACACAACCTCAAACTTTGAAAAAGCGCTATTTTTAAATGCATATATCTTATGTTCTGCTTAAGATTTTTTCAATCTGAAAACGTTATTCGACAGGTATTTCTTTTATCTCTGTAAATTAATATCAAAATTATACAATTTTTTAAATTTAGTATTTAAATTTACCGTTATGTGAAAACCAAATTTTGCATGATTTTTCTACTTTCATAACTCCGGCACGCTTTTAGATAGAAGCTTGAAATTTTGAGACAAGTAAGAACTTTTAGAATTAGTATAAGTTTGCTCAGAAAATTTTTTTGGACCACCCCCTGTTTATGAGATATGAGGGCTTAAAAATTGAAAATTTGCTATTTTTAAACACCTGTAACTTAGGAACCTATACACATTTTACTTCTGCAAGATATAAAATTTAAAGCTACAGTAATATATTTTAATGTGTGTTAAAGGTTTGTTTTAGTTGTAAAGGGTTCCAAAGTTGCAGCTCTTCAAAATTGCGAAAAAGTCCCATTTTCAGATGTATATATCTCAGGCCGTGCGTAATAGTTTTGCAATCTAAAACCGTCACAAGATCCTGTAAAAATTTTTCTTCGGCGAGGCATGAAAATTAAAGATTAAATAATATATTTTTACGCGTGTTTACGGCTTTTCTTAGTTATATAGGATTCCGGACTTACGGCCCCTCAAAAATTCAAAAATGTCCTATTTTCACGCTTTTTCTTATTACATGAAATTTTCAAATTTTTGTGTAAGTCACACTTCTATACAGTGTGTATTGAGTTTTGGAAATGTGCGCTTTTAAAAACCGTTGGTTTACATTCTACCTTGTTTTAGTTGTTGATAAAAAAAAGTCGAGGAAAAATTCATATAAAATTAGTTGAAAATTGGAGGAAAGAATAGGTTCATATTTTGTCAAATTTTTTTTGTTTTTTTGTTTTTAATTTTATTAATAATAATATTTTACATAAATAATAAAAATAAAACTAATAAAAAAAAAAAAAAAATATTAAACAGGTACAAATTAAATCTAAATAAAACAAAAAACAATTTACAAGAAAATTATGAGTTTTGACAAAATTTAATTAAATATTATATACAATTAAATATAAAATAAAATTAATTAGGAAAATTTTATAAAATAAAAAAATAAAATCAATTTAAATGTCTCTTAAAGATTTTCTTAAATTGAAATTTATATGCCTTAAAATTAAAAGTATTTACATATTGTTTTGTCTTCAATTTATATTCAATTTAATAATTTTGAAAGAATCGGTTTTATTTATTTTAAAATTTTCTAATATTGAATTTCCAATCAAAAAAATTTTTTTTTTATACAACGATCTAATTAACATTAAAAATTGAATAATCAAGAGAATGAGAGCATTTCTAAAAATTTTCAAAAAAAATAATAAATTAATAAATTATAAATGGAAAAACTAAATTTTCCAAATTTAATTTAAAAAATAACTTATCGTGATCCTTCTTATTTTTTTTTTTAAAAACATATACAAAATACATGACAAATAGATAAAGAGCTTTTGCGGAGATTTTAGGATATTGTATAGGACCGGATGTTTTTCTTTATTTTTAATGATTTCGGAAATGATTTGATTTAAAGATTCAATATAAATTATAAATGATATAAGAAAAAATGAATTTTGTGAAAATTTAATGATATACTAAAGACCTAGATACAATGAAAGGAAGAAACATTTTGTCGGCAAGAAATATTTACAAGTCGGCAAGTTTCTGAACCTAGTTACAATAAGAGAAGGAAACGTTTTTTGTTGACTGTCATTTGACATTTTACATTGTACTATGACATTTTGACATTTGACATTATACTATGGGTATACTATGAAAGTTTTTTATTATAGAAAAAAATATTAAAAAAAACAAAAATAACAGAAAAAAATGAATTTAAAAAAATTAAAAAAAAAATCATTAAAGTGAATCATTTTGCATATAAAGCTTATGCTCTGTATGATAAATATTTGCAAAGAAAAAAAAAGCGCTTCTAGATGAAAGATTATCGTAGAGGTTGAAATTTATATGGATGATATGAGACATCTTTTCATTCTTTAAAAAGTCACTTTTTACTTTGTTACAAAACGATTTGAATTGGTACTGAAAGATTTCATGTTTTATTAAATTTATTAAAAGCCAAACTTTCAAAATATTCAATAAGGAAACCGATACATGAAGAACATGAAAATAAATGAAAATTTGTTTACTTATGGTTTTCTTTATATCTGTTTAATTTTGTTTCACAATCTTTTGTTCACACCATTTTATTGTAAAAAAATGAAATTGCAATAAAAGAAAATGAACTGACAGGCAACATAGTTTGATTTTCATTTAAAAATTGAGCATACCTTTTTGTTTTTTCATTGTTTATTTTTGATTCTTGCCTACAAAAAATTTCTTGCTTTCATTGTATCTAAGGCTTTAAAAAAAAGTTTTATTGTGAATTATCTTCAAAATATGTCTGAAAATTTTTTCAAATATAAAATTAAAGTTAAGTAAAGTTCAAAGGATTTTCGAAATAAAATAAAAAAAAAAAACTACAATGAATTTAGTTTATATACAAATTACAGA
Organism: Poecilobothrus nobilitatus; assembly: GCA_947095535.1. Lineage (NCBI taxonomy): Eukaryota > Metazoa > Arthropoda > Insecta > Diptera > Dolichopodidae > Poecilobothrus > Poecilobothrus nobilitatus. The sequence continues at coordinate 58,601,648 of OX352773.1, read as the reverse complement.
ATAAATCATACAAAACTTAAGAGTTCAATGAATTTTTAAGATTACGAATGTTAAAAGGATAATGCAGGATAATATGCAGGATGAATGTTGAAAGGATAATATAAATAATAATAAATATTTATAGAAATTAGCTAATTTCCTTTTTGAATTTATCGGTATAATTATTTTGAGAGCTGCTAATAGTGATTAATTCTCTCTTCTCAAGTAATTCTTTGTTTAACAAGTATTTATTTGTTTGTTTAACATTTATTACAACTCCTATTTACTCCTGCGCCTGCGTTACTTTCTCTATATATAGAAAATTAGTTTTTCAAATTTAAATTTTAAATACAAAAATAAACATAATAGAAAATAAAACAAAAATTAAACTAAACTAAACTTTAAAAAAAAAAAAAAAATCTAATTTTAGACTGATTATAAAATTCAGATATTAAAAAAAAGTTTAATTTTTTTTTTTTTTTGTTTTTAATAATCAATCACAGTTTTTTTTGTTTTTTAGCACTCAATCCAATCACAATACTTAAAAGACGTCTTAATAAATATTTTACAATATATACAAATAGTATTGATCCTATTAATAGTGCTACTGCTATATCCACCAAATAGAATTGAATCCAACTAAAATGAAATTAAAAAAAAAAAAAATTATTAAAATGATCAAAGTACATATTATTAGGTCATAAAGTAAATATTTTTAAGGATTAGTTGTTTTATTAAATAATGTGACAAATTGAGAAATTAAATCCGTTTGCTGATGATGCATCGCTAAATAAAGAATCTTATATTAAGGTTTATTATTAATGTATACTTGTTCATTTCATCTATTCTGAAGATATTGGAAATCTCTGATATAATCTAATGTTGTCTCTAATACAAAATTCATTCATAATAAGAATTCATTTTTAAATTATAATGATGAGTTCTGAACATAATAAAATGTTAAGAAAGAGCTTTGATTAATAAAACAAGAAACCTATGACATATAGTAAAAGACGATTTTAAAATTATAGGATTACAATAATAAATCAAATTGAAATTATATTGACAAATGAAATTTTACCTTAAATTTCGTCCAGGCGATTGTAAATGATATGCTCCTTTATGTCTTAAAACATATTCTGTCCAATAAACTGCTGTTTCAAGTGGTGTTGTTCTCTGATCTAAAAGCATTCTTTGACGAATTCTAAAAACAAAAATAGTTTTAACTTGCAATTGATTAAAAATTAGAATGAAATTATTTTTACTTTGCACTTTCTCTATACTTTGGATCATGAATAACACGATTAATACCTCTATATAATTGATCACTGGTCAATGTTTCTAATTCTAATACAAATGCATAACCATCAAGTTGTGCTTTATACGCATTAGCATCATGATCACAAAATACTGGTATTGAAACAATTGGTACACCATGATAAACACTTTCAAACATACTTAATAGGCCACCATGTGTTATAAATGCACGTAATTTTTTATGACCCAAAATATCTTGTTGCGGTAACCATCTTCTTAATTTAATATTTGTTGGTAAATCATGCATACTTGTTATACTACCTTCCCATTTCCATAATACATGATATGGTAAACGTGAAAATGTTTTTATTAATAATTTTCTTAATTTTTCTGGCATATTTGCTGCTTTAACTGATGAACCCATCGATATATAAATGAATCCTGTATCACCAGAACTATTTACAAAATCTTCTAAATCTTTTGGTAATGGTTTTGCTGGTTTACAATGTATACAAGCAACTTCAGCAACATTTGGTAAAAATGGTCTTAAATAAGTTAAAGAGAAATGTCCATTCTGTAATATGAAACTAACATTTCGTGCGATTTCATATGGATGTGGTATATCCATACCTAAATTTTGTTTTAACATCATATGAACAGGTGGAATAGCAAAAAACTTAAAAAATAAATAAATAAATAAATAAAATTTGATTATTATAATTAAAGTGTAGATAAATTGATTAAAAAATGGTATTATAATTACTCTATGCATAAAATTTGCAAATAAAATCATTCCAGTATTAGAAATTCTTTCAATAAAATTCATATTATCCGATATTGGGGCATAAAATGCTGGTGTTATTGAAAATGGTGATGGATTTCCAGCAAATGATAATGCTCCAGTATAAAATCCAACAGTATTAATAAACATAAATGGTATTTTAAGACGATATACTAAACCAAGAGCACATTCTGGATATGCACCATCTAATATAGCTAAATCAAATGTACGATATAATAAATCTTTGGTTTCAGCATCTTGTAACATTGCATCACATGACTAAAATAAAATTAATAAAAAATAAATATTAGTAAATAATTTTTAATTTAATGATAATATCATTTATAACTTATAAAAGAAATTTTTGTAACTCTTGTAGTCTTATAGGGTGATAAATAAAAAACTTAAAGAAATAATTATTAACTGACAACAGGCACCCAGAGTAGTGAATAAAGTACGTAAAAAGGTAAGTAAAGAATACAACTGAAACCTAATTGAAGAAAATTTTAAATTGTGCAATGTCAGCTTTAAACACCCAACCTTCATACGTAACTATTCAGCTCGGAGAAAAGTTGCATTGAAAAGAAGTAAAACTCACTGAGCAGTCTGAGAAATTCGAACTATATAGGGATAGCCATTCCTGATGGTATACGGAACAAAACAAAAAAAAATCTGTTTAAAAAAATCTGCGCAATTTTTAATTCATTATTTTGTGAATATGATGCAAAATAGGGTTTCGAGTTTATACATCATGAACTCCATTCTAAATAATAGTACATGTGAGCAAGAATTAACATAAATTTTAGTAAAATATTTAAAAGACACTAGAAAAGTTCGATAATTTCTTTCATATTTAAAAAAAGTAATCAATTTGTGTTATTAAAAGGACATTAATAAACTAAATACAATTGCTGTATTGCAATAATGTTGTCAAAATTTTAAATGTAGGTACATAAACTGATTATTATGTATATAAGTCACATTAATTTTGTTTTTTTTTTGTGAGGGTAGGTGGGAATCATCGAAAACTATTGCAACGAAGTAGAACGAGCACGCATCTATGAGTATGTGAGATCCACTAAACATTACCTCCTTTTTTTGACCACGCAATAGGCTATATGACCTTCAGTACTTTTGTAATGTCTGGTCAATTTAATCTCCCTATAATAACCGATTAGAGGTTGGCTAAAAGCAATTTTTCGAATACTTGTTATTTAATAAAAAAAAAAAAATACTTTTAACTCCTAACATAATTAGTTTATGCCAATACTTTAATATTATATTTACACAAAAAACCTTAAAACATATGTACATATCTTTTTTAAAATTTTTAAACATGCAATTTTTTTTTGGTTTCTTTTTCAAAAAAAAAAGAAAAGAAAAACACAACAAAAAAGTATTTTAAGCGTTAATTGGAGCGAAAATCAAGTTTCTATAGAAGAAACTTGTTAATGTTGTTATGATACAAGAAATCTATGTCAGTTAGCAGTTAACAATTTTTAATTGTATAATATAAAAGTGTAATAAAGTAATTAATTAATTCTTAACATATATATATAGATATATATATATATATATATATATAAACAATATTTAGATTTGAAGTCATGGACGTTCAAAGAATTTTCGTTGAAATTTTGCTTAAAATAGAAAGAAAATATATATACATATATAAAAAAAAGGAAAATTCATGAAAAATTGCTTAAGTTTGTATGTTCACGATTTTTTCATGTGCTTTTTTTATTTACGCAATAAAGAAGTTCAATATGGTAATTTTAAGATATTTGGTTCAGTTGCTTTAAAATATACATATATATGCTGCAGTTTTGTATTGTAATGAAGGTTGTATTATTTGAAAATTTTAAAATTAAAATAAAATTAATTTAAATAGAAAATTTAGTTGTTTTTTTTTGTAATTTAGAAATAAAAATCATCACAATTTAGAAATGTACTAGACTATGAAATTTTGATTGAATAGAAATATTTAAATTTAAATTAATTAATCTTCAATTGTTTTAACTTATTTTGGAATTGTTTACAATCTTTTTATTATGATCTTATGTTACGATCTTTATATTTTATAATATTGATATTTTGAATAAACATATATGTACATCCGTCTGTCTACCCGTTCGTCTGTTTACAAAACTTTTACACTGTTTAAGATAGAACAATGAAGAATTTTAACCATGGATAGCCTTCTTAAAAAACTTAGTTTTGTGGTAGTACTTTTTTATTTAGCCTCACCTATTACTGATCTACAATCACAATTTTTTGTAATTTATTATTTAAATTTACCCCTTTATGTGAAAACATAAAAATTGACATTTTGTGAGAAGAAAGATCTTTCAGATATGCTAATGCATAATTTACCTCTATTTTTTACCTTATAATTTTTTTAGAAAATTATGGCTTAATCTTTGCAAATTTTCTATTTTTAAAATATCTGTATCTTAGATGTAACTTACCTGTACAATTTTTTTTAAAATTTAAACCCATAAATTAAAGAATCAACATTGACATATCAATTTTAAAATAATGTTAACAGCTGCTGTTAACTTTATAGGGCTTTCTTAAAATAGAATCAAAGTGTCCTTTAAAAACCTCTGCTCTTACAGTTTACCTTGGTTTTTGTTAGTTATTAGCTGAGATAAAATAAATTTTGTAAAATGTTCCTTGTTTTAGCAAATTTATAAAGGTGTTGCGAAATTAAAAACCTGTTGTCTGTGTTTATGTAATGTTGGGTGAGTTGGTGATCTTAAAGTATTAGGTATATTTAGATCTTGTTAAAATTATTGTACTAGTCTGCTTCCATACATTAGAAAACTTCGACTATTACTCATAAAAAAACAGACTTATAGAGATTTAGTTTTAGCCTTCATAAAACATAGAATTTTCATCATCTACCATAGATAATTAGGATTAAAACTAAAATCTGTTTTGATTTTAGTAGAATTGCAAAAATTAAAAAAGAATACTTCAATTATTCTCTTAGTAATTCAAATCTACAATACTAAATGGTTTATGATTTTCATTTTTCAAATTTCTTTAAAGTTTTACTATTACAAATTCACTTCAAAACTTCAACTTTTTTTTATGAAAGTTAAAAAAAAAAATGAAAAACTATAACTGGACAAATATGTGAATTTTAATTAAAAAAAAAAGAACCTCAATCCACAGAAATATAAAAGAACATTTTTTTCGCTATGTATCCTATTAAAGTCCTAAAAAATTTCAACAGGAAAAAGGTTTTTTTTTTATTTTTACGAAATAAACAATTGTGGTGTGTATATAGTGGATATTGCAGAGTTTTCAAACCACTTTTTAAAATTGAACGAAGAACCATCACTGTAGTTTAACACTTTAAGTGTTTTATTATTTGCTATACTATCCTTAAACCTAGGTTTTGCAGCTCATTGTGCAAACTAAAGGATGGAAACTTCGGTTGAATATTGAACTGCAATTTTTACGATAAATCTTTCGAGGACGATAGATCTTTTTAGTAAAATTACAGAAAGTTGTCTTTGATTAAAAAATTAAGAAAAGGATTAGAATTATGGAATAAATGCAATATAAAATATAATGAAATTATTATATTAATTATAAAGACACAAACTACAATATCATGTCACTATGAAAAACCAAAACTACAATTTCATCCTCCTTTCTATAGTTGTTAACTGGCTATAACTAATAGGTATAAATATTTTATCTTATTTTATTTTATTTTAAAATATTTACCTATTTTAGTAAGTATGAATGTCGTAATAAAGTAATTCAATTAGAAAGTTTTTGGCGATGTTCTTTAAAACAACATAGACAACAAAATCTAATAAAATTTATAAATATAAACCTAAAAACAATAGGTTTATATTCCCTGATTCCCAGATCTCAGTTGTAAAAAAAAATAAATTAATATTTGAAGAAAAATTCTTTTGTTTTTCCGGTTTCAAATTTAAAATGAATGAAAAATGTTTTAATAAAAAATGAACAATATACAAACAAAGAATACATGAAAATTTATTTTAACAATTTTCTTCTCATATATCTTCTCAATGTATCATTTACATTTACAGAAAAAAATTTTCTTTTTAGCATTTCCCAAAAAAAAAAATTTTTTAAAAATGTGATTATTAGTTTCCCTCTGTTCGTTCATATGTCAGTTTTTATAAAACTTCGACACGGTTTAAGAAGAAGCAATGGAATTTAAACCGTGGATAGGTCTCATAAGAAAATAAATGTTATGGAACAACACTTTTTGTAATGCCATCCATTATGGAGCTACAACCGCTCAAAGTTAGTTAAAGTTTTATTTTCAATATCCACATTTGCTTTAGCTAAACATTCTTTAAATCTAAAACGCCCAGCGGCAGAACATTATTTTAGCTTTATAAATTAATATCAAAATTGTTAAATTTTTTTGTAATTTAGTATTTAAATTTATGGTTATGTGAAGCCAAAAATTTTGCAAGATTTTGCTATTTCCATGTCTGCAACACGCTCTTAGATTGAACCTTGAAATTTTGAGAAAAGAAATATTTTCAGAATTAGAACCTAAGAAAATTTTATTCCATCCCCTGTTTAAGAGTTATTTACAACTTTTTAAATAATTTTTAAAATGTTTAAGAGTTATTAGAAGTGAAAAATTAAAAATTTGCAATTTTTAGACACCTTCATACTTTACCAACTTCAACTTCACATTTTAACATTGTAGCTTTCTTAATAGTTCTCTATATATAGACTTTCTATAAAATCGAAGAAAATGGCTCTTCATTTTTCACACTTTTTGTCTTATATATAAAATTCTAAGAAAAATTACAAATTGTGGTGGAAGTTACAGTATTCTAAAATGTATTTATTGTTTTTTGGAAAATGTGTATCTTTGAAAATTTTTAGTTTTACCTACTACTTTGTTTATTCTGTAATTTTTGAAGTGTTTATAAAGGTTTTAAATTATAATTGAAAGAACGTACATGTATACGTATATACATTTTTATTTATTTTTTTTCGTTTTAGAACAGAAAGAAAGAACAAATGAAAAATTAGACACAAACTAAAAATGCATCCAGTATATTTTTTATACTAATAAATTTAAGGAAAAATTTTCAATTTTAATTTTTTAAAACTCACCTGAAATGGATATCTGAGTACATCCCATGCAGATACTGGCATTTTACCAGACATTCTAGCACCAAGTAAATCCCAATTTGTATAATTGTGTATATAATCGACTAGACCAGATGGTGTTACTTCATGTAATCCATTTAAATTGAAATCAGCTGGGAAACCATTTAAAAATGTTATATTATGGCCCCTATGGTATATGCAAAAACAAAAAGAAATTTACAAAGAAATATAGCATGAAAAAATATAGTTTTAAAGTGTATAGAGCGATTAAAAAAGAATATTTGAAGTATATTTGTAAAATTAATTTAAGAACTCTTAATATACATATAATATAGTATAAAATTGATTGACTTTCTGAATTTGATACAAGTTTTAAGTTAAGTATGTGTGAAATATTAAAAACACAAAAAAAATTTTTGTTTTCAAAAAATGAAGTTAAATATTTCAAAAAAAATTTTTTTTTTAATTCATGTTTTTGGGGATAAATAAGTGTTTTTGTACAAAAATTAGTTATATCCTGAAATTTCATAGATTAGTTTAAATTCTTCAGATTTTGTATAGAAATTATCACACTTTATATTTTCGTTTATACAAAATTACAAATTTTTATCTCTATATAATATTAAGTATTATGCGTCTAAAAATATTTAAGAAATTCACATGTGTGAACTGTTTGATTGTTAAATGTTCTATTGTAATTTGTAAATCTTTAATTTTATCTTTTTATTTTACCTTTTTTCGATATTTTTGTAAAACATTTAGGAATGTTAATATTAATAATAAGTTAATATAAACAGTGCTTAATTAAGCATTGCTTGTTTAGAATGGGTAATTTTTTCTATGAGTAAGTCATGTCTATTTTAAAAATAAAATTTTCGATTTGTTATAAGTTGGAAAACAAATTGTCAAAAGATTATTTTTAGATTCAAATTAAAATAAAGTTTAAAATCAATAAAATCTTAATAAAGTTATAATCATTGTTAAAGAAATATCTAAATATAATATATATATATATATATATATATATTCCAAATATATATAGAAAACGAGAAAGAGTTAAAAGTTATCTGTATCAATTATATAGCATACGCGCCCATACATTAATTATGCTGTTACAATCCAATTTAATTATATTTTATAAAATTTAAGATATCTGAAGTGCACGGATATGAACAGTTACATGAATTCGTTGCCTAAAACTAAAAAAATTTGAGAGAAGTTATTGCCATAAAACTAGATTATTTTGAAGACAATTTCAAATCTCTGGTTTAATTAAGCACCGAGATATATAAGGATGTAAATTTTGAAGTTACTCGAACCTGTTGCGTTAAACAAACCAAATTCTAACATAAGACTAAGCTATTTTTCACAAATATTTAGATACCCAGCTTAAATAGACACTGAGTTATTTTCATATAAAAAAAGACGTTGTGTAGTAACTATTTATACCCGCCTGTCGAACTTTTTCAATTTCAATAGTGAAACTAACAATTGTTTATAAAAATGAAATGGTTAAAAATTTCCAAATACTAGTTTTATAATTTTTTTAGTTATCGTGCGAACATGGTTAAATCGTTAGAAGGACGAACATGGTTAAATCGACTGAGACTGATCAAGAGTATATATATGCTTTCCCATATTCTTTTTCTTTCCTTTAAACGAATTGTTCTCGTTTGTGTTACAAACGTATTGAGAAAATGATTATACTTTTTAAAATATGTTTATACGCCTATAATGATGATCATTTCACATTATTTAAACAACAATTCCTAAATTTAATTATATAATAATTAAATACTATAAATAAATAAATAAATTAATAAATAACATTATGATATTAAAGATTTTCGATGTTTATGATAGTAATTTATTCCATTCAGAATAAAATAGAATATAAATTTTTGAAATACAGCAATATAAAAAATTCCTTTTAAGGGATAATAATCTAATATATAATTTAATAATACATACACTTACCTATTAATAAGACCTTTTGATAATTCCCAAAATGGAATTTTATGTGATTTTGTTCCACCCATTGTAACCATTAAAATTTCAGCTGTTAATGATATTCCAATATGGGTGATTAAAAATAAACATATTAAAAATTTCATCCTAAAATTAAATAAATTAAAAAAAAAAAAAAAACATTATTAGAAAAACAAAGTGATATAAATGCAATAATTTTAAAAAATTTTTAAAATTTTATTTCTATGATTATAATATTACCAATATTATATTTTAAAAATTTAATTTTAAATTCTTTGCAAATATTTATGAAACAAATTAAAGAAAAATTTGACTGAAATCTTATAAAATATAAATTTGTAAATCAATTTTTTTCTAATTTTAAAAAGGTTTCAATCAAATTTTGTTTTATTATCTATTTTCGATTTAGAATTCTTTTTTACTTTTTTAAATCTAATAAAATTCTGACTCTGATTTCACCATTTATTTCAGTTCGACAATGCTCGCTATAACTTTATTTTTAACTCTGTCCCTGATTTTGATTCTAACTTTAAATCTCTACGCTACAGTTACGCTAAAAATAAACTGAATGTTTTTTTATAATATTTTAATAGATTTTTAAAATTTTATACCAAAATTGATTCAAAAACTGACTCTGAATACAACATTCTTTTCTGACTCTACAGTTAAAGTTGATTTTGGAATATATTTCGCCATATTAATTTTTCACGTCAATTAAGGCTACTTCACACAATCTGATGTATTGTCATATGAAATGGAATGTTTTATTTATAAAGTGTGAACATACAAAAAGTGTTATTTCACATCCTTATGTTATGAGACATATCTATAGTGAAATGACAAATTTCAATTTAGCGATCGTTTAGAAAAGTTTTTGTATTGTCAAATAATAAAGACAAAATAAAAAGAAAGAAATATAAATTTGTATTCAATTTTATTATTTAATTAATTATATAATAAAATATTTAATATCTTTTTTCAAACCAAAACATTTAAAATAATTTCACTTTACACTTTTTTTAATACCTACGGTGAACAAAATACACTTTAACAATACAAATAACAATACAAAACAATAAACTATAAAAATTATTAATTAAATTAAATAATTTAAATTAAAAACTATTAATTACTTTTTTTGCGAAGAATTAAATTCTTAGCTTCTTGCTCAGAATTCTTTTTAAACTAATAAAAAATCAAAAGATCGAACGCACATTAAAAACCTGAATACGACTTTTTCATTCAATTTAGTTTATTTTATTAAATTTTCTATCACGATATAATTGAACGATTTATTATCTTAACTTATGAAAAAAACAATTTTTGTTGCATTGAAAATCTCTTGCATGATATAAATTTTTTTTTTTTTTTGTTTTTTATAAAACTAGTTTTTGCAATATGTAGCGTTGATATAAATCGTAAAAAAAAAAAGAAATAAAAAAAAAATGTATTACATAATGATTTAATTTACTCACATATTTATGTACATAAAATATATCAAAATTTTGGTATTCACATAATAATTATATTATGTATTATATAGTAATCGGATAAATTTTATTAAAAATTTTTTAATAAATTCCTATTTTATATCATGATAGTTTTTCTTGGGTTAATTACTTTTTTAGCTCTCTTTTTTTGTATTCTTAGAGCTGTGTAGAGTGTGTAGTGTCACAGTGTGTACACAAAACTTCATAAAATATTTAGCAACAATAAAACAAAAAAAAAAAAAACTATATTGATTATTGTTTTCGTTTTTGTTTTTCATTTTTTTTCGCATTTTTGCAATGTTTACGGACTAGGAAACCGGAAAAAAATGAACTTTCATTTGTTATGGTTTTATTTTACAATTCAAACATTTTTGTAAATGTTTTTAGTGAAAAAAAAAAGTATGGACTATGGATGCATCTTACAGGTTTTTTTTTTTCTTTTTTATTGCGCTTTTTATGTTATATTTTTATGTGCTCTTATTGTTATTGCAAGTTTTTTCTTACATGATACAATATACATCTGCATAATATATTTATTTGTATATTCGATGAATATAAAATTATAGTAAAGAAAAACAAGCGGAAAAACGCTAAAAGTAAACAAATAAAATTTGTTTTTATTATGATTTGTGTAAAAAGTTACAATTTGCAGATTCAAAGTTAAATTTTTATTTATTTTTATGAAAATTATTAAAGGTTTGATGGAAAAATGCAGTTTTTTTTAGTAAATGTAGTTCTGAATTTTGAAAAAACAGTTTATTGGAAAAATAATAAAAATATTAGATTTTACCTATAAAAAGTATAAATTTAATAGTAACGGTTACCTGTTATTATTATTAAATCTAAAGGGAAAGAAAAAAAATATTTAAATTTTATCTTTAAGGTTTTTTACTGTTAAAGTTGTTTTTAGAAAAAAGTTTTGTTTTTAGAAAATTTCTTTACTGAAACTGTTATTATTATTATAAGGAAGAACTGGATAAAATTGAATCAGCCTTCAAAGTATTATAAATTGTTTTTTTTTTTTTATAAGAGGTATTTTTTGTAATTATGTATGTATATATTTTTATTTTTACAAAATACATTGTTTGAACTGATATTACAGTTAAGATCTCATTCTGTTATTAATAAAAGTATTGCATGTGTTTAAAGTTTTAAATAATTTTGAACAATAGCTAAACAGTTAAGTAATAAACCGATTAATGAAAATAATATGATTAAAGAATCTTAAAATTAATCTAATCTAAATATAGACTAAATTTTAGTCTCTTGATGGATGCTCTTAATTGAAATTCTTTTAATCATTATTTTAACGTACTTATAACAATGTTTTTATTTTTTGGTTCCAAAACTTATATTGTGAATCAAAATGAAAACCCCCGTTAACTAAACTTACACCATGGAAACATTTTGTTTTGTATTTATTACTGAATTTAGAAACGAAACATAATCGGGACATAATAAGATAATAATGAGACATGAAGAATGCAAAAAACAAAAATATCTCTTTTCATGTATTTTGGAATATTGAAAAGAAAATTTTTTGGATATAAAAGAATATCTCCTGCTATACTTCTAACAATAATATATATTCTAAACTTACTTATAGGTATATTGATGGAACCTAAATCTATACATTTATAGAATAAAAAAATTGTTATACTTCGTTTACTTTTTTCTATATGATATAACTTATTTTTTTCAGCCGTTGAAATTTTTAAATTTATCTTTAGTATTTAACTAAAAGCACTTTAATAAAAGAAAATAATTAAAACTCTTGAAAATTTAAATTTACTTATAATAAAAAATTTTTAATAATATGTTTTTATACAAAAAACAAAAAAATTTTTCCATTTCAATTATTTGTATGTTTTATGGCACAAATAAAGTGTTTAAAAAAAAAAATTAATCTATATAATTTTAGTTTTTTTTTTTTTTTACTTTTATTTTTTAATTTCCTGGATTACAATTAATACTTTCTTTCTTTTTATTATTTTGTATAATTAAAGTTGACTTTTATTGTTAATGTTCATATTGAAAACAAAATTATATCCATTAAATTATGTATACAGTGTGCTTTATGTGTTAATTTATGAATCATTATAAAAATAATTTTGAAAACAATTAAAATATTTTTTAAAATTTAATCTTGTTTTCATTTTTATTTTTAAGTTTTTTGTATTTTAAAACTTACAATATACATATATAATAAATGTTTGAAATAAAATTAGCACTCAGTTAATCTGATAAATGCTTCCATTCTCTTTGCTCATTGAATTTAAATTGCATTAAATTAAAAAACAAATTAAAAACAAATAGAAAAATGTACTAATTTGTTTTTTTATTTTATTTTTAAGTTATCTCAAATAAATAGTATTTAATTAAAACAAATTATTAGATTTTTAAATACTTTGCAATTTGACAATTACATTCATATTGCAATTATTTAAAAATTATCTTTTCAACTTTAAAAAATTAATACAAACCCATTTTAAAAAGGACTACAGATTTATGGACCATGGTTCAAGAAATACTGAACATCTAAAATTTAATGTAAAAAAACTACTGACTGATGGTTCAAGAAGTACTGAGCATAGTGATGTTGATTAATTGCTTTACGAAGACAAATTAAACTGTTAATATATCTCACAAATATCCTATGTTAATTTTGATTGGCTAAAACTAGGATGAATCATGGTTGACTTAACTTCCACTGACATAAATTCCATGGAAAAAGTTGATTTTGTTTACGACTTTAAAATATTTTCAAATTCAGAATGCCTCATATACATATATATAAGTATATGGATATCAAAAAGTATTTCAAATAAAAATTCTAAAATAATTTGCCTATTTGCCTAAACTAAATTTGCATTAAACTCATAAGAGCATTTTTAGTTTTGATGCTATAGAACTTATAAACATTTTTTGAGTCTTTCCATGGAACTTGTGTCTTCAAGTAAATGGGTCATAAGTTTAATGGAATATTTCACCATATTTTAATGGAATTTAAGTTCATTTAAAAATGGATTTTATTTTAATGGAACTTAAGTATATTTAAGAGAACATAAGTTCCATAGAATTTATGACTGTTGAAGTTAAGTCATCCTCCCCCAAAAAAAAAAAACAAATCTAAATTAAAAAGAGCGTCTTTCTTAAAACTGATCTAGAGTAATTTTAAGAAAGATTAAAAATTTTGATTTACTCTAGATCAGTTTTATGTTCGATTGGCGCATTAAAAAAAAACGCTTTTTATTTTGTTCAAAATTTTTAGATCAATTCTAGATGTTTTCACAGATTTACTCTTTTATAATTTATGTATATTTTGTTTCTTTAAATAAATGTTTTTTGTTTGTTGACATTTATTTAAAAATAATGAAAAGACTTAAACTTTATTTCTGCATTTGTATTATACACCAATACAAATGCAGAAAAAAAAATTAATCTCCTTTTCATATTCATTTGGATTTAAAAAAGCACTCTAAATCGTGAAAAGTCTAATCGAAATCGACATTAGATTTCTAGTTTTTTAAGCGTAATGTGTAATTCACATTTAATATACTAGGGCTGAAGGCACGATTAACGATTATAAAATTGATATTTATTTAAAAAAAAATAAAAGTTCATTTCGTTTAAATTTTAGGACATTCAAAAGTTAGTACAAACTGGTCGTATAGACGGCCGGTTGCTATAAAATTTATATCAATTTGTATTTATATACTAAATAATTCTTGAACGTTTTAAAAAATTTAATAGCTTAGGTGCATATACATAGATATCTATAATACATATATGTAAATTTTCTTGGCAAATCAAAGTAAATTTTTCCTAAAAAGTTCTATAGCTAAACAAAATAAAAATTTTAATTTTAACGTTGCCACTCCAATGAGGAGTATGAACTAAGTCATTTATTATTCATATTTCACTAAGCTTCAGTTTCGTGGATCATTAATTGTACTAAACCATTACTAAAACGTTTCTTTTATTTCTACGACATCTATTATCTTATACAAGCAAAACGTATAATTTTTTTAAATATGGACATGAAATTACACAGCCTATCCAGTTCAGGCGTGGCTGTAAATGTCGTAAGGGGGAATAACTTTTACGACATGTGTGGTATTCGAACCCACACTCCCTCAGTTGTTACAGCGTATTTTATAAGCTCCTACCCACTCGGCCACCGAGGCCCCCGTAAAATAATTTAAGAAACATAAATTTTATTTAAACAAAAAATTTAAGTTTACTCTAAACTATTGGGCTAAAACTATTATAATTTTATTAAAATAATATGTAAATTATATTGACGAAGGAATATCTAGATGATTTATTTAAATATAATTTGAATCATGGATCATGTTCTTTAGTTATATAAAAAAAAAAAAAATCTTATAAAAAGTGAAAGAAAGTTTCATATTCCTTACATATAAATTATTTAACAAAAATGAAAAAAAAAAATAAAAAACAAAATCATGAATTAATTTTCAATTTATTATAAAAAAAAAAAAATTACAAGTCTAAAATAAAACAAAAAAAAACACAAAAAACATATAGGCTTGGTTGACTTAAATAACATGACATAAGGCAAATAAATATAAATAATAATAAAAAGAAAGAATATGTAACAAAAGACATTAAACAAAATGAAAACAATGGAACCATTCACAACAAAAACCAAAAGAAATCACTTTTACTTTTTATAAACTAAAAAAAGTTGACTTTAATTATATGCGGAATTTCTACAACAAAAAAAAAAAAAAAAATACAAAAAACACAAAAAAAAAAAAAAACAAACAAAATTAACAAAAAACACCAAATATAAAACGAGAAAAATGATTATTATAACACCTAAGTTTTTCTTTCTTTCTTTTATCCATTCTTTCTTTTCTTTTTATTTTTTTTTTTGATTTTTTCTCGAATTTTTTTGTTTTGTACTTTTTTTTTTTGGCAAATTGTACCCACGAATTTTATGGCAAATAAAAGAAGTTCCTACTAAAAAGATTAATAAACCAAACTGATTCGTTTTTGTTTTTATGAATCTTTTTTTTAAATCTTGAATCACACCTGGTTCAAACTAGTTTGTTTCATTAAAGCAAGTTCATGCAACATTGTCATATATACTCTCTTTTTATTTAAATTTTTCCGTTTTTGTTCGGTTTGATATGCATGATATTTAAAAATATCATTAAATTATTAAAAAAAAAAAAAAAAAAAAAAACAAAGAAAAGAAAAAAACAATTTATATTAAATAACACAGTGTCAAAATGTATATGACACATTTTATTATTACATATTTATAAATTATTTTAAACCTGTATTTAAAATAAATAACTATAGCCGGTAAAAAATTTAATTATTATTAATTTTTTTTTTGTTTTTAACTTAAATCATTTGGCTAATTTTAATTTTAAAAAAAATGAGCTTAAAAAAACAATTTACATTTTCATTGTGTATTTTAAATTTTTGCATTGACCTTGAATTATATTACAATTATGTATATTTTGTATAGAATTAAATTTGTGTGAAGTTGAGTTTTATAAAGAATTTATTTTTAAGATCAAAATAATTTATTGTCCCATTTTTATTTTCCATTTCTTTTTCGTTTTAGATTCCTCTTATGTTTTATCTGTAAACTGTGCTTCACTTTGCGCTTGCTGTTTTTCATCTGCATTTAGCAATAATTTTTGTATTCGTTATTATTTGCAAATAATACCAACGGTATCCTAAAATTTAATCATCTTTTGCAAAATTTTCAAATATCTGATATAATTAAGTATTAAGATAAATTTTGGAGTTGTATGACAGGTCCTCGAATCTTCTGTTCTAGATTAACCAAATTTTACAGAAGTTTTTGATATAAAACTTAACTTCTTTAAATAAAATTTTAAACAAAGCTAATCTATTATACGCTGAGATTAGAACTACGTTCGCACGGGTATAAAGAAGAAATTAAATAAAGTATAAACAAGGTACCAAACCTGGTTTGCAAAGATTTTGTAAAATCGGAAAACAAGATTTTCAAATGAAATTAAAAACATAAATTTTTAAAATTAAGTCTTTTTTATAAGTTTTCTTCAACTTTTATTAATACTCTCATTACAGACTGATCCAATTCGAGAAATTAGTCGAGAAAAACTTAAAACTTTTTTTTTTTTTTTTGAATTTCATCTTTAAATTTTTGTACATAGTTCCTGATGTGCCATATTTCATATATATTGAAAATCAGATACTTTACACGAGAAACTACAATTGACAATATTAATTGTTAATTTCTGTTTCATAGGGAAATTTACGAATAATTTTCCAATATTTATCAAAGTTTTTCTGACAAATTTGTTATGTTTTAATAGTAATTTCCAACAGGCAATTCAGTTTATGTCAAAACTTTGGACAATATTAATAATAATAATAAACTAAAAAGAAAATAATCTAGGTGATTTTTAAAATTTATTTAACGTTTGGATCTATCGATTGTTTTCTTGAGCATTCTACTAAACATCAGTCGCGAATCTTCAAGCCGAGAAAAAATAATGATTTGACCAGACTGCTAATTTAAAGAAAAATTTATATTATGTTAATTGACTGCAGGCAGACTATATATTATGTAAAAGTGGTTAATTAGCTTTAAAATATATCTAATCGAAAATAATAAAGTGTTTGAATTAAGGACCCAATTAATTTGCACATTGCATTGATTTGTGGATAAGTGGATCACAATATCCGAATTGATTGTTGGTCATGAACAGAATGTTTCAAAAAATGTTATTTATCGAAGTGTAAAACATGTGTGAGCTCTAATCGTCGTTAGGCTTTTAAGTGAAGAAGTACGGTGAGCACAGCGGTTTATGACAGTATTTAGTATTCGTTGTGTTACTAATATCTTAATTAAACGATCAATTTTTAATTAAAATTTATGTAGCGTTTGAAAAAGAGTTTAAAATATTTTTTTTTTTTATAAAAGTTCGTATACACATAATATTTTGAAAAAAATCTAAGGACTGATTCATGATTAAAATCATAAAAAAAGTATTTTTAAAATTATTTTCTCTTGTTAATAGGATTCATTTTATATAAAATTGAAAATCCAAAATACATTTAAAACCTTTTTAAAGTAAATATCTTTAAAATACCACTCATTAACATTTATTTTATTGTTATATGCATATTTATGTTTTTCAAGTTTAATTTTTTGTTATTTCTGTTATTGCTTTAAAGAAATTCTAATGTTTAAGATTAAATGGATTAAACTGATAATTCATGATATTGATTTTAAATGAAAGCAAAATATAAAAATATTTATTTCAAATTTTTTTTTGAAGGTTTCCATTAAAAACAATATTATTTCATATAATATTTAAGATTAGAAAAGAAAGTATTATATAGGTAGTATTACAATATTCATGGTAATTTTATAATCGCAATAATTCTTATCAAAAAATACCTATGTATATAATACCTGTTAATTGAATTTTCAAATTAATTTTATTCCAACTATATAAGCTTAAATCAATTCATTTTGTCACAATTTGCAAATTATTAAAATTGTAAATTTATTTTTAATAAATGAAAAAAAAAATAAAAGATAATTATTGACAATATTCAAACATTTAATTTTAAATAAGGTGTGAAATGTGAAATATCTTTGTTTTTTTTTTTTCGACATTGTTCAATATCACATTAGAAAGATAATTCCTGTATCAGTGGGGTCGTATTTGAATTTTGCAATTATTGATTTTATTTGTTAAAATAAAATTCAAATTTAAATATTTAATTATTTAATTATGTTTAATACATAATATTAATTTTGATATCTAATTTTGAATTTTATATATAAAAATCAATTTTTGTAGCATGTTTCCAATTTTATTTGTCATAATTCCAAAAATATATTTAAGTTGTTAGGAGTTTTCTGTAGTTTTTCAATATTAATTTGAAAAAAGAAAAATGTAAATTATTTTAACATGATGTTGTATATCATTAAATCATTAAGTAATTTATTTTAAAGAGAATTGACAATAAATTTCAATTTAAGTAATATTTGAATAATGAAATAAACTATTCATTTTCATTATGAGAAAAAAGAAATTCCTTTTATGTATATAAGAATTTAAAGTGAATCTTTGAACAATCTTCGTTTTCTTAGGGACGATTCAAGTCAAAGTGGATAATATTTTCATATCATCAATCGATTCAACGTCTTACTATATAGTTATTTTCAAAAAAAAAAAAAAATTTGTAAAATATGCTTATTAGTTCATTATGTCCGTCCACTCTTTTATCTGTTTACAAAACTCACATTTACAATAGAATAATGCAATATTTTAACCACAGATAAGTTTTTAATAAAAATTAATGTTGTAGAAGAACTATTTTATAAATCCCCAACCATTACCGAGCTACAGCCGCTCAAATTTTGAAAATACCCTATTTTAAAATGTGTATTATTCAGGCTCTGCTTATTATTTTTTCAATCTAAAAACGCCAAACTTCGAAGTGTTTTAAAAATCATTAGCAAAATTTTAAATTTTTTAACATTTAGTGGCTACTTAAATTTATCGTTATTGTCAAATAAAAATTTTAGAGATTTTTGTTTCCTTTATATTTCCGCAACGTTTTTTGTTAGAACTTGAAATTTTCAAACAGAACTTTTTTTTAAATCTGTTCCGGTTTAAGAACTAGATTAGTGGTAAATACTGAAAATTTACTATTTGTAGATTTTTAAATTTTATCTAAATTTTTATTTAAATAATTAATAAAAATTAACAAAATAATAAAAATAAAATGATGGAATTAGAAGATAGTTTTGACGAAATCGTGTTTTGGAGTGTTCTACTAGGCAATGAACAACCCTCAAGTCAAGAATAAATATTGCTTTTGGTGTTTAATAGATTACCAATTTAAAAAAAGTTTAGAGTATGTAAAAAGACTTCATGCAGAGTATATATTATACAAAATTAGTTCAACTTTAAAACATTCATTATTTTTAGATACCTGTAACTTGGGCACCCGTACACAAAGCTTCATTATTAATTTTTTTAACATGTATTAACATCTTCGTTTTTTTGTAAAGGGTTTTTCTTAAAACTAAAGAAACTTTTCTAGATTGTTCACAAATTTTCTTATAAAATGTGCGTTTTTCCTTTGTGTGCCTTGTGTGTCTTTCTGTCTTGTTTTAATTAATTTATACAAACATTAATACAAACATTTTTATACAAACATTTCCTAATTTTACTTGAAGATTTTTGGATTTTGGACCTTTTTGTTTGTTTTTAAGTGTTTAAACGTATATTGGAAAGATATGGGCAGTAAAATGAGAACATAAAATTATAATTTTTAATTTTCTAAAACAAATTTGTGTAATTAAAATATTACTCATTGTCCTGTAAAACAGTATCCTGTAATTAATCTATTTATTGTCATACGCTCCGATTTTGAAAATCAATTAAAAAAAAAAATATATATAGTGAACACTTTTGTAATTTGTATAGACAAACTTTTAGACAAATACAATATTTTTTCATATCTTCATAAGTGTACAAGAAGAAGATCGTAAAATGAATTTATCAAAAATCAGTTAAACAAAATCAGTGGTACGAAACTCATTTAATGTCCTTTTAAACTTAGATGATGGATCTTTCAATATACAATCGTATATTTATTATATACCATCATAATTATATGTTAGAACTATGAATTTTAAGATTCACAGAGCTGAGAAAATTGAAAATCAATTTATAACTATATTTGAAAGATCGCTAACTTACTATAAACAGTCTATTTCTCTAAAGGTTTGTTTTGACCTAAACCAAAGAGTAATGTACCAAAGTGACCAAAGAGTAATGTACAACATTAGGTAGGTATACGTAGAAAGGGGCTGTCGATGTGCACTTTGGAGCGTTAATCAACAGGAAAATTATTGTTAATGTTTATATTTAGTATTAAAAGGTTGTGTATAAAGCAGAAATACAAACATTTTTTAATTTGCAATAGGAAAGTCTTAAAAAGCAATAATGAAGCACTAATCTTAAATACATCAAAGGAAAAAAAGAATATAGAATTTTCTTAAAGTTAAGTACAAGGACCAATATACTGATAACATTTTAGAAAATAATTAAGAATTCCAAAATTTTTGATTTTGAAAAATAAGAATTTGTAAAAGTATATCACATGGATATCTCACATGTAAATATTTATTAGATTGTTTTTATGTTTAATTGCAAAAAGTAATTGCATATATAAGGTTAAGCATTAACCTTTATTTTTAAATACAAATAATAATTGTAAGATAGTTCTTTTTCTTAAAAGGAATTAACCATTAAAGATATATTTATGGTCACATGTACGATATTAAGAGATTTAAACTAATTTAAAGGTTAATCTATAATAAAATTCATTAGTGTTTAAACTTTTAAAAATATTATTTTTTTTAATGATTTTAACCACTATTAACCCTCAACTGTTTACATTAATATAAAAAAAAACTTTCTAAGAATTATACATAATAATACAAAAATCAAATTCATTTTAATTATAAATTCACATTTTTTTCACACAAAGTGAATACCTATGTACAAAAAAAAAAAAATGTCACGCAACATTTCATAATTTCACGTCTTCAACTAAATATAATTATTGTGCGGTATAAACTTATTTCACTCTTATTACACTTATTATTCTTTTTTTGTGCAAATCCATCAGAAATTAACCGTTTAAAAAAAAAAAAAAAAAACAAAAATTAACTTAAATTTTTTAAAAGCATAATGACCGAAATACGTGACTTTAATTGTTCAATATATTTGTTAGCAACATGTTGACAAATAATTTTAATGCTTTTACAACGCATGAAAAAAATTAAAATATTGACAGCTTTAGAAAAATATAAGATACACATCCGAATAAAGATCTTATTCTATGGGAATTCAATTTTAAATGGATAGGTAGGTTTAAGAATTAAGTCTGGTTTTGATCAAAGACCAAAAACTATAATAATTTTTAATTACATATTCAGAAATTTTCATTATATTTTGCCATTTCAATTCGTTGTGATCATATATATATTTTTGTTTCTTTTAATATAAAATGTCTTTTGAAAACAAAAATAACTTAATTATTTCGTAATTCGTTATTTTTCTGAAGTTCTGAATTTGACTTGTCTTCTGTTTATCATTTTCATTTAGAAATCTATATTAATCTGTTATTTATGACGTTTATAAACTGTTATTAAACGTTCACAATCTCTTATAAATGTTGAATTTGATCAAATTAATCGATAAATAGGTTATCATTAAATAAATATAACATTCGGAAGTATACCCAGAATGAATTAAAATTAAATTAAGTATAAATTTCAATTAATTTTTTTTTGTTTCTTTTGTTTATTGTTTCGCGAAAATTTCGCGTATACAATCCAAAATTATATTAATGAGGTGAATAATTAATTAATGTATACATATATATACTTTAAATTTGATGGATAAAATATCAATAGATAATAAAAACTCGAGGGTTTTCAATAAAAAAAAAAATGAAAATTATCCTAATTATTATTGGTTATTTGTGATAAAATTTTTTTTAAAATTAAAATTCGCAATTTCGAAAATGAAATTTTTGTTTCAGTTTTTTTTTTTTTAGATTTCCTAATATGTAACAAAAATTCAATTCAATTCATGTATGGTTTTTCTAGATTTAACAAAAAAAGAAATTTTTATTGAAGTTAAAATAGGTGGCGGGGGGAAATAAAGCCTAGAGCAATAAGACCTAATAGGCCTTATTTCACATTTGAGTTGAAAAATAAGGCCTAATTCGTAAAATTTTGCGGTAGGTCTTATTTCTCATTTCAAAGAGAATTAAAGTCTATAGGCCTTATTTCACTTTAGAAATATTATATTATTATTATATTATTCCAATTACAAATTTGTGAGCTGACTGTAAAATCTGAATATTTTTAACAGGTTTCAAACAATTTTCTATATTCTGGTCAGCCCTGTCTTTCAAGCCACTACCTTCACGCCATCCCTTTCGAGCCACTCCTCGCCTCTCTCTTAGCCGATCCCTTCACACTTCCCTTGAAGGAATTGGAACTGCTAACACTGCTACCGCGCCCGTGCACAACAACGGCGCCAGGAACGCTGGGCGCGGGCGAAACGGCGCGGGGATAGCAGCCCTTATTCCTTCAAAACTATTTTTTTTTTTGTTTTTCATAAAAATTTCTAAATTTTCACAAAATTTAATATTATATTTCAAAAAAGAACAGTCAAAATTTAATACTTTTGTAATTCTTTGTAATTAGGAGAGATTTTAGAGTTGGCTTCAAAATCAGAGTTAAATCAGCTTTTCCCAAATTATTTATAAATATTCTAGAAAAAGCTGTAATCCTGATTTTGTAAGCAATTATAAAATCCCTTCTGTTTTAGAGTCCCGCATACTTACGTATATTCATATTTCCGATAAAGATGCAATCCAGATTTTTTAACCAACTCTAATAACTGAACTAAGTTCGACAAAATTATTACATTAAAAAGTGAAATAAGTTTGAATTTAAACGAACTTTTTTAATTTTTAACTTGTCGAACTTATTTCATTATGAAGAAACACTGACTACTGACGCACGCACTTACACAGTGAAATGTGCCAAAAAAAAACAGAAAACATTTTATAACTTAAACAAGCTGCTGAAATATATGAGAATTAAATCATGAAAGAAAAATATTAAAAAATGTTATTATTGGAATAATAAATTACAATTAGGCTTTAATTTCATTATTTTAAAAAAATAATTTAAATAATTAATTATTTAAAAAAAAAAATAATAACATTATTTTAAAAAATAATTCGCGAAATTTCGCGATTTAAACTTTATTTCTCATTCCAAAGTGAAATAAAGCCAATTAGACTTTATTGGTCTAGGCTTTATTTGCCGCTAGGCTTTATTTTATAGGTATTTTATTTTGAAATTGTCTGATTTTGATTGAATGCGCGGGGAACGTGATTAATTCATGATTTCAAAATTCAAAATTAAATGAAAATCAAAACTTGTAAAGAACAAGATATGCTATAGAGTAAAAATAAAAACTTATGTTAATATACTTTTACAAAATAAGTTAAACTCTTTGTTAAGAACTTGTTTTTTTAAAAATTTTTGTGCTATGTACAAAGAATAGAACCTTATAATCATTATATGGCACTACCGAAAACTATTCTTATAATTACAACAAAAAATATTTTTTAAAAGATTAAAGAAAAACATCACATTTTATCGTGAAAACCCTTTTTAACTATGCACATTTGGCAAGAATATATTAAATATGAAGGTTGTTTTTAATTATTTACCACTTGAATTAACTTATATAAATTTTAAATTAAATTGAAAAATTCTATTTAATTTATAATAAACTGCATAATATACCTATTACATTTTCTGACCCTTCTAATAAAATCAACGAATCAAAAGAAAAGAAATACCTGTTAACAACATCTTGGCACCACGATTTTAATTTTATATATATTACAAATTAAATGATGGTGATTCATATTTTTCTTGGAAATTACAGTTACAGTAATTACATATAATTACATATATACATATATAACAGTGCAGTGATTTTCTTCTATTGCGAAAAAAATAAAACTAAAGAAAAAAAAAAAAACATTCCAAATAAATTGAAATCTGGTTTAACCGGCATAATTATAAAATTTTCAACAAAATTTCAGATTTTAACTTCCATTCAAATCTAATGCACATTTATTTTACCATTATACATTTTACTAAAACTATTATAAAATATTACTGCATAAATAAGATATATTCTTATGTACATATAAGTATACATATATGTATATATAGATGTCCGTACATGCAAGTTGATTATTTAATTGTATTATCAGGAAAATATGTATACATATACGTAAAAATTGACTGTACGTGCATATGCGTTCAAACTGATCAATTCATTCAGAAAATCAGGTTTCTTTTATTTGATCATTTTTCAATTTCAATCATGATTACTTAACAGATCATAAACTAATTTTAATGTTATAATATATATGATATATATACATATATATAGTTGTATGTTTCTTATTCATTTATTGTTATTATTATTATATCTGATAGTTAAACATTAAATGTGTAGTGGACTTAGAATAGAGTACTAAGATTAAATTTTGAAATTTTTAAAGAGTCGTCAAGCATCCTCCAATGGGATAGACTTAGGCCTTTTTATATCTTATTGGAGGCTATAACAGAAGCAGTGAAATTAGCAAAATAGGTCTTCTATCTAATGTAAATTTAAGTCTAACATTTTTCTTTTTAGGCCAAATCACTTTGATATGGATCTAACAAGCATTGAAAGCTTCTTTAGTCAAAGTGGTATTATCGGGGCATAAATATAGGGAAACATCAATTCTTGTCGAATAGGTTCTCCTACGTTTTGAAGTTACACTACGGACCCAGAGTATAATAATTACTGACACGTTAATTCAGCCTTCATCAATAAAATTAAATAAATATAAAAAAAAGCCTCTAAACCTCTTTGAGATAAGTCTTCCGTAAACCGTTTGATATAAGTCTTTCGTTATCTCAAACGGTGTAGAAATTTTGTAAACTAAAAAACGGATAGGTGGGAATTGGTAGCAAAACTACTAAAAATATATTTTTCTATTTATTAGATATATATTGTGATGGTATTCCCTAACTATTTGCTAATAAGGACAAATTTAGGTGAACTTGAATGGAAATGGTTTGAAAAAATGTGTTAAATTAACATTTATTGACAATATTAATAAATATCAGTATATCATCAAATAATATTAAATTGCAGAACCGTTATAAGAAATTCAATTAAGAAGAATTTAACATGAGTTAATATTAATGCATATTATGCAATATAAAGGCTATAATGCAATATAATGATATGAATTAATGTGGTTGCTTAGATAGTAGATACTTTTATATCTTAATATCTATGATTTCAAGTTTATGATGGAGTATATACCAATTAACATGTCTGATGTCTGATACTATAATCATTTAGGTAAATACATTTATCCTATATATATATGTATATGTGTATATATGTACATATATATACAATAAATATTAGGTATATATTAAACGAGAATTGCATTCTAAATTTTCAATTTAAAACATTTTATCGTTCACAATCTGGATATTAATATTTTTATTATATGTATTACCTATAAGTATTATTATATATACTTATTTTAAAAAATATGTTGTATATATTTACAAATAATATTAATATATGTATATAAACATATTATGTATTTGAATTAATGAAACTATGCTTATCAGAAGACTTAATATATATGAAACACAAGTGCAAAAACAAAAATGAATATTAATTTATATTGCTATCTCTTTTTTTTCTTTTAAAGGTGTGAAGAATTGGATCGCAGAATTTACGTTTATAAATAATATATACATGAATACAGATTATATATGTAAATATATATATATATATATATTTTTGTGAATCATTAAAATTTTTCATATTGGGTATTAAAATTTTTTGGTTTTTTGTTTTTATGGATGGGATGAAGAAATTGATTATGTAGAAAAAATGATGAAGACTTCTATTTTTTTTTTTTTGTAAATTACATTCTTGAATGATTAAAGTAATTATTAACGGTAAAAAAAATTATAAAATTATACATTAAACATGTGTTATATACATAGTTATATGAATTTATTTTAAAGTGTTCATTAAGAAAAATTTCTTGGTTTAACAAAATAAAAATAATTTTTATCTTAAAAATAAATTTGTGGAATTGTGGATTTTTATTTTAATAGCAGAGAATGCACATATAATACACGCAGAGAATAGGTCAAAAGCTAAAAAAAAATTATATAAATAAGTATTAAGTAATTTAATAAAAATCTAAAAAATAATATGAAAAATACATGAATAAATTTTTATCTTATTTGAATCTATAGATAAATAAATATAACTTGTTAATAAAACCCACTTAAATTACTTGTGCGTAAGCGTTCAGAAAAATTAGAGAATGAAAATTGACCAAGGGTTAATTTGTAACGTTTGCCATTGTTGTATATTTAAGAGTAAGTTGACTTCTTTATTGCATTTATATTAAAAGTAACACAAATCTTGGTCTTAAACGCATCATAAAATTTTTTGATTTTAAAAGGAAATTTTCCTTAATTAAAACAAAAAAATTAGTTTAATATAATTTAGTATGTAAGCAAAACCTTAGAAAATATCCACAAATTTACATTATATTTAAAGAATTACAAAATTTTTTAAATTAAACAAACAAGACAGTAGGTATGTAAAATCAGACATGATTAAAACTTCATTGCTCCATCTAAAACGATGTATTAACACTTCATTGCTCCATCTAAAACGATGTATTAACACTTCATTGCTCCATCTAAAACGATGTAGAAGTTTTATAAATAGACGAATGAACAGACGGAGAGATAAAAACAAATTAGAAAATTTTTTAAATATTTTTTGGAAAATGTGCTAAAAATATATTTTATATTTGACATTTCAATCGATTAATTTTTTAATACTTTTAAATATACATACATAATTATATTATTAGTGATATTTTTAGCCTTGTAGGGGATTATTTTTCGGGGAGTATGTATATTCTCTCAAAAAAATTCTAATGAAAAATTTTTTTTTTAAATTATAAAAAAGATTTGAAGTATTTATAAATTGATATAAAAATTACATAATATATATATATTTTTTTATTTTTATTATTTAAATATAAACTAAAATTATGAATAATTTTCGTTTTTCTCTTCTACGGAATGGTCTTAGTTGGAACCTTAAAATTTTGAGAAAATTAAAATCTTCAATTATAGAAAATTAGTATAAGTTTTGTCAAAAAAAAATTTTGTACCTTCTTCCCCAAGTTTAACAGCTTAGGAATCAAATATTTAGTTTTTGTTATTTTTAGACAACAGTTCAGATAAATGAAAACTCCAACATTATATTTTTAAATGTATTAATGATTTTCTTAATTATATAGGGTTTTCTTAAAATTGAAGGAATTGTCTGTTAATTTTATACAATATTTTCTTACATACAATTCTCAAAAAAAAAATGTAAGAAAAAAACATTTTTTAAAATTTGGTGTAAAAGTGATGCAGTACTAAACTGTTCTTCTTGTCTTTTGTAAAATGTCTGCCTTTACAAACCTTTTTTTTTTTGTTTTTAGTGCCATTTTTCCGCCACATAAATAGGAAATTACACAGCCTTTCCTTTACAGGCGTGGCCGTAAATGTCGTAAGGGGGAATAACTCTTACGACGTATGTGGGATTCGAACCCACATTGCCTCGGTATTTACAGCGTATTTTATACACTCTTACCCACTAGGCCACCGAGGTCCCTACAAACCTTTTGTTTTACATACTATGTCTTTTTCTAGATGAATTGCGATCTTGTTTTGTTTGTGTGAAATTTAAAAACAAAAGGGATTTCTATTATTTAATTAGAAAGTGTATTATACATAACAAGTTTTAGCAAAAATCTTTTATTTGTATAGATAATGAATAATTGTGTTGCATTTGACATAGAATTTATTGTAGAGTATAAAAATTGTTTCCCCTTTCGATATTTTGTTTATCAATTTAATAGATTCTTTTAAAACCGACATGTTTGTCGTTATTATGAAAATTTGTTATTCTTAAACCAAACTTTTACGTTATACACACATTACACTCAAAGATGTTAATTTTTCTTTTTTGAGGAAGAATTCTAAGATTTTCATTATTTAGCCAAATATTAAAACGTATACTTAGATTATAAGAATATAAGATGATATATTACAGTTTTATGTACATATATGTATAACAATTTTATCCAATAGCAAAATACAGAGCTGCAGAATAGTATAATATCAACATAAAACTGAATTAAAATTTTTTGAATGAGTTTTTGTTCATTATTGAGATACCGAGCGAAAATAAAAGAAGAAGAGTTTGAAAGAATTCTATATTATAAGGGTGCGTGTCATACGCTTATGTATTTCATTTGCCCGTAGTATCTTTTGCCTTTTTTACAGTAGGCAAACGACACTAAAGGCAAATGAAATCCAAGCAAAGTATAATACAGGCAAATGAAAAACAGTCAAATGAAATTGAGGCAAATGAGAATACAAGCAAATGAAATAGGTAGGTTTATAATAGTATCCCATATTATAATGTTAAAGAATCATTTAAAAAAAACAAAACAGAATTTAAATGTTCTAATAGATTCCCATATTAAAAAATTAACATCAATACATTTGTCTTTGTAAAAAGAATTCCTTCAGATACTATAGGCTGAAATTTGGCAATATACAATACAGATAATAAAATTACTTGAAAAAAATTTGTCAAACGGTTGA
Organism: Poecilobothrus nobilitatus; assembly: GCA_947095535.1. NCBI lineage: Eukaryota > Metazoa > Arthropoda > Insecta > Diptera > Dolichopodidae > Poecilobothrus > Poecilobothrus nobilitatus. The sequence goes on along the minus strand of OX352773.1, from coordinate 58,572,646 downwards.
CTATATTAAATAGAAATTACAAAACAAAGAAATCACTCATTTATACCATAATATAAAATTTTAAAAATATATTATTATTACTTTTCTTATTTAAATTTTTTTTTATAATACTAAATTTCATACACATATATGTAGGTATTCGCATTTATAAGTATATTAATAGATACTATGCAGTTTTATAAGATGTTATGAATGTTTTGTTAATATTCATTGAAATTTATTGAGTTTACTTTTACACCTAATCTTAAACAATTACTAGTCATTAACATAAAAAAAAATTAGTAATATAAAAAAAAAAAACATTTAAAAATAAAGTACAACATATTTAAGAAAATGCCCAAACATGAGACTAATTATTGACCAACAACATTAACAAAAAACAACAATAACAAAAAAAAAAAAAAAAAAAAAAAAAAACACTTCTTCACCATCGAAATGTACGCATTTTTAAAGTGATGAGATGAAAAGGTGATTGACATAAACCGCGGGAAAAAAAAAAAATTAAACATCCACAACATTTTGTTGTTTTGTTTTTTAACTTTCAATAAAAAGAAAATATTATGCAATATATCGCGTATTTAAATTTTTATTATTGAATAGTTCAGTCAATATCCATATATATTTGTACATCTTCATTTTCGTAATAACAAGGTGATATATTAGTTGTTGTGCATATATTTTGACTAAAGATTTAAAAAAAAAATATCTTCCATAAGTATATTTTTAAAAAGAATCATATTGTGGGTATTGACTTATGGATTATGACTATAAAATAATAAATGTTATGATGATTATATCTAATATCAGAATTTTCTAGAAGTCTTGAATGCATTGCAAAGAGATAAGATTCATAATCTTAACTTCCGGCAAAGTCCAGATTTGGGTATAAATTCGTTTTGAATGATTTTTTGAAATACTTGTCTTAGAGATTGTTCTTATCAAGAATCCCTGAATTAGAAACCTTTTGAAAACGTTACAAACTTTTAATAAAACATTTCTTTTATTTTAAGATTTAAATATTAAATAAAAATATTAAAATTTAATTCATGTGATACCTTGTACAACATTAGTAATAATTTTCTGTGCATCAATGGTTATTTTTTTTTTAAATCTTTTTTCTGTTATTTTTTATTTTTTGTTTTTTACAGACAACTTTTCATCTTCATACAAAAGATTTTAACTAGTTAACGGAATAATCGCTGTGATATATTATTACATCATTTCAACCAGGTGTTTTTTTTTATGATAAATCAAAATCAAAATAAAAATATTTAATACCTTATGATTTCCATGAAAATTACGTGAGATTTTTTCTTCTTTTATTTAAAAAAAAAAATTTTAGATACCTTAAAAAGAAAAAAATGTATTTACAGTACTTATCATATGCAAATGATAATCTAAAGATATAGAAAATTTTGTTATAGTTAATTATGAATAAATTCAAATATCCGAATAATGGTTAAAATACATTTAAAAAAATATATTATATGTTACCATCTACTTGTATATGACCAATGATGTATAGTGTATTTTAAGTTGTATAGCTGATGTAGTAGTTTCAATCTGGATTCAAATATTGGTCAGACTATACCCAATAGTGATACTTTCAGTAAACATAAAAGTTTATATTATTATAGTTTTGTATATATTGTAACATAAAAATAATTATCTTATATTTTGTATTGTACAAAAATTATATTTAAATCAATATAAACATTATTGTCTCATATTCAATCTACAAACGAATAATCAATGCCAATAATATCTGCAGCTGAGTAATCAATGCTGGACAATAACTGCAGCCAACTAATCAACTATTTAGTGAAAATAAAAATTCAAAAAAGTGAAACTAAGTCTAATAGAAATAATTTAAGTGTCGTAGTGAGCGATTGGATTTTTTTTTTTTTAAACACAAAATTAATATTAAATTAAATTCAAATTAATCGGTTAATTATTTAATTTAAATTTTAGACAAATAAGAATAAGCTTTTCATGTGATTAAAATCTATTAAAACATATCCGGATTGAACTTATATCTTAAGTTTTCTAATTAAGTTAAAAATCAATTTATACAAATATACAAAATTTCTATTGAATTTTATTTTCTTTTCGGCAATTTTTGTTTGGCAATTTTAGCTCCGTTTTCGATTCACATTAAGTTTGAGCTTCTCTAGAAAATATTTTCCGATTTTTGTAAAAGAAAAGCCATTGTTTTGTGAAATCTTATTAGATGTTCGGTCAATTTGAATTTTAAAATTTTATTGCGAATATTTAAGGCGATCATTCAAATCTTTAAAGAATTTATTACAAAAGGATAATCTCTAAATTTATAATATTTTTCATGAACTGAACTTATAATGTTTTGCAGTTAAATTTTACTTTGTTTATGTAACTACACCAAATAAAAAGATGAAGGTTTTCAGATTAAAACTAATTATTTTTTAAATCTAAATATGAAATATTTTTTTAAAGAACGTTTTAAAAACGTTAACGAAAAAGAAAAATTGTGTAAATGGATTAAGTACATACAAATAAAAAATGTTTGAAGAGTATTTGTTTTAAAATCCTTCATGTAATCTTAATTAATTTTTTTTTTTTTATTCTTAATAGAAATTTATCTTCAAAATGTTTTGTATAATATTTTTCTTTTTTATTTATTAATTTTAATTTGAAATTTAATGAAGTCAAAATTGATATAAGTATTGATTTTTGTCTAATTATATTTTAAAGAATTAAAGTATATAAATAAAATTCGCAGATGGCAACATTTTAGAACACATACAAAAAATTTTATTGCCGAGGTGTTATACATCTATTATAAATCTATAAAAAATATACAATATCTAAAATTAAAATCTTTCCAACAGCATAAAAATAATATAGGGTTTCTTTGAAAATTTATAAAGTATAGTGGATTCTATAGAAAGCCTAGAGAATTTTTTTAATTATTAACACGAACAATAAACGAACAACAATGTGTTAATAAAAGTTATTAACACGAACTCCAAAAATATAATGTTGGAGCTTTAATTTTTGTATATGACTTCAAAAAAATTTGGACAAATGCTTCAAGATACAGTTGTTTAAAAATAGAGAATTTTCAGTTTTTGACCTCTTACAAAAATAAGGGGCGAAACAAAAATATTACCTGAAATGACTCATAGTTATTTCCAAAAATCTAACTCCTCTCAAGGTTTCAAGCTTCTAAGTTAAACCGTTTGAAAGATAGAAGATGTCCAAGTTTCTGTAAAAAATTGATTTTTACCGTTATGTTAATTGCGGTATTTTAATATACCGAATTGATTTTTATAAAGTTATAATGATTATAAACCCAGCTATCGTTAAGCGTTTCCAGATTGAAAATATGCCTTATAGAACTGGTATTATAACAATTTAAAGATAGGTCTTTTTCGAACTTTGTAGGGTTGTAGCTCCGTAACAGGTGAGGCTACAGAAAAAAGTTGTTACACAAAATTAGTTTTTTGGGGATGCATATTCGTAGTTAAAATTTCATTGCTTTATTTCAAACGGTCTAGAAGTTTTGTAAACATCCAGACAGACGGACGGACAGAGTTAAACTAATAAGCACAATTTTTTAAAATTTTTTGAAAATGTGCTAATAATTCAGGATTCAAATTCTATAATTTCCCATTATGAAATAGTATAGTATATCTATTGGATACTATGAGAATATTTCATATAGGTAAGAAATAATCTGTGTATATTTGTTAGTTCAATGGTGAAAAATTTTTCTGAAACATATTTCAAAAATATAGTAGTTTTTAAAAATTTAAAGTACTTAATAACCGTAATTGCACGTTCTATCATATGACTCCTCTTGCTCAACTTAAAAGAATAGCAGTTCTCTGTTAAATTTTATCAAACAAAAAATTATTTTTTTATACCTATTTATCCTTCTCAAGTATATAGACAAGAACAACTTTTCTTATATTTTTCTTTGAATTAATTAATATTAAAAAATATATTTATGTAAGTATGTATATAAAATTTTGTCTACATATAATACATATATATATAAAAAATATTAAAGAAAATCTTTTTAAAAGTCCTCCATCAATTCCTTTAAATTCTAAAATGATTTTTAATCAATATTGAAAGTTATTTTTTTTTGGTACATACGGTATTTATTGCTTTATATGTATTGGTACATACATACGTATGTTGGTACATACGACATACGATGTGTTTCACGTACACATAGTGAAGTTTTTTTAATTTTCTTTTTACTGTTAATGCTTGATGTCAGTACATACATATATATATATCAGTACACATATTTTTTAATTGGGTATTATCCTTACAAACAATGAAAATACTTTTCTTTGGTAAAATATTGAATATTCAATTTTCACCAAAAGCACTAAAAGCACAAAAAAAAAAAAAAAGAATTAACATAAAAAAAACGAGGAAAAATACAGTTGCTTTTATCAACTCTTAGATACCCTCACGAACCCGTTAATATGTTTATAGTCTGTCACTCTACTTATAATATTATTTTTTTAAATATTTTAGTACCTATTTTAAAATAATTTGGCTAAATTTTATAATTTCTAGAACTATGGTTTGTACATAGACTGAAACTATATGTTTACACATTCTTCAAAATATGTATTCATATTATATATTATAATATATCGCCATATTATTGCATTACTACTTTAAAAATATTTCATTCATAGAATAATTTCTTATAAATACAACAAAATACGTATATACACCGCTATATATGTACATACATAATATGTCAATATTGTTATTATATATCATTCATTCATCAGTGACATATACGATATGTAAATAAACATGATATTATATAAGTATGTATATCAATAGCATATAAATATTAATTCTTCAAGCAACCGTTATATCGTTTGTTTATTTAAATTTTTTTGTACTATGCATCATTCTCAACAATTTTAAATTATCGAGTAAAAAAAATTCAAAAAAATCGTTAAAGAAATTTGTTAGAAAAATTGAAAGAAATTAAGTCACACTTTTGTCAATTTTAAAGTAACGCTATATTATTAAGAAAAGTTAATAACAGAAATAAAAGTATAATTGTGGAGCTTTAATTTTTTTATGTATTACTTCAAAAAAATTTTTAACAGGTACATATATTTAAGTTACTGGTATTTAAAAATAGGCAATTTACAGTTTTTAACCCCTTACAGCGCCTAAACGGGGGGCGATACAAAATTATTTTCTGAAATGACTCATACTTGTTTTCAAAGATCTAACTCCTCTCAAAATTTCAAGTTTCTAACTTAAACGCTTTTAAACTTAAACGCAAAAAAAGGTTAAAGAATTTTGCAATAATTCAATTGTGCATAACGGTAAATTAAGACACCGTATGTCGCAAATATATATTTATTATATATATATTTGTAAAGCTTATAAAAGCAGCTATCGTTTGGTGTTTTCAGATTGAATAACTTATAGAACTTGTGTTATATTATAACAGTTTAAATATAGAGCAATTTTAATGTACCCGATACTTATTGTATCGGGTATAATGAAAGATTCAAAAAATAAAGCAAATATGAAGGGATTTAAACGGAATTTGTTGTACAATTTGCTGCGTTTTATTTTGTAATTTTTTTTGTAATATGATTAAATTAACAAAAATAATCTCAACATTTGATTTCAAACATTATTTATGATGCAATAAAGCATTTGTTTTCAGTTTTATTGAGTTTTACTAATATTTCCTTAAGTCTATTGGATTTAATAAAAAGAATTTATACGAATTATTTGAGCTTATTTTTTGATTGAAATTTTGATAAAAATTTCTTTAGATTAAAATTGATGCTAAATGAGTTTATTATTTACATTTGTTATTATACCAATCTGGTTTGTATACAGTTACCTGAATGTTAAATTGCAAAATGCCAATTTTCCTAATATCTTTTGAAAAAAAACAAACATTTCGCAACTTTCCATTTGACATATTTGACCATTTTACAAATTGTTGTTTGGCATAATGAGACAATTCGCAAAAAGATATTTGGCAAACATATATTTTGTAAATAGTATTTGGAATTTAGAAAAATTTTTGTGCAAAATATATGTTTACACCTATCTTCTTCGAAATAAATTAAATCTATAAAATTACATAATTCATGAAAATACTATTTTAAAATAATTTTATTTTGAACTTTATGTACACAAATATATATACATATACAAATATATATGGACACATAATATATAATACACATAAATATTAGTGGTTTTATTTTAAATTTAAATAATCGGCTATTAAAAGTAGTACTTTAACTTCCTTATAGTCATCTTTTTTTGATAAAATTCTTTTAATTTTCTTATCTTTTAAAAAAATACTTTTTCTTTTCTACGACAGGTTCACCACCAATCTCAAACTTCTCTATTTCTGTCTTTACAAATCTAATTTCATTTTTTAACCCGTCCATAATTGTATAAAATCTGACATGTTCTCCATCAATAATTGTGCATGTATTCTGTGATGCCACGATTCTACATAATTTTGTGTTCGTTGAATATCTTTTTGGGGAAATAGTGGTGGTTTACTTTTATCACAAACAACAACAACAAAAATTAGAATTCTTAAACTCGTTTTTTTATTACCATTATCTTAAACTCGTTTTTTTATTATCATTAATAACGAATTAAAATAATTATTACTTGAAGTTGTTATTTGTTAAGTGGATTCTTGTGAAAAGTATTAGTTGCAAAGTGTCCTATTTGATAAAAAAAAATTATAAAAAAAATTTTTAAAAAACAGCTTTTTTTGAACTAAAAAGTAGAAAATAAATTTTTAATTGCGAATTTTTCTCTAATTTTTTAAATTATATTGTTACGATGGATGTTCTCAATAATGGATGTGATGGAAAATTTATCTCAATAAAGCAATTATATATGTGTCATAAAGCCCGTGAAAGTAAAATAAAAGCTGGAATTAATGTAGGTTATGGCTGGTTATGGTATAATGCAACAAACAAAAATTTAAAAATGATTGCCGTTTCTTTGTTTGTCTGTTTCATGAAAGAGAAAAATGTATAAACTAAATGTATAACATTATATTATGTATATGTATATAACATTTAGTTTTGTCTATATTTAAAAGGCAACAACAAACACACACATGTCAAGGCAAATTTCATATTTTTATTTTACTCTTAATAATTATGTTAAAAAATCTGTAATATCTTTGTATGAAAATTTTATTATTTTGCTAATTTAGTTAACTTCTCTACCGTTTTTTGGTATTATTTTAGAATCATGTATTGTCACCGGAATTTAAACTGTGTCCAAAATTGCAAGTCTCTAGCTCAACGGAAAGTGTGTCTAAAATAACTTGCAAGATTCCATCATTCCTTTAACCACGAGTAAGTTCGATAACAGCTTTTAATAAAATGAAATTTGTGAAATAATATATTATGTCAAATAGCATTAGGTAAAATGGGAATTTGACATATAGATTTTGCGAACAGGTCCGATCCCTACCAAACTACGTCATTAAATTTAACGGGAGTGTCGCGAAATATCTCAACAATAATGAGAATGTCAATGATGAATGTAAATACTTAAGATTTGTATGTATTTATAAGTACAAGCTTTTTTATTGTTATTGAAATATGTAAGTATGTAAACAGAATAATAAGAAGGCATTTTATACAAAGCTAGTATGTCAATAATTTGTTTGGTGGGAGTTTGGAGCGGTTTCAGCTATCACTAAGTTCTAAATAATTTGTTAAAAATAATTTAAGAAAAATTTTAGATTTGGTTATAAAATAAGAGTTATATGCTTTTCCAGATTATGATTTATTATGTATGTATGTATTTATATTTAAAATATATTTTTTAGATGATTTTGTTCAAACATTTTTTTTTTCTCTCAAATATTACTTCAACCTGCGATAATAAGATTTCGCAATTTGGGACGATTTTGTCTTTGGATTTTTGAGAAATGGAATTTCTAATTCTACTGCTATTTAAAAACAACTATATAAAATAGTTGATTACAGCATGTTTTTTTAATACCTTGCCTAAAATATAATCGACGTTGTGGCAATTCCAATATAATAAGAGTAAAAACAATGAAATTCATTTGACTATAATAAAAATTAACTTAATCAGTAAAATTTTTGAATGTGAAGAAGCTATATACTTAGCCCATCAGTTATCTTCAACATCATTAAGTCTTGAAGCTTATTAACAAGAAAAACATAAAGCAAAAAAGAAGAAAATAAAAAGAGATGATTAAAAATGAGTTTAATAACTAACACTAAATAGCAATTCCATTTGCTCGATAATCATTTAAAAACCAATATCAATAAATATCAAAAAAAAGAAAAAAACAGGGGAAAAACCAACATTAAATTAATAATAAAAATAAAACCAAAAATGCAATACACCTTCGCGTGCCATAAGCATTCAAACCACTACAACAAATAACATAAACCCAAAATAAAATAAAGAAAAAAAAAACATCAATTTAAATAGTTGCTTACTGATGCAGCTACTTGATGATCATTTTTTCTGCTTCAAGTAATTTTTTTTTTCTTCTTTGTATGTACATATTTCTTTTTATTGTTTTTGTATAGTTGTACACTTGCACATCAACACATTGTACAAGTGCAACATAATTTTCTTCTTTCACATTTTTCATTTTCTTATTTTTTTTCTTTTTAAATTTTGAATGTTTCTTTATCTCACTTTCAAAATATTTGCCACAATACAAACAATCATAACATAATGTAATGTTTATATACATAAAAATATATGTAATTCTTTATATGGATATATGATAACTGACTGTCGTTATAATAATATACTGACGAAAAAAAAAAAAAGGTATTATGATAAAGTTCAATTCAGAAATCAAAAAGCAACAAAAACAAATTAGAGAAAGAAGAAAAGAGGAAAAGAGAAGGAAGAAAACAAAACGAAGAAAAAAAAATTACTTTCACTATTTTACAAAATGTCTTTTATTAATTTTGTTTTAAGTTTTTTTTTTATAATCATTGATATATGTATATATTAAATTAAAGCATGGTTAAATTTTTTAAGGTGACCATTTATACTTATATAGAGTAAGCATCTAAAAAAAAATTTTTGTGGTTTAAATTTATTTTGACATTTTTGTTTTTCTTAATTTGATTACAGTTTAGTTTAACCAAATTTGAATTTTTATTTTCTTATTCAGCTCTCATTCTCTTTAAAAAAATATATATGATAGTTAAATTTTATTAAATGTTTTTTTTTCAAGAATACTGGTAGGCTTATTGACTTAAGGCCAAAGAGATACAAAGATCCAACAAGGAATAACATAAAATAATGAAAGAACCCAGCCAAGGTCACACAAAAAATCTGATCAGGTGAAATGATGGAAAGTAAGTTCATAAGAAAAATTTTTCGTTTTTATGTTAAGACGGTATTCATGGAGATTGTTTAATGTGTGTGAAGAGTGTGTTAAGAAAATAATTAAGTAATTTAAAATATATTTTTAACGAAAAATTTAAAGACTTTTGTGTCATTATACGAATTTTTATTTATTTAATAGTTTTCCCCATCACAAGTAATGTGGTAAAGAAATGGTAGCAGCCTTTCACTTCGGCATGTATGGATTATGGCTATATTATGAATGTTGTGTTATAAAAATGTACAGTTGTAAAAAGTGGTGATAAATGAAAATTTGTTAAAAAAAGAAATTTAATAAAAATGGAGAGAAAAAATTGCGTAGAATAGGGATGATATATTTATTTTTAAATGTTTTTAAAATCTCAAATATATTAATATTTATTATAACCCATAAAAGGTCATACTATCACAATCTTATTTATTATTTGTATCTTATTAATTCAATATGTATTCAAGCTTCGTTATATATTTATATACTTGTTCCTTAGTTAAAAGAAAATTAATTAATTTTAACTAATTTGTTTTTAAGAAACAAAAACGCTTAGAATTTCAAACTTAATCTATAAGGGCACTTATATTAATTTTCCTCTTTCTTCAACTCCCTGTTGATTCAACCGTTAATTAAAATTACAGTATTTTCTATTTAATTCTATATTCAAGATCAAAGAGAAAGGGTAAAAAATTTGAATTTACTATAATTATAATACTTATAAATTGAAAAACAAGAATCATCATCAAATTTGATTTTCTAATTAAAAATTCGTTTTATCTGATAATATAAGATTAAACTTTAAATAAAATACTAGAGTAGAAACAAGTTTTAACTATTTCAAATTGTTATCTTCCTATTCCTAAAAACCTCAATAAAAAATCTGGTACATAGTTTGCCACCTGATTGAAAACAACAAAAACTAAATATTTATTTATACTATGATCCTACTTGTTTTTTACTTTCGAAAAAAAGCTAAAAACACATTCAACTAATAAAACCTCATTTATGTTGTCTACTATGTTAGTATTAACTTTTCTGCGATTTATTTAGATAATTTATTTAATAATTCAACATTTTAACATTTCAAAGATAAGTTTTAGAATATACTGGTTAACTGAACATTTTGGACTTAAATCAAAAATTAAGTTGGATCAAAGCATTTTCGGTGTAGATGAAGATGCGGCTGGATGTTTTAATTTCCTGTACTGATATAAAACCGTCTTTTCATCTACTGATCTTCTCGAAAACTACAAAGCGTAATACGACTACTGGATCTCTCCACGTTTAATAGGTTCTCTTATTGTGTTTTACAGATATTTAGTAAAAGTCGAAACTTGTTGTTACGAAAGTCTGATACCACGACTCAAAGTTTACCAAAGAGAAACAGAAACAGCTTCTGCCTCCCACTCTCATGTAGTTGAAAAGTTAAATTGAATACTACGAATGTGGAATAATGTACCGCAATGTGGTACATTGCCACACGTTACGAATGTGGAATAATGCCACACATTAATAGAAAAATTGTGGATGTATACATATTAAATTACGCTTATACAATTTATTTACGTTGTTTTTATAAAGGAGAAATAAAATTATAGGAAAGCTCTAAAAAAATATCTATGTAGCTATATTTCTAATTAAACAAATCTGAAAAATTAATAAGATCAATAAAATTGGAAAACAAAAACCTTTTTAAGCAATACTTACCAGTACATTACTTTAGGCATATTTGGTACATTTTGTGCACTTTTTAATTTATTTTATAGTTTTTACATATTTTTAATTTTGGTATTTATAGTAGAGAAATTTTGGCGCCAAACAGATGATTATTATTTAAAATAAACTCAATTCACACTATATACGGTTAAATTGACAATAGTTTGGCAAATACATACTTTGTCGTACATTTTCAGGTTTAGTGTTTACATACTATAATGAAACAAATTTTGTACAAACCATATATTTTTCAAAAGCATATAAAAGTTGTATGTTTTTTGAAATTTCAATGTCAAAATATACGTCTATTTTTCAACTTTCCGAGTTTAAATTTGCAAATTTAATTAAATTGTTGATAACTATCGTAATAAAAATCGTTTTTATTGTACTTCATTTTAAAAAATATATTCTGGTCACATTTGAACATCGAACTTCATATATATATATATATTTTTATAATATTTTTTTTATTTTATTTTATATTAAATTTTGAAGATTTTTTATTTTTTTTTATTTTGTATCTTTCTTCCTTAATAATGTTGGCAGAGGTTATGCATGTTTTGACTTTTTTTTTGTATTTGGAGATAGAAAATCAACTAACAATGACAAAATATGTGTATGGCTTTTTTTAATATAAAGTACCAAGTTGGTTATTTCTGTGCTTTTTTTTTGTGACTATTTCACCATTTTTGAAATTGAGTTAAAGGTAATAACAAAATATATAGAGGAAAAAAGTGACATAGAAATTAATTATATAAAAACTGAAAACAAAAACAAAGAAAAAAAAATGCCGACTAACATGCTGCAATGATGATTGTTCAATAAAAGTTGAAAATAAAGTTATTAAAATGGTGAAATAGAAAAAAAAAAAAAAACATTATAATTTAAGTAGAAAGTAATTATTAGTTTTTTTTTTAATTGAAAATTGTTTATTAAAAGACAATAAATGATTTTAAATTTTACTTTATTAGTTTTTAAAAGAAAAAAAAAATTGCACGTATCCCATCTCATCATTTATTGTTTTAAGGACGTACGTACTTTTATGAATTTTTTATGAGAGCATGAGAATTTTAATAACTATAAATACAACCTATTTAATTAATCAAACAATATCTCAAAGTAAATAGTATACTGCACTTCTACTGAAGATGTTTTTGAACAAGTAATTGCGATGAGCGTTCAAAAATGTGGCACGCAAGGATATTAATGTTCCCGTTGATCATTTAATAATTATAATATAATAACATATAAAAGTTGCTAATTTTTTGTAAACACAAGACCTGCCAGATTTTGATTAAATTCAAATAAACTAAATGTTTTTGTTTACAAGCTATAAAAACAACACTATAAAAAATCCTTATAAGGATATAATTAGCTTTTATCTTTTCTAATAAACTGTACAATCAGCGTATATTACTCCCACATGCGTTACTTTAATTTAGTAGTTGATTAATATGTATTAATAACTTATTATTTAACAAAAAAAAAATTTTGTTTTAAACCGTTAAATATAATACTAAAGGATACGTTTAAAGGATTTTTAAGAATATCATTGCTTTAACTAGAGCCTAATATAGTGATCAATTAAGTAGTAATAGCGTATTTGTGTTCAATATTCATGATTATTGAAAAATTAATAAAAAACAAAATATCTTATGTAAATCATATATGATCCTTATATAATAATGTACAATAGAAAAATCAAATCAATGTCTGCAATCTGCATTAATCAATAATCATAATTATATTTTACAAAACAAAGATTATCTTAAACTATTTTAATTGACGTTACACTAAATTGATTGGCGCCATCATAAAAATAATTTGTTTTTAACTGCATACATATACATACAAATAGTAAAAATCAATATTATCATAAAAAGAAATGAACGAATAATCAGTTGAAATCATTTGATTTTATTTTAATTTAATATATAAAATTTAATTGAAAAAAAAAAGTATTAAAATTGTATTAAAAAAAAAAAAAAAAAATTAAAATCTCACTTACCTTAACTATAACTATTATTAAATTTTTATATTTAATTAAAATCAAGTTAAATCAATTATTCCTATATGTATCGATATTTTATACAGTATTTTTACTTTTAAAAACACTAAATTATGTAATGATCTGCATAGGTATTTTTGAAAAAATTTTTATATATAAAAAAAAAACCGTTAAAAAAACTAATAAAAATTTTTTGTAATTATAACAAAAAAAAAAAAAACGTAATCTATAAATTTCTTTTAGCGTAACACCGTTATTTATATACCGATAATTTTTAAACTTATTAATTTAGTAACTTTTTTTTTTTAATTTTGTTTTTCACCTATATATTATTTAATTAATTTAATTAAAATTAAGATTTTAATTAAACAAAGCAAAATTATTAAACTCTCACTTTATAATTTTTTTTTTTTAATTAATTTCTTTTATATATTTTCCTCTTTTTTTCTTCCCCCAATTTTATATTTTATTAAATTTCATTTTTTTTTTTTATTATATTTTTAAATTAAATTTACAACTTTTTATATTTAATTTAATATAATAATTTTTTAATATAATTTAATTTAATATAAAAAAAAATAAAAGTTAAAAAAATATTTAATTAAAAATTCACTTTATTTTTTTTATTTTATATTTAAATTTTCTTTAATATATATTTATTTATCCCGCTCAAAATGAAACGATTAAATCAGCGTTACAATCACGACTGAGTTAAGCTGAATTGAAAAAAAAGTTGTTTTTGTTAAATAAACCGTTAAATATTTGTAAAAGTGACCGATCAAAAATGAAAAGTTAAAAAAAAAAAATATAATAAAAAGACACTAAAACCAAAAACAAGCAAGATGCAGTAATAACCACCCTATTCTTTAACTTCATCAACTTCTTTATAACGAAAATATATACCAACCAAAGCGTTGAATCGATCTACCAAATAAGACCATATAGAGAGAAAAAAAAAATAAAAGAGAGAAAATATAAAAGAGAAGATATAAATAAAAAAAGTAAAAGACTAAAGACTAAAGAGTTAAAGAAAAAACCATAAGAAAACAAAAAAATTGTCATGCGATTTTTTTATAACATGCTATATTTAAAATATGTATATATATCTCATATCATGCGATTAAATTCTCATATTTAATAACTTAATCAACTAAAACTTGTCTAAATGTTATCATAATTGTGAATATTATAAAAAATACCCTTGAATTTACATAAAATTTATTAAGTGTAAAGAGAAAATAAGAAATTATATATATTATATACAAGAAGAAATGAGAAAAATATTTCTTTTCAAGTAAAATATCTCTTAAATATTAAGAAAATGTGTTATAAGTAAACTGTAACTTCTTTACGTAAAATGAAACTAAAGATACCTTTTTTTATTACGATTACTTCCGGTTCTTAAATATTCACTTCTTATTAAAACTTGAAAAACATTGTATATGTATAAATTAAATAAAAAAATTATGGTCAAATTTATTTCATTTCAAATTATTCCAATTTTAACTATATCTTTTGGTAGGTAGAAAAAGCAAGAGAGAAGTAAGAGAAAAAATAATAGATTCAGATTGAATTAGAAACAAAGATAAACTTCTGAGAAGAAATCAAATCTAGATAACGCAAATTGAGTTTAGGAAATTGTAACAATTAACGTGACATACAAATAATAATGTATACAAAAGTTAATAAGTATAACGATCATATTATAATATCTGGTATCTTGAAACAAGTCGTATGCTTTAATTAATTATTTTTCCTATTATACATTTTAATTAAATAAAAAAATTTATTAATAAAAGTAAATTTATTAACAAATATAATATTAAAATTAACAATAGTAATTAATATCCTATTTCAAACAAATAATAGAAAAAAACCAAGGGTTTGAAAAAAGAACATTTCCAAATTAAAAAATATTCCATAATAAGCTTAGAGTAAAGATATATAGATATATTGAAATAGTAGATATATTGAAAAATAAATTTATAATAATATAAATTAAGTATTATATTAATACAAATTATGAATAATAATGAAAATAATAAGAAAAAATTAAGAAAAATCAAATCACACTTTCGTCAATTATAAGGCAAAACCCTATATTATTAAGAAAAGTTATTAACACGAACAAAAATATAATGTTGGAGCTTTAATTTTTGTATATTACTTCAAGTTACAAGTATTTAAAAAAAGATAATTTTCAGTTTTTAAACCCTTACATGAAGGGCTTCTAAATTGGGGGCAACACAAAAATATTTCCTGAAATGATACATATATTTATTTGCTCATACTTATTTCCAAAAATCTAACTCCTCTCAAAATTTCAAGCTTCAGGTCCAAAATTTCATGTTCAAATTTTTGTAAAAATTGAGTTTCACATAACGGTATATTAAAATACCGTATGGTAAAGCCAAATATTTATTTTATATATATCTATAAAATTTATAAGACCACCTATTGTTTGGCATTTTCAGATTGAAAATATGCCTTATATAGAACCTGTGTTGTAATAATTTAACGATTGGGTTTTTTCGGACTTTGTTATAGAGTTGTAGCTTCGTAACGGGTGGTGCTGCAGTAAAAAGATGTTCCATAAAATTAGTTTTTTGGCAATGGTTATCAATAGTTAAAATTTCCTTTTATTCCAAACGGTGTAGAAGTTTTGTAAACAACCGGACAGACGGACGGAGAGAATGCAACTAATAAGCACATTTTTTTAAAATTTTTTGAAAATGTGCTAAAAAAGTAATTAACATGACATTCTTATTTAATTTTATTAATAATTAAATTACGTAATCAAAAAACGTGATCATAGAAATTTTTGTTTGTTTTTCTGATTTTCATTAAAAATCCTTTGTGATAAGTTTGATCGCTTTAAAATAATTTTGTTACAGTAAATATAAAAACTTCTGCAGACTTCTCCTTCTACAAAACAAGATATTGTTAACTAAAGAAAAATAAATTGCATTATTATAAAGATTTGCGTAAACGTTTTTTTTTATTTCCGTTTAATTAAAGAATCTCATTCATAATGTTGTTATGAAATATATTAATGAAAATGTTATAATAATTAATTATTCTGTAAAATCTGTATTTGTTTTTAATTAATTTTAATTAATTTTTTTTTTGTTTCGAAGCTGTATGCATATATACTGTATATTGGGTGTATGCGTATTTTATGTCATGCGATTTTTTGCTTTATGTCTTAAAAAGGGCGGAAAAAATGTGTGCAAAACGATATTTAGCAAAACGGGATATAATTTTTAAGAAATTAAGAAGAAATTAATATAATCAAATATATTAAAAGAAAATATTGCGAAAAATAATTTTTCGTTTTATATTACAAATTATTATTTTCCATTAAATAAATTTTATATCTATATATGCTAGTTTATGCTATAAGATTTATATTATATTACGATTTACGATATAAGTATCAAAAATTTTTATTTAATTTTGTTTATTGTTAATGTAAATTTTTCGTGCAACGTGTATTTCAGAATGATTTTCAAGGTAAATTTTTCGATTAAAAAAAATGTATCTGTCTATTTGTTCTTAGAAGAAATAAAAATTAATATGTAGGTTTTTTTGTTTTTGGTTTGTGTTGGCTGCATAGAATAAGTGAAAAATGTGAAAATATAAAGTAGCGACATAATTGAAAAATCACTTGAAAAAAAAATAACAAATATGATCTTTGATATGTAGGTATTTAGATATATTTCAGATATTTGTTGAAGTTTGGTATGAAGTTTTAAACTAAGACAAATATTACCTAAACAATATATAAATATATTCTCATCATAATTAACCCACAGATTATTAAGAAATCAGAATCATGAGATTTCTACTAATGCTTAATAAAACCACGATTATCATAATACAACTACAATTATATTTGCTGACGATATTGTAATAATCTGGCATAGTATTCAATTAACAAAAAATTACAAAAGGAAGTCATAAACATATATTAGACAAAAATCTTTAAAATTAAGCTTAAGGTTGTGTAAACTTTGTGTAAATCAGCATTGTAAAGGAATTCATATATATACAAAATCCTCCAGCGATAAAATTAAATGTGACATATAACTTTCTTCAGGAAACATAGTCAAACATCTAGAAATGATATTAAATGCCAAAATAAAGTACATTAAAAAAAAATTAGAACTGAAATCTAAATATAAAGCAATGCATTGGCTCCTAAATCGAAACTCTAGATTGCTAATGGAATATGTTATTAAGCAAAGTTTAAAAGAACTAGACGTTTGAGTATATATATGAGTGTTTAAGACTAGACTGGTTTTCACAGTGAATTCAATTATCACATGACATGTATTGTACAAAGTATGCTTAGATGATTCTCACCGGCGTAAGGATGGGAAAAACAAAATCTTGTATGTTATACTACAAATATGATTATTTTAATTTCCATTTATATAATATAATGTGGTATCAGCAAAAAAGGCGGAATTTTTAAAACAATATCTAATTTTTTTTAATAAAGACTTTAAATTTTTATTAAAAAATATAGACTATGTTTTTAAGATAATTTTTAGCTTTAACTATTTAAGACACTTGAATTCTTCTTAATTTTTTTAAATTTATTTTAATAATTTATGATATAAATGTTTATTAACGTTTATTGAAGCTGACTTTGAATTATTTTGGAATTAAAAAAAAAATATTATTAAAACAACATTGATAGTGTCCTTTTAGTTAACATTTTAATACCGTAAATCGGAATATTATATCTATTTCTATTTAAATATCGATATTATATTTCTAAAAAACTAATCAATAGAAAAACATTTCAATTACGTCAATATAAAGAATTTGGATTTAATTGATTATAAACGTTGTATAATTTTAACTAAGCTTTAGTATGAATGAAAAATATTTAAAAAACATTTTTTTTTAACTTGTTTGTAATACAATTCATCAAAAAGATTTTCCATTTCTTTTGTTAATATTTTTTATTTCGAATATACAATCACCTCTCGATTAACACGATACTATAGATTTTAATTTCTTTTTAGTATTATTTAAAAAAGCACTTTTATCAAAGCCTTTTTTCATAATTTTTAAAAGTTTAAATAATACCTTCAATTTTGGCGATTAGTTGTCCATATTGTTTAATATCCTTGGAGCCTTGGATTTCGAGTGAATGTAAAAACCTGTTAAAATAATTATATTAATCCTTTTAATCCTTCCTGAAAAATTTTCATATAAGTTTTAATTTCTCTGTCCGTTAATTTATTTGTCCCTCTATTTAAAAAACTTTTACTCCGTTTAAGATAGAAAAATAAAAATTAAACAAATTCTCAAAGTAAAACGCAAACAATTAAAGATTCAATATTATATTTTTACATATTATTATGTTAACAGTTTTTCTTAATTATGTTCGGTTTCCTTATATTTGAAAAGAGTGTTTCTTAATTTTTAACAAATTTTTCTTCTATATAAAATTCTAAATGCTAATTTGCCGACTTGACTCTCGATATCTTTCTAAATGTTTTAATTTTTATGTCTCTAAATATTTTTATTGTCCATTGGAAAAAGTTCCCTTTTCAAAAACCTTTTGTTTTCTATACTGCTTCGTTTTAGAAGGATTGAATGTTAAGAATCTAAAAGATTGAAAAATTTCACTGATAATTGACCAAAAAATTGCATAAAAATTCGTATTTCCAGCACTGTCGAAGATGGACTTCCATACGTTAAAATTAAATCTTATTTTGACATCCATTTGACATTATTTTGACATTATGAAATCATCTCTGAAGGAAATCATCCTATATTTATAAATATATATATTTTTTCCCTTATATTTGTTTTCGACGAAAAATACATCATCAAATAATTGGTGTTAATTATTATAAAAGGTTTTCTTTGCCAAAAACCAAACTTACATAAGGGAATTTATAATATATAACTTACATAAGGGAACCGTGTTTAGAATACTTTTTATCATTTTGATTATCATAGAAATGATGCGGAAATACTACAGTTTTAATTAAAAGTTTATGGATTATTATATTAAAATTTAAACTTTGTTACAAAATATTCGGATTAAGAATTGTATCACAGATGTAAAGTGATTATTTTTTCCAGAGTATTAAAATTTATTCCAACATTTCATCTATTTCTGAGAATTCCATATAAAAGCAATATTTAAATTTAAAAGAAAGTTTTTCTTTATTTATTATTTAAAAATATTTCAACTATTGTATAAGAATTAAATAATAATTATGTAATAGAAATAATGAACATCGTTTAAGTGTAATCCTAAAAAATTATGTTAGGGCTCAAGGACTTAATAATTTAGAATCTAATAAAGACAAATTTTTGTAAAATGAGCCTCTATCATTTTTTAAAAAGGAAAAAAAGTGTATATTAAAATATTGGAATGTAACACATAAAAGTATATTCCGAATTTATATAACTTGTAAGATATATGTAGATGTGGAGGTTCCCCAAAACGATACTTACAACGCTTTAAATAAAATGATAAAATTAAAATTTCAATAAATAAATAAAATAATAATAGCCCGCAAAATCTTCTAACACTGAAATCTATACCTACTTATTTATTTTATTCAATGCCTAATTATTTTTGTAATATTAATTGCAGACAAGTTCGAAAATATTTTAGCAAAAACAAAGATGTGCATGGTTAAGGGCCAATGCCCACTCTTGATATCTCAAAAGAGGAGAAGCTTTGGTGAAGAACACTAAGTGAGCTTTCCCAACATCGGAATGGTCAATCAGGCTTACGTTGTGGATTGGCTTGAGCAGACGGTGTAAATGACGAGCGGATCATGGAGCAAAGAAGCAGAACGGATTGTAGTGGTTAGGTGTTAGGCGGACCTCTTCAAAACGGCGGACTTTTACGTTACACAATACATAATCATATTCCTGTCATATCAATGATTAACCTAATTTATTTTCTCATTATCACATGTCACATATCGATAATCTTTGTTTTATATGGTGTTTAATAAGTTGCAAATGTCTCGAAGACCCAACTTGCTTCTAAAATATATTAAAAAAATAAATTCAATTTTGAGTAATATTGAAAAAAGAAACCACGGAGGTATTTCCGCCTTTTACCTAACAAAATAGAACATGTGCTCCGTGCTCTCTATCGCGTCAATTCCTTTGTTAAAAATCTACAATTAAGATCCAATTGCATTCCTAATCTTCTAGCATGTCTACCAATACGACAATGACCCGTAATAACACCAACCAATTCTCTTATTTCCAGTTATGAGAGAGAGTATGCATTTGGATCTTTTTAAATTCAGATCCGGCTACAAGACTCTCATTGTACTGCATGTTGAACCTGCTAGCCATCACCTTCTGATTAATTCAAGGAAATGCTTCTTAATATTGAATTTAAGGCTTTGTACAGATACGTGAACAGATTGAATACTTCCAACACTTAGCCCAAGCTCTGATCTGTGCTTTGCTCATTCATCCGCCGACTTGTTTCTACCAAATAATAACAACAAATTGATAAAAAAAATCATTAACTTCCATTTATATAATAATAAATATAATTTTAAGAAGTTTTGTAACGACCTTGCTTTGGTTTGAATAACATAAAATAAAAATAAAAATAAAATAAAATATTTTGAAATTTAACTGATATACACAAAAGCATAATTAAAACATATCAAAACCATTAAAACGTGTTAGTGCTCATAAATCTCGCCTAGCATAGAAAACAAAAAAAAATCAGTCTACGTACAAATAAATAAAATATGAAATTCAATATTTTCTTTATAAATGGTATATAATTATATACATATATGAATAAACAAACAAATAATTATCCTTAAATTTACATAATATTTAATATCCTTTTTTTCCGTTTATATATTTTTGTTAATGTTTTTATTGTTTTTATATGTAGAATATAGGATTATTTGAATTTCTTAAAAGATAACGAAAACATAATCATAGTAGTTATATTTGTATGTATGTTATATAAATAAAAACAAAGAACTGTTCATAAAATCAACACATGTTTATATTATGTATTTAAAAACCAAAATACATATTATGTTTATTTAATTTTGTTGGGAGTGTGAGTATTTTTGTGTTTTATAATAAAACAAGAAAATGTGAGATGTCGTAAAATTAAACCAAATGGAAATATGAGAGAAAAAAAAAGAATTTTTATAACCGAAACTAATAATGTGAAATCTCTATTTTCGAATGACATTATCTGAAGGTACCAATGCGAAAGAGGATTTTATTACTTTCTTATTTGAGTGGTAGTTATTGCTTTTGTCGCACTTAAGTCGCAAAAAAAAAATTTTATACTTAGTTTTTTTGAGGCTTAGGTACGATAAAAACGGTGCTCTGAAATAATGCCCTCAGAAATAGGATCGAATAGGCTTCCTTTGGTGTTTTTAGATGTTGTTAAAAATACATGTCTGGCTTTGGGTTGGCTATGAATGTTTGTATATAGGGAAGGGATATACACATTTTCTTTTTTCGAGGAGATTTAAGTAAAACAAATTGTAGTAAAACCAAAACCTTTTTTGGTAAACTTTCTACAAAAAAGTATATATCTCCGTTCTCAAAAATCTTAAAATAATTAAGAGAGAAAATAATTATAAATGTCTAGTTGTTGTATAAAATATGTATGTACGAAAAACACTTAGGAGAGACTTTACTATTGGTTAATTGGTTACAAAATTAGGTTGATACGCTTTTTTCAGAATATTTATATATATGTATTGCAAGATTCTGAATAATAGGATGAATTTTATAGTTGGATGCTTCGAATCAGATTTTCAATAATTTGCCAGCCAATCAGCTTCCACTATTTCAAGAACATATTTTTTTAATAAATTTACCCTATCATAAGTATAATAATAGAAATCATTCAGTTTAAATACTTTTGAGTATTAAAACAATATGTTGAACATTATAAAAACAAAAAGTTTTTTATAATAAAAATAAAGTTCGGCTTTATTTACTTTTTGATTTCCGCTTTATTCCCTTTTTTAGTAATGAAGCCAAACTTGAAATAAACGCTGTTGCGGTTTTATGTTTTTGACGAAAAACAATTAAAGGCGATTCGGTTTTATTTCTCGGATCACTATTTCTTGGCACTGACAAGAGCACGCACGATAAAGTAAACTAGTATCAAAAATTTAATTTATTTTAAACATATGTATAAACATAAAACCATAATTCAGGGAAATGAGATATAAGCTAGTGCTTAGAAAAGTTCAAAAGCAATCCAATCTGATATCCAATCTATAATAAAATTGCCTTATTTCAGTTTTGATTTTAGTTTTCATCATCTTTATAAAAATTTTATATCCTTATATAATTTTATATCCTATATACAAAATAATATGTACTTAAATTCAAATATGTATATATGCAATAATAATATATTCATACACATGTACCTACATATGTATATATAAATTGTTACATCACTAGTTTAAGTTTTTTTTTTTTATTTTTAATTTGATGACGTGTACTAAGCTTTTTAATTAAAGATACAGTGCAACAGCCTCGTTTATTTTTATATATATATGTATATAAATACATATTTAATATATTTTCATAATAATTCAAAGGAATTTTAAAATAAAGCTTTCGTTTTGTTTTTATTTTTTATTGTACATGTATATGTTTTGTTTATAACTGAACTTGACAGCTGGTGGAATTATATTTATGTTAAGTAACAGTACAACAAATATATATATATTATATTTTATATTCATTTTGTACATATGTATATGTACATACAAAAAAAAAAATAAAAATAGAATATAAAAATGTACCAGAGAATACCAGATGATATCTAATAGAAAAATATAAACGCGATTAAAAAATTTATCAGTTGTTTTGAGTCCTTTGTAAGATGAGGAACTCAATTTTTTAAAATATCGGATAAAAAACTTTTTGAAAAAAATAATAAATATAAAAAAAAAAAAAAACTATTTCCGTTTATTTTTTATAAGAAAAAACAAAAAAATTTAGAAAAAAACAAGAAAACAAAAAAAATTTAAATAATAACAGTATAAGTATATAAAAAAAAACTTAAAAAGGATTATTTAAATATATTTGTGTGCGTGCATATGTGTTTTTTATTTATACTTTGTTATAATTTAGGAATTGTGTTGAAGATTTTTGTTTTTCATTTTTTTTTTTTTTGGAAATTTTGATAATTTGAGTAAATTTAAAAAAAAAAAAAAAATTTAATAAGTAAATTAATGTACAATTTGGAAAATTTAACTAAAAATTATTTAGTTTTTTTATAATATTAAATACACGTGAATTGTATTATGTAATATATGTATATATAATATATATTTAAAAATTAATTATTTAAAAGTCAATTATATTAATTATTGAAAATGTGATCAAATTACTTTTTAAATTATTTTTGTAGTTTTTTTAAATGTTTGATTTTTTTTTTACTGAAATTAAAAAAAAACTGGGTAATTGGTAAAAAAAATAATTGGTATAAAAATATTATACAAACATCATGTATCTTTTGGTTTTTTTTTTATAACCGTTTTAAAAAATTTTCAACTAAAATCAATTGATGTCGTATTAAATATTTATGAAAATTATACAGTTCTGTATGTTAATACCATTATCTTTTAATCTTTACAAATTTATTTATTCGATTTTGGGTACTGTTTTTTATAATAAAATCTTAAAATGAATGTTTACATGTCGATTTTTTTTTGTTTTTTTTTTTAATTTTTGAACTCAATTTGTATATAGTTGTTCTTTTAGGATTTATGTATTTAAACTTAGCCCTAAAGAGTAATTCTAAAAAAATTTTTTAATAATAAGTTATACATATTTAAATGGAAGGATCTAATATAGTTTAATTTAAGTTTATAGAAGGTTTATTATTAATTGGGTCGGATACAATTTTATTAGGTAAACTTCAATTGATATTTTGTGTCGTTTTGCTATTGGAGTCTGTAACAACTAATGATAAGAAAGGAATGTGTTATGATAATTCTTTAAAAACTTGATTTACCAACTTTTTTGTTGAGATCAAAAAACCTATCATTAAACCTACCTCAACTTTACTTTTCAAAATATCAAGGCATGTTGCAACTGTAATGATTATTTAAATTTAGAGTTTTGTGAACCCTAATAACTAATGATAAGAACGGAATAGATAGGTAATAATTCTTTACAAATTCGAGTTACAAAACAATTTAGAAAGATTAAAAAATCTTATTATTTATTATTAAATTGATTTTTCACTTTTTTCTTACACTTTATTGTTTTTTATTCGAAGTAATTCGATGAATTCGTGTATCTCCGAAATAAATGGTATATTTTTATTAGAGTTGCCAGTTGTTAAAGTTTTGTATAAACAGTTACAGTTGGTGACGATAAGTTTGAGGTCTATTTTTAAGAAATTTTTTATAGTGTTCTTGTTGTACCAAAACCTTGTTTGTCTTTCTATATTGGAACAAGAAGATCTGTTGCATTTTAGTTGAATTAATTTTTTATAATTGTTACAAAATTAAAAATTAGATTTAATGTTTTTCTTTTCTACTTAAAGACTTTTGTAATTACATAGTTTTTTATTTCTTTTTTATAATTAAGAAGATAAAAAGAAAGTTAAATCAAATAAAAATACTTTATAATTAAGAAAGGAGCAAAAAAAAAATCAATAGAATAAAAAAGCAAAATAACAATAAATTCTTATTTTTGTATTTCCTTCCACACTTTTTCAAAAATTATAAAAAAAAAAAAATAACAAATTATGAGTAATTTTTGGTTATAAAAGTTGAAATAAATCCAATAATAATGAAAAATTTAAACGTTTTTGAATTACAAATGTTTTTATTTTTTAATAAAAATTGTAATTATTGAATAAACTTTTATGGTCTAGGTTAATAAATTTTATATAAAATATTTTTTTGGACCTTAAAAATAAAGTTTTTTAAGAAAAAGAATATTCTTCATATAAGTAAGAAAATATATGCCTAATATGATAAATTTATAGCTAAGTTTTCTTATTTAAATTTTAAACTTTAACTTAGGAATTATTATAAAGGTGAAAAGGGGTGGATAGTACTTTTATGAAGCATTGCTTTAACGGAAGAGAGAAAGTATAGTTTGTATACTAATTAGATTATCCTAATTTATATGAAATTCATTCTTATAAAAAACTGTACATCAACACATAATACACACACAATGAGTTTAATATTTTATGTTGATAATTATATTACATTAATATTTGCAATTACATAATTATTTATATTAATAAATATCACATAGGATAATATAATATTACTAAACTATCGGCCGCTAAGGCCGCAATATTGATAGAATATGTATTATTATTAATTTATATAGGAATATGTTCTTATATTATTATATTTACTTATTATATTGTTGACAAGAGGGATTTCTACTTTAATTCCTTCAAATTAAAAAATATTTGCCTACCCGTTCGGTTAATACCCTACTTTCAATTTTCATTTTATTTATTTATTTATATTAATATTACAAATAACATAGGATATTGTAATATTATAAAACTATTGGCTATTGTAGGTCCGGTTATTAATTGGGCCATTGATTTATTATAGGGCCATTATTTATTACAGGGCCATTATTAATATTATTTATTTTGTTTAGATTGTATACATATATTTACACTATATTTGGTAGCAAGGGGGTTCAATTAAACAAAACTTGCTACCTGTGCAGGATTTGAAACCGCACTCCCTCGGTTAATAAGCCACATGCTTAACGATTAGACCACCAGTCTCATGGAAAAAATCAGAAAATTTTAAAGAAAGTGCATAAGAGTATGTATTAACAAATCACACAAACCAGAATCTGACTACAAATGTTTTTATTCAAATAAATATTTGTACAAAGAAACAAACATAAACAGAATCGATAATTTTATGATAAAATTAATTCGAAATCATTATGTTAGAGCAACAAATACTCCAGAAAATGGTCTAATATCCCATATATTTTACCACAATGAGGAGTACATTAAAAAAACTTTGCTCTCGGGTTTTATAGCCCCTGAGCATTTTATATATCTAGATAAAAATGGTTATATTCAAAACCTGAATCGTGTCCTTATACTATATCACTATAGTAGACGGGCTACATGTAAAACTATTGAATATGATCCTGGTAACATTAACAGAGATCTCCTGAAGTATGACATGAGTATTCCTCATAAGGATACATTAATTAGACAAAACTGTTGGTGGTTAGGTGCAGCATGAAATATATGGAAACATATTTTTAGTATGTATATTAGTGTAAGTTAGGATAAGATTTTAAATTATAGGTTAAGTTAGTATAGGCTTGTTTTATAAAAATTAAAAAGAAAAAAAAATTGATTTTTAAAACAATTTTTGCAATGAAAAGTTAAAGAAGATATGAAATTATATAAATGTATGTATATTAAAAATAAGAAAAAGCTAATTTAACATTGACATAACTTAACATAAAAAAAAAAAAAATTAATTTTTAGATGTTAAAAAAAAAAAAAAAAATATTGATAAGGGCCCCTCCCAATTTTTAATTAATAAACTATTATTAATAATAGCTTTTTATTGCATACTTTTGGGCTTATATTTTTAATGACACAACATTTAATTCTGTATGACACTTTTAAAATAACATTAACATAATTCCTCATTTGATTCAATAGACGTAATTTACACATGTCCATTATATAAGATAATATTAATTATTGAAAAAAATATTTTTACTTAATTATAATTTTCTCTTAGCATCCTTAATTAAAAATCTCATAATCTTCTAAATAAATAATATTGTATATATTATAAAGATCAAATTTACTTGCAGTATCTACATTGTGGGTATTTTTTTATTAAACTAATAATATTTCATTTTAAATCTATTTGAATTGTATTAAAATTTTAAAGTATGTATGTATATACATAGTACATACTATAAAATTTTATATAGAAAAGAAGAGGGTTTATTGCTTACCATCATTTTATCAACTAGATTACATTTCATTTGAATTCACATGAGAATTAAATTGAAATATAAAATAATGCAGACAATTTTACGAACTTAAATGTTAATAAATTGGCAGTATTCATATATTATATTTTTTATTCATTTAGTAATTTGCACTTGTGTACATAATATATGTGTATTTTAATACATATACATATAATAAAATTAATTAAAACACAGTGATGTATCCTTAGGATTTTAATTCTGATTCTGTAAAAAAAAAAACAGATTAAAAGTCCTGTTTAATTGTCTTTTTGCGTTAATTAGGACATGGTAAAAACCTGAAGATTTCCTTATTATCAAGAACTTGTATAAGTTTGATATGGTTTTAATTCCGTTAATGTTCAATAGAGATTTATTTTAATTGAAAGTTTCTTTTCTCTGACAAAAAAGTTAATTCGTACTAAAAGTAAACTTACCGTATAAAATTAAATACTCTTTTACAATTTGTTTTTTTACCGACCGCATACATTAATGTATAAGGTAGGTATTGCTTTCATACTAAAAATTTGTACCCGAGATTTTGGCAAATATTCACTACTCCGGTGTGGAGAAGGCTGTAAATAATTTTTTAGCATGATCTCCGTTTGTGTGTGTGTGGATGCGTGTGTGGGTATGTCTGTGGACAAGTGTACAGCTTAAACGACTGAACAGAATTTTTTACAATTTCATATTTAAGATTTTGACGTAAATATCTCGGATTGATAAACTTTTGGAGCAAATCGGATAACCGCTAGTGGTAGTTTACTAGTGTACTTTTTAAGTTTTTTACGAATATTTTGTAACAGAAAAATTTCATGAGAAAAATTATTTAGAAAAAGTTGTTACACAAGTAAAGAACAATTACTTTTCCATAGAACATTTTTTGATCCGACTAACTTTAACTTTTATTTAATTTTTTTTCTAAGTCCAAATTTCATACATAACACTCGTATTACTAACTAACATACATAACTTCATACTGTACTTTTCGTGTAGTGGCGGTCGGTCCTGTGGTGCAGACAGCTGATTTTTTCTTTTTATAAAGTAAATTCTTAAATATATCTTACATGCAAGGTAAAATATAATTGAAAAATACTTTTTGATTAAGTAATCTATTTACATATCTTTCCAAAAACAGTTTAGCATAGTTCATTTTGATTTTGATTATTGGACTAAGAGGATTCGTTGATCATTGAATTAAGATAGTATCATTTGAATTGATGATTTTTTAAGAATCTATATATGTAACTTATATCTTCAGTTGTTAGTTTTTAATAAATGAAATTTTTAGATAGAGAATCTGAAAAATTAATATTTTTGGAATCGTGAGTTTTAGTTTTTAATTTTCAGAAAGTTATGATTTTTCCGAAGTAATTTATTAAAAAATTACTTTAAGTATCTTAGTAAATTCTCAGTAAATTCTCAGTTTGAATAAAACTGGCTGAAAACTGGGTTAAAACTTCAAACTAAAAATTATAAACGACAGTTTTTGCAATTTGTCATATAAATTTACTGTTATTTGAAAATCATATTTTGTAAGATTTTGTTTCATCGATGTCTCCGGAACACTTTTAGTCAGAATATCAGAACCTTGAAATTTTGAGAGGAAGAAGATCTGCAAAGAAAAAAAATGTTGTACTTCTCCCTGTTGAAATCTATTAAGAGGCTACAAATTAAAAATTCTCTGTTTTTAAACAGATCTATCTTGGATCTTTGCCGTAAATAATACATAAAAACAAAACTCTAATATTATAAATTTAGATGTGCTTTAATGGCTGAAGATGTTGTCTCTTAATTTTTCATAATTTTTTCTTACATAAAAATTTTGAAAAAATTTTGTGTAAAACTACAGTCCAGTACCAAACTGTTCTTATTGACTTTTTGAAAAAGTAAAAGTTCGCCTTTAAAAACTTTTTTTCATCTTTGTTTTGTTTTATATACCCAAGTTTTAAGTTTAAATTCAGGAAATTATTTTAGTTTAAAAATTTCAAATTTTATAAATTTTAATTTCAGTTGACAAGTGAATTTTTTTTTTTGTTAAATGTGGGTGTGGAATATTTCGAAAATTTATTCAAAAATTCTTAATTTAAAGATATATTCAAACAGATTATGTTTTTTTTTTTTAATAATTTCTTATATATACACTTTACACTTTTTTATTTTAATTTTCAAGGATTTCACATTGTTTTTGAATTGCATAATAGAATGTTTTCTGTTCTATAAGATTAAGCGATTATATTGTGTAAACAGTTTGACGTATTCATTTTAATATTCCGACTACTACAGGAAATTGTTATTATAAGTGAAAAAATCACAAATCAAAAGAGTCTAAAAATTCTTGATGTTCTTTGAAAATTACCATATCCCCTAGAAGAATAAGAACATATCCCCTAGAAGAATAAGAACGAGGCAGACGCATATTTTGATTATTATTTGATTAAAATTTTTTCAGATATATTTTTTTTAAAAATTCCTTTGAAAATTTTTATAACTTTTTATTGAATGATTACTAATTTTTGGGAGATATAATGGGTGGTACATAATGTTAATATTTACAGATATATATAACAAATGTGTTTTTAGATGACAAAATCAATATTATTTATTTATATACAACGGGCAACTGAAATTAAATTTTATTTTCGACTTTTTCGTTTTGGTTAGTTTAGAATGAATTGGACTTGGGAATGAGTTAGAGTAAAAATTTTAAAATTATCTTAAGTATTTTTAGTAGTATTACATTTGATTGTAATTTTAGAAGTGAAAAAATAATAAACAAAAAAATTTTTTATTATTTATGAGTGATACAATTTGTTGTAAAGTTATAAATCTATCAAAAATAATTTAAAATTAAAAATATACAATGACTTATTAAGACTAAAAAAAAAAAAAAAATGTTATGAAACATAAAAAGGAATTGTTAAACAAAGTGCTCTTAATTTGTAATGAAAGTTTTTGTATTGTTATACATATATTGTAAATGTTATTTTCCTTTTGGTTTTTGATTGAATAAAAATCAAAAAACCGTGAAAAAATAAAAGAATTTTAATCTTGATTTAGGGCTTTTTTTTTCTTCGGTTCAATGAAAATACAATAGAGTTAAAATTAAAAATTCTTGGTACAATATAGCTGCTGATTTAGACATAAAGTGTATGTTATTTATTTTCCAAAATTTTGAACAATTTTAAACCATTTTCATTATTCTTTTTCATAAATGGACATTTTCTTGTAATATTCTAAAAGATGAAGCACTTCTCTTCTATATCTATATATAAATAACCTTAATAAAATACTTTAATATTCTTAGAAATTTGAGCGGAATTGAGTTTATATACTATTTTTTTTTTCCTTTTTAAAAGCAATTGTTCATTGTAATTTTTGATTTTTTTTATAATTTTTTTTTTTTTTCTGTAGTTATTTTAGAAATTTATTTTAATTTTAAGTTCTTTTAGACTTTATTAAATGAAAGTAATAACTGAAATGAACAGTTTACTTTAAATGTTTTTGATCTGAAGTTCTTTTATCTGAAGATACGATTGAAGTCCTGTTCTTTTGAAAAAAAATATTTTTAACAATTTGTATAAAGTAGCAATAAAAAATAATTTTCAGTTAATTAAAATCTTTTTAAACGGTTCGATAAATAATTGTTCTATTTTGAAAAAAGGACTAATAGTATATTAATATGAAAAGTTATTAGAATAGATTAGGGAGGATTATTTAAGGGATATAAATAATATTACAACGTTTTGATACAGAGCTATTACGCTCTCCCTAGTACTACATGTTGTGGCAGGCAAAATCACTTATAATATTTCTATCAGCCGTGCTACTTCTAAAAAACTTAAGATCTGTAAAGAGGATTTATTTCTCAGTTATTGAGTATACATTTTGGAGATTCTTTTCTGCTTGACAGAAATTACATGTACCGATATTCTAATTCTCTATACTCTATATATTTTGGCGCCCCTTCCGCTGGCAATGTAACAACTGAAAGCCTGTTAGAATTTTATTTTGTTTTTACTGGATTTATGAATTTTCATATCTTTTCCGATTATAGTTTCCTAGAAACTGCTTAGATTAGTATCAAATGAGTCCGGATTTTTCACTCCATAGTTTGCAATTACAGTTTTCTTCTTTCAGTACTTCTCTTATTTTGGGTTTACTTAGATCACAAAAATTTTCCGGGCCTGTAAAAGGAGTTGCTGTTTTACTTTTGTAAGTTGGTCCGTTTTTTTCATTTGCCTCTATACCTAAGCGTTTAGATACTTAGTAGAAGGTTAGTTTCTTGTTTATTCATAAGTGGTTTCAAACTAATTGTGATTTCTATATTTAAATTATTATTTTTCGACTAATCAGGAGTGGCATTATTTTTCGACTAATCAGGAGTCTCGTGCCGTGTAAAAGTTTTACATTGCAATTTCAATTATGAAATCTCCATTGATTTTCTACTAAGTTTGAAAAAAATCTAATTAAAATATTATTATATTATTATTATTATTTGTGTATATTTTTTTCTTACATTTTAACAAAGAATGAAATATATGCAAAAGTTAATTTAGCGTAAATGAAATAAAAAATGTATGTAAAATATGCAAATATAAAAAATTTACAATAATATTGTACTAACTTTTTTAATTTTTTAATCAAATTTTCATAACTTCTTTTCCATTTATCAAGTTAGTTTAGTAATTTTCAACTATTTCGAAAGAAAATTGCCTTTTATCTTCTAAAATAATTCTAAATCACAAGTATCAGTTAAATGGAACATATTCAGCTGTGCAGTAAGATCATTAATTAAAAATGTATATATTGGTACTAAACAAATAGATTTTTAATAGAAGAAGTATAATATTCTTCAGATCTGTTGTGAAAAAGATTGTAAATTAAGTAAAAAAAAAAAAAACTTTATTTATTTTTAGAAGAAAATACATCAAATTAATTTTCAAAACCAAGGTAAATAGTATCAGGTGAATTCTTTTATTTTTGAGTATATTTTCGAAGATCGAAAATGTTAGATTCAGGAACGAAAATGGCATTATTAATCACTGGGTCTAAATTTTCCCACTTTACTACTTAAAACTAGAAAATAAGCTAATTTAAATTTTGAATTAGCTTTAATTTGGACTTACTTTTAACAGTAACTTAAGTTGAGTTCAGCTATAATTTTTTATTTTTTTTTTGTGAATCTTTACTTATTTTGGAACTTTTTGACTCATTTATTACATTTTGACATAGACTAGGTGTATGAAAGAAAAAACAATGAAAAAAAAATGGGCTTGTGAACCTTTGTTGACACAAGACGGCCTTGGCCACTTTCTTACATTTTGATAAATAGAACGTATTTATCTATAAAAATAATTGTTAGATATTAAATTTAAAATTCATTACTCTTCAGAAGTTTCCAACTGTTATATGTAACAAATGTACACATATATAACATAAAATTTTAATTTCTAAGATTAGGAATCACTTACAGCGTATGGACTTTTACGTTTATAGGTTGTACAATTTAAGATATTTTGGTATAAATATTTCAGGCTTTAATAAATTTTTAATCAACTTATATATTCTTTATGAGCAGACAGGCATAATTAATTGCAATTATAATAGTTAAAAAGTTTTACACATATAAAATTCAAGTGGATCAAAAAAAAAAAAATTCAACTTTTCATTTATCTAGAAAAGGATTTATAAAGGATTTTTATTTTTCTTAATTTAAAACATTGTTAAATTAATTTATTATTATTTCAAAATAAAAAAAAAAAAAAATTAAAAATAAATAAATGAAAAATACTAAATCTAAATTTTATATCAGACAGTAGCACTTAGATTTCAATTAAAATGAAAAAGAAAATTTTATAAGAAAAATAAATAGGAAAAAAAAAAATTAAAGAAAATTATATAATATAAAGAAAAATGATAAAGAAAATCATTGAAAATTAATTATTGTTTTTTTCTTCTTTTTTAGATCTTTTGTTTTTTTTTTTGTTTTAAATTGCAATTCATTTCAATTATTAAAAGTCTAATATCTTTATATAAATATATAAATAAATAAATAAATTAATATAAGAAATCACATTCAATACAAAAAACTTACATAATACAGGATTATTTATTTTTAAATAAATTTCTAAGATATTTTTAGACATTATTTTTTATGTGTGTTATTAATTAAAAAATTAAATAAATAAAATAATAAAATAAATAGTAATAAAACATGCATCAACGATTATAAAAAATTAAATATTATATTAGGAATTGCATTCAATTTCAAAAAACAATTGGATTAAAATTATTTATATAATTAAAAAAAAGAACAAGGAAAAAAACATTTTATTGGGTAAGTAAAATTTTAATACTATAATAGATGTTGTTTTATATTTATTATTTAAGAATAAATTTTATCGAAAATATTTATATTATTTCCATTTTTATCTAAATGACAGCATCACTATTCGACTTGAAGCAAGTGCGATCGAACAGTTCGATTAGCTATCGTACAATTTCTTTTTCTATATATAAGAATACCTCAGTGTTTAATTAAACTAAATCTATGCAATTTTGTCACAAGAACAACAGATTCTCGTAGATGTCATACAACTTCCTTTTTTAATATAACCATATCTCAGTTTTTATATAAGCTGGTTATATAAAATTTTTTTAAAAGAAGTTACATTTTATTCTAAATCAACTCGACAACTTTTCATAATAACCCAACTCGAAAACTCATCAAAAAATAAAATTGAAAAATTTGCTTGTTAGTTTCGGTTTACTATTACAAGACTGTATTTCATTTGACTCTATTTCATTTGCCTGTGTCATCATTTGACTGTTGTATTATATAGTATAGGCAATTTGCAAAAAATACAGTTAAATGATGAAATATGCACGCAAATGAGATACAGAAATATGACACGTTTTCGTTAGTTTCATTCGTTTAGTCCGCCTGTCTGTTTACAAAACTTTTACACCGTTATAACTGGAGCTATTTTATTTATGGGTAGGACCTCATAAAAAAATGTATGTTTTAGAACATCTTTTTAAAAAAAATTATAGTTGTAGAACAATTTTTTTAAGGTACCTTCCACCCATTATGTATTTTCAACTTCTCGAAGTTTGAAATAGTTCTATTTTCAAATGTGTATATCTCAGGTTCCGTTTATAACTTTGTTTCAATATCTAAAATCATCAACTTATGACTTACGTTAACAATAAAATTTTTTCAAATCAATATATAAATAATGTAATTTTTTTGTAATTTATTATTTAAATTGACTGTCATGTGAAACAAAATTTCCCAACTTGTATTTAATACATATTCAAATAAAAACCAAAAACAAAGTTGTAATTTATTAAAAAATGACATGAAACTACGAAAAAAAGTTTATGTAAAAGTTTTACTGGAGGACGTTACGTGCATGTCATGAAAAAAAAAAAACTGAATTTAATGCTTTGACATTTTAACTAACATATTATAAAAATTCGCTTGACGCTCATTATTTTAATTGATTACTGAGCTCTTTAAAGATTTTTTTTTGTAAAAAAAAGTCAACTTCCATGTTAAAATTATGCTTAATTAGCCCAAAAAAAAAAAAAACTGAATAAAATAATTGTAATTAACTTATATTAAAATTATATGGAAAAATCATATTTAAAAATTTTAACCTTAAATTAACTTTAAAAGAAACATTATTATTTTTTTCTTTTATAAAATTAACAAAATACTTTGAGCAACATCGGATATTCCTTTTAGTATTTATATATGTATATAATAAAATATTAAAAATTTAATTTAAAAGAAAGGAAATAAAAAAAAAAAGAATAATAATAAAATTGTTTCTAACAAATAAAATATTAATATTTTATTTATTTTTGTTAAATTCATATATATTTATTTTTTGCATAAGAATTAAATTGCAGTTTTATGCTATTTATACCCCAAAGGTATAATATAATTAAGTCACCTTTTTGCGTATAGTCAAAAAAAAAAAAACAAAAAACTAAAAAAAAAAACATTTATTTATTATTATCCTTTGTTCGTTTAGTCTGTCATTCTTTGTGTATATATATATATATATTTATATATATATATATATTTATATATATATATATATATATATATATATCTATATACATCTACTATTTTCAAAAGCTCCAATTTCTTTTGTACTATAATAATATTTGGTCTTACATATTTTTTTCATTTTTTCAAAGTACTCTCTCATATTTTTAATAGAGTTCATAAATTATAAAAAATTAATAAAAACGGTTTATGAACCGTCTTCAATCTTACTAAATTGTTTGAATATGTAATTTAATATGATCATATAAAATGTGAACATTTCTTCTTAGCTTTTTTTATTCAATAAAATATTCCTCAATAATACATTATTCTTTTTAATGCTTACTTTAATGCTTGTTTGAACTATATAATAGCATAAGTGTTTTTCACCAATATTTAATTTACACATAAAAATTTGTCAGGGATTCAAAAATTTTAGTAGGTAATATGTGTTACTTTTCTGAGTTTAAATGACTGAAGAAAATGTCGAAATTGATTCTATATGAAAGTTAAATTTTTATATTGATTGACTATTTGACAAATTTAAGAATTTTCTGAAACTCATCTGAAATATTTGTTTCATTAATCTAGAGATATTCTTTGGATGTAAAATATAAAAGTATCTACAATTAAAATAGATCGATTTAGATAAGAACTAGTGCATAATAAAATCAAAAATTTTAAAATATCGTGATATACAAAAGTCTTAGGATGGTAAAATCAATATGGACATATCAAAATCAATTATATAAGTACTATGATATGAAATTAAATAAAATAGTGAAAAAGTGATATAATGTTAGATATGTATCTTTTTATACCCGTACGATAGGATCGGGTATAATAAAATTACTCCTCCGTTTGTAACACCTCGAAATAAGCGAGCTAGATATACCTTCAAAGGTATGGATCGGATCAGAAAAAAATTCTAAGACTTTTGAGCCATGTCCGTCCGTCCGTCCGTCCGTCCGTCCGTCCGTCCGTCCGGCAGCACGCTAACTCAAAAACTAAGAAAGCTAGAAACTAAGAGAGCTCTTGAAATTTACACAAAATATTTAAGGAGTAATTTGTAGGTTCCCTATTTTTTTTGGTTGAGTTTGGACCAAACCTTAGGGTAGCTCTCGAACACCTAACTTTTAGATCCCCACATTTTTTTTGAAATAGAGCTATGAAATTTTAACTGCTGATAGATCTCACAAAAATATTAATTTTATTTTTAATAACTTTTTTTTGTAGCCCCACCCGTTACGGAGCTACAGCTCCCCAAAGGTTCAAAAAAGCTCTATATTTAAATTGTGATAGCACAAGTTGTATAAGGTATATCTTCATTTTGAAAACGCCAAACGATTACTACTTTTATTAGCTTTAAAAGTATATATACCGTAAATATATATTTGTGGAATACGGTGTCTTAATTTACCGTTACCGTTATTTGAGTTTCACAATTTTGCAAAATCCTTCAACCCTTCTATCTTCTAAACAGTTTAAGTTGGAAACTTGAAATTTTGACAGAAGTTAGATCTTTGAAAATTAATATGAGTCATTTCAGAAATTTGTATCACCCCCCGTTTAGAAGCTGTAAGGGGTCAAAAACTGAAAATTTCCTATTTTTAAACACCTGTAACTTGAACACCTGTTAAAATTTTTTTGAAGTAATACACAAAAATTAAAGCTTCAATATTATACTCTTATTTCTGTTAAAAACTTTTTTTAATAATATAGGGTTACTTTATAATTGACGAAAGTGTTACTTGATATTTTTCAAATTTTGTAACAAATTTCTTTAACGAATTTTTTCCATTTTGTTTTACTCGATAATTTGAAATTGTTGAGGATATAATGCGTAGTACATAAAAATGTAAATAAATAAACAACATAACGGTTGCTTGAAGAATTTTTATTTATATGATATTGATATATATACATACTTATATAATATCATGTTTATTTACATATCGTATATGTCACTGATGAATAATGTTAAGAGTATAGATCTATATTATATAGCGCCGTATTTACATACATATATGTATTTTATTGTACTTATAAGAAGTTATTCTGTCAATGGAATATTTAAATATAATATAATATAATATTTAAAATTATATTTACTATTTTGTACTAAGTAAATTTAATATACATTTACAGCTTAGTATTAAATGGTACTATAGAATATTTGAAAAAGTTTTGGATTGATAATCGTTATGTGAAAGGTCAGAATCTGCTTTTGAAGAATGTACATATAAACATATAGTTTGAATATATGTACAACCCATAGTTCTAGAAATTATAAAATTCACCCAAATTATTTTAAAATACTAAAATATTAAAAAAATAATATTGTGAGCAGAGTGACATGCTGTGAACATACTAACGGTTCGTACGGGTATCTAAGAGTTGACAAAGGCAACTGTATTCTTCCTCGTTCTATTAGAACATTTATGTTCTTAACACCATTATAATAAATTTGTTTTTTTACGATTATTATAATAACGATTGAA
The DNA here is from genome assembly GCA_947095535.1 of Poecilobothrus nobilitatus. Classification (NCBI taxonomy): domain Eukaryota; kingdom Metazoa; phylum Arthropoda; class Insecta; order Diptera; family Dolichopodidae; genus Poecilobothrus; species Poecilobothrus nobilitatus. The sequence continues at coordinate 58,534,934 of OX352773.1, read as the reverse complement.
AAAATTTATTTGATATTTGAAATTTTAATGATTTTTTAATTTTTAAAATGCTTTTTTTTTATTTTTATTACCTTATTTTTAATTCATACAAATATTTTTCATTCAGACGAAAAAAAAAAATCTCTTAAAAAAATAAAATTCAATTACGTTACCTACCAGAATCCATTTAAGTTTATTTTTTTATTCATAAAAATTTTAAATAAAATATACAAAATAAAAGATTTTTTTTATTAAATATATGTAGAGAAACATAAATTGATTTAACCAATTAATTTTTGTTTTTTTTTTTAATTTTTTTTAACTTTAAATTAATGATAATAAAAAAATTATCTCATTAAAATGGTATCATCATTCAGTTACTTAAAAAACTGAAAATGATACAACGGCGTATTTTTAGTTTTAACTTATTGGTAAATATTTTTCTTTAAATAACTTCAAGGATGAGTATAAGGATACTAATGTTGTATTAAATTTTTACAGAGACGTCTAATTAATAAACTTGTAATAAAAATTTTACGAAAATATTTATTTCTTTTTATATATATGAGTGTATAAAATGAAAATGTGACAACTACTTAACTAAAGAATACTTAAATCCTTAAAAAAAATTATTTAAAAAGATAGTTAAAAATAAAGTTGAAGATATTAATGTATATATATATATTATATATATAATTAAAATGATATAAGATTCTGTAATAGGTAGTAGTCGACAGAAGAGGAAACAAAATATTTAATTCTAAAAAAAATTTTTTTTGACAGCAATAAATATATTCAAAAAAAAAAAAATGAAACTAAGATAATTTAATTTTAATGATGTGAAAACCTAAACACAAGTTGAATTTGAATCGACTATGCACTAATAATATTCATGAATCATGAGTAAAAGTTTTATGCTGCAAAAAGATTCGCAATACATTTAAAATTACATTAGATTTTTGATTTGTTGGCTTTGTATATTTGTGACTTTTTAAAGTGCACAAAATTTCAAGTGAAGTTATAAACTAACTTTGAAGCTACTAACCGCCGAAAGCAAACATTAACTAAACGAACTAATCCCCTCTAATCCTTAATATGAATTGTGAATTAACCACAAAATAAATTAACTAATCCCCAAAAATATTTTTAGAAATTTTAGGTTTTATTTTCTATGAATTAGTTCCAATTACTGAACCTGATTTTGTAATCAACTCTAATTTTGTAACCAACTCTAATTACAAAATCAGAGTTATACGCGCCTATTTGAGATTTATTAAGTATCTTAATTGAAAAAAATCCACTAACCGCTAACTAAAATATTTTTGGAGTTTCCTATGAATTTATCGGCAAATTCTAAAAATGAACAATAGAAAATATAATGGGGTTTAACACTGTTCATCGCAAGCACTCATCAGATATAATAAAAGAAGATAATGTTTAACCAAAACTTAGAAACCAACAGATAATAACCAACATGATCAAAAAATTTATATTTACATAAAAAACAATCAAATAAAATATTATATCTTAAGTAAAACAAAAAGTAAAAAAATTTAAATACCGGAAAGAAATTTTCTTAGGAATTCTTAACTTAAGAAAGAAAAGTTCAAAAAATTTTAAGAAATGATGAAAAGTTTTTTTTTGTTTTACAAAAAAGACAATAGAAATTTTTTTCTTACTTTTACATTTTTTTTTATGTAAAGACAAGATATCCTGTCTCTGTAAATTATCTAATGCAATTACTTTTTTTGTGAATTGACCAAGAAACTTTTTAAATATAGACGATTTTTAAGTATATAAGCTAAACAAAAAACATGAGCAATTATTTATTATTGTTCTTCAGTATCAACATTATTTTGCATTTTTACAGTTTTTTAAAAATATATCATTTTCAATTTTATTTACTTAAATGAATGTTGAAAAATTGTTTTAATCTATATATACATATATATAACACAAAAACTATTTTAAAAGTTATTTTTTCAAAGTGAATATTTTGAAAATTTTTTCAAAGGCTGTATCTCGAGGTGTAAATATAATTAATAATTTCAATATATAAAAAGAAAAATTTTTAACAATAGGGAAACGTTAATTTATAAGATATATTTAAAAATTTTTAAAGAAAGAATATGCCAGAAAAATGTTTTATTATCATCTTCTATCCTTAATTATACTGTTCATCCATAACATTATCCTTTTTTACTGGTATATTTCTGTTTAAAAGAATTCTAGTTCTTATATTTTGTAATTGATTTCTGAAGCTTTGAATTTTTATTAACATAATAATTCATATAAATTTCAGTTCAGAGTTTGCATCGATTTGAAATGTTAGAATTTTAATTTTACGGTTTAGCTTACATTTCGGTTATTCAAATTATTTATGGATAACGAATGTGGTTTGTTCCTAATTCTATAGACATTTTGATTAATTTCTTTCATTTTAGTCATTTTTGATAATATGATATCCTTACATTTGAATGTTAATTATATGCTTTTCTTTATCCTTACATATCCTTACATTTGGATGTTAATTATTTGTTTTTCCTTATCCTTACATTTATCCTTACATTTGGATGTTTGATTTATTAAATGTCTAATGAATTAACTGATTATTTTTTTTTTTTTTATAAAATAATTCATTTCTATTTGTAAAAGAAAACGAACAACGAACAACATAAAATTAAACAATATGCCAATATTAATAATATGTCATTAAAAAATACTTACAAATTTTAAAATTTTCATTTTCCAAGTTTATATAAATTCCAGATATTCGTATGACATCGAAATACATCTGATACATAAAACATCTGAAACGAAAGCATATATGGTAATTTTTTAATCGGTTTATAATTTTCTTTTTTATTAAATATATTTTTGTGTTGATTTGTAATAATTCAGTACATTTTCGATTTTCATAATTAACTATAAATTGCGTATATAATTTTGTATATATACATATCGATTTTAATAATTAACTATAAATTGCGTGTATAATTTTGTATATATACATATATGTATATAAAAAACTAAAGAAATACAATAGAAATACATATATGTTACGGTTAAAGTGAATAATCCTGGTTATTTTGCCAGTTAACATTCTCATTGTCTTAAAATTTAAAAAGATTTATGGATTTTTCATTTTGACTTCATTATTCAGTTTTCTGATAATTCTATTTTATCATAATTCTAAAAAAAACGAGGAAGAATACAGTTGCCTTTGTCAACTCTTAGATACCCGTACGAACCGTTAGTATGTTCACAGCCTGTCACTCTGCTTACAATATTATTTTTTTAATATTTTAGTATTTTAAAATAATTTGGGTGAATTTTATAATTTCTAGAACTATGGGTTGTACATATATTCAAACTATATGTTTATATGTACATTCTTCGAAAGCAGATTTTAACCTTTCACATAACGATTATCAATCTTAGTTACATTACTTAGTACAAAATAGTAAATATAATTTTAAATATTATATTATATTATATTTAAATATTCCATTGACAGAATAATTTCTTATAAGTACAATAAAATACATATATGTATGTAAATACGGCGCTATATAATATACATATATACTCTTATCATTCATTCACTAGTGACATATACCATATGTAAATAAACATGATATTATATAAGTATGTATGTATATCAATATCATATAAATAAAAATTCTTCAAGCAACCGTTATGTTGTATATTCATTTACATTTTTATGTACTACGCATTATATCCTCAACAATTTCAAATTATCGAGTAAAACAAAATGCAAAAAACTTGTTGAAGAAATTTGTTAGAAAATTTGAAAAAATCAAGTAACACTTTCGTCAATTATAAAGTAACCCTATATTATTAAAAAAAGTTGTTAACAGAAATAAGAATATGATGTTGAAGCTTTAATTTTTGTGTATTACTTTAAAAAAATTCTAACAGGTGTTCAAGTTACGGGTGTTTAAAAATAGGAAATTTTCAGTTTTTGACTCCTTACAGCTCCTAAACGGGGGGTGATACAAAAAAAATTTCTGAAATGACTCATACTTATTTTCAAATATCTAACTTCTGTCAAAATTTCAAGTTTCCAACTTAAACCGTTTAGAAGATAGAAGGGTTAAAGAATTTTGCAAAATTTTAGTTTCGCATAACGGTAAATTCAGACACCGTATGCCACAAATATATATTTATTGTATATATACTTTTAAAGCTAATAAAAGTAGTAATCGTTTGGCGTTTTCAAAATGAAGATATACCTTATACAACTTGTGCTATAACAATTTAAATATAGAGATTTTTTGAACCTTTGGGGAGCTGTAGCTCCGTAACGGGTGGGGCTACAAAAAAAAGTTATTAAAAATAAAATTAATATTTTTGTGAGATCTATCAGTAGTTAAAATTTCATAGCTCTATTGCAAAAAAAATGTGGGGATCTAAAAGTTAGGTGTTCGAGAGCTACCCTAAGGCTTGGTCCAAACTCAACCAAAAAAAATAGGGAACCTACAAATTACTCCCAAAATATTTTGTGTAAATTTCAAGATTCTAGCTTTCTTAGTTTTTGAGTTAGCGTGCTGACGGACGGACGGACGGACATGGCTCAAAAGTCTTAGAATTTTTTTCTGATCCGATCCATACCTTTGAAGGTATATCTAGCTCGCTTATTTCGAGGTGTTACAAACGGAGGAGTAATTTTATTATACCCGATCCTATCGTACGGGTATAAAAATTCCAAGTTTCAAAATTCCAAACAATGAAAAAAACTTTGAAAATTTGATTAGTGAGAAAGGGAATCTGTACTTTCCGAAAATAAAAGCAACGATTTGGCGGCTAGAACCCCGATTATTTGTAATACTTTGGTATTAAAATATGTTGGTAAAAAAGAATTAGAACAGATTTTATAGTTAGTTTCAAAATCAAGGTTTCAATAATTTTTTTAGCGGGGGTTTGGAGGCGGTGGTACTTTTAAATACATTGTTATTGAAATATGTATCAAAAAAAATAAATAAATGAGATTTTATAGTTGATTACAAAATCAGTATCCCAATAATTTATTTACGAGACTTTACGGGTAGTTAGCCCTCACTATTTTAAATACCATGTTGTTGAAATATGTATCTAAAAAAATATTAAGATCGATTTTATAGTTGGTTACAAAATCAGACTACCAACAATTTGTTTAGCGGATGTTTTTATCATTATTTAAAATGCTTCCCATTATTCTATATTGTAATTGTATTTTTTTTGCTATTAAATGATAACGCAAATTTAATTACGAAGTTACTGAAAATCTGTAATCAAAATTCTTCAGTATTGTTTTTCACATTATTTACAAAAATTTCTTTTATATGCATAATAAACCGGAAAGATAACTTTAACCCTAACATATAATATATTATCCTTCTCAATTTTAGCTACCTATTCTATTTAAATTCTGCAGATTTTACTAATTCAGTGATGTGGAACAAAAATTGAAATTAATAAAAACAAAAAAAAAAACAAAAAGCGGAAAACTGTATGCAAGTATTCAAATATCTCTTCTCATTTTGTTAAATTTTAATTAAATAAAAGTATAAATGTAAGAAATTTTACAATCATTAAGAAAACATTAAAATGCAAATTCATTTTGACATTGAACATAATTATGTATAAATATATAATACATATAATAAAATTTTAATTAAATAAAAATTATGTAATTATAAAAATGAAAAATTTAAATATTAATAAAAGAAAATAATAATATATACGTATCCTGCATAATCCATAAAATAAATGATGCAAAAGAAAATGAAGTAATACAATATGATTTACCCAAATTTAACAGTATCCTGAAGATATGCAATTTTTACATGGATTTATGGTTAAATGATTTTATGAATTTTTTAAGTGTAAAAAAATAAAAAAATTTTAATATACTTGTAAACAAAAATGGAAAAATATAAAAAAAACAGTGACATTATAATATAGCTTTAAATTTATATATTGTGTGTCTATATTTACAGTCTATATGTTATAATATATATCTATATAGTATATCGACAGATATAGGCACGAGTAATATTTACTTTCTAAATTTTAGTTTGATCGATTTCAATTGTAATTGAAATAATTTTGTTTGCGTGCTTCTCAATTTTCATTTTAAATTCTATTTTTAGTTCATTAAAATTTGTTACTTTAATTAATTTTTGTCGCTTTGGTTTCAAAAAAACAGTTTTTAATTTTTAATTTTATTTTCAATGTAACTATTTTTTTAATCAAATCATTGAAAATATTAAACAATTATTATTGACATTTTTTAAATTTAACATAAGAGTAATTTTTATATTTAATTATTAAAGTATTTTTGTATTTTTATTTTTTATATATTATCTTTTCAAAAACTTTAAACACTTAAAAAAAAACGAGGAAAACCAAATTCAATCCAAACAAGTTTGGTTGGATGTAGATTTTAGACTTAATATGAAACAAATTTATTTCCAAATCATTATTTTTTTTTCTAACTAATTTACTAAGTTAACTTAAGCAGTATAAAAGAGCCAGCAAAGAACTTACTACTCGACAAAGAAGCAACAGTCTTTTAATCTGAAATAATTGCTTTAGACGTATGCATCCAAGACAACCTAAGGAGAGCAACTCGAAAAGCTACAATATACATACTAACAGAAAACCAAGCAGTTCTTAAATCTCTATATTCTAATAAACAAGAGTCAAGAATGGTTTGGGACTGTCTTCAGAAAATTCTAATCCTGCCAAATAGGAATAATGTAGTCCTAATGTGGGTATGAGGACACATAGGAGTTGAAGAAAACGAAGAGGCAGATCGCCTTGCAAACATCTCTACATTAAAATTCATTTGGGCGAACCATTCTGCATTTGACACAAAAGACACTCAAAACTTATTCTCCGCAGATGGATAAAGAAAGAGCACAGAATTTACTGGAATAATTTTCAACGTTGTTGAACTTCAAAAAAGTTTATTATAAAGCCACAAAAAATAGAAGTGGATAAGCTACTGACTTTCATCAGAAAGGGCATCAGAACCTTTGTAAGTCTCATTACAAGCCACAACCCCGTAAACTACCACTTGAAGAAAATGGGATTAGCTGAAGATGATAAATGCCGCCTCTGTCAAAATACAACAGAGACAACGGTACATCTACTCTTTCACTGCGAAGAAGCAGCAAGAAGAAGACTTTATTTTCCAGGCAAAGGATTTTTTACCACAGATGAATTGGCCAGTATGGCTCACGAAAACATACTAAGATTCTATAAATCTTTAGAAATGTCGTAGGGAAGAGGGAAAGATATTGCACAATAGATCTTGAGGTCGCACTTCGCAGTGCTCTTTTGTGTTTGCCTTTAAAAAAAAAAAAGTTAAGCAGCAGTTGAAACTCTATAGAGAAATGTCATCTATCCCCTAAAAATTAAATGTGAAGATGATTATTTTATTAATGTTTGTTAGAGTTTGTGTCAGCAAATCAAAACCAAATGTAATCAAAGTTCAGTTAGAATAGTTAAGAACTAGTTAGGAGCCATTACTGGTTAATTATTCGGCAATCCGGTTTTTAAAAACGACCACTTCCATCAGCTAAACAGCTAAAAATTGAAGAGAACTACTCAATTTAAAATTAATTGTTGATACATAGAAAGAAATGAAGTACTAAAAATATTATAAATTGTTTTTTTCTTTTAAATTAATTATATAAACATTTTTTATTAACTTTTAAAAATTTTTATTTTAAATTTTATAATTTAAAATTTTGTAATTTAAAATTGTATGGTATTCATTAATTATTTAAAATATGAAATTAATATGCAATCTAGAATGTACAAAAAGTAAATTTGTATTACTTTATAGTGTATTACAGTTTTAATTTTTAATTAATATAAAAAATATAAAATTAGGATAATATTTAAATATTTTCTCTTTTTTGAATACTAAATTACTTGTAATTAAAATCTTTTAACAAATTTTTTTTTGTTTATTTTAAATTTTAATAATGGAATTATTGTTGTTTTTATTTAAATGATGTTAAAAAATTCTTATTAAGTGCTTAAAGTTGCCACTTATAATATCATAGAATTTATTTAATTGAACATTTGACATCCTATACAAAAACAGTAACATCCTTCAAATTAATCCTATAAAAGATTAAGAAATACTTCCGAAAAGTAAATTTTCAAAAAAATACGAAAAATAATTTATGTAAGGACATAACTCAGTGGCCACACATACTTTAAATTTAAAAAAAAAACTGCTGAAAAATAGACTAAGAGAAATAATTATTGTAATAAGAAACTGATTGGTTTTTAATATTTTTGGGATTAGTTTAGATTAAAATATGACAAAGAAAACAAAATCGGAGTACTTTTGAAGATACATTACATTTTAAATTATTAAATTTTTTAAAAGTTCAGAATAATTAAAGCTATCCTTGAGCAAAATATCATTGGAGATATAAAATAGATAAAGCTAATAAAGAGGAGATAAAAAGGAAGGCTAACAAAAAAGAACGATATACTATTAAATTTAAAAAGATTACAAAAAATAAATGCTGAGAAACATTAATAAGATAAAGTTTTTTTATCAAATTTTTTTTTTTACTATATCCTTTTATCATGATTTAATATTTATTTTGATTAAAATTTCGAAACGATACCCAAAAAATAATAATTTTTGTTATTCTTCACTTAATTACCCTAAATATTATTTAATTTTAGATTTACATATTTTAATACATTTCCACCCTATAACATTCATCAGTTGTTTAATGAGGGTGTTAATTTCTTTATCAAAGTTTTACTTTTCAATATTGAATTATATCCCTGAATATTTTTCAGAAATTAAAAGACAAACAAATAATAATTACTAATTTAATATTAAAATTTTGATATTTAAAGAAAGGTGGGTAGTAAATTCTATTTTATTTATTTTTTAAATATATTTTCAAGGATTTTTTGAGTATAATACTGTGAAAGAAAATATTTTAAGGATAATTTCACACTATAGTGAAAAATTATAAACATAACTTTTTATATAATAGGGAGGGATCTATAAGGTGGAGTGACGTCTTTTAAATTAGAGTTCGATTTTTTTAATTGGATATTTTATTACTTAAGTGTTTTTTTTTTGTTCCTGTTAAATAATTTTATAAGATGATTAAAAAAAAACAAAAAAACAATAGTTTTTATATTGTATTGTTAAATGTTTATCATATGTCATTGAAAATATAGATTTTTTTTCCTTAATTGGCATAAATATTGCAGTTTGAAAAAAAAAAAAAAAAACAATCTATTAACTATTATATTTATTTATTTTTTGAACATAGTTAAAAGTTATCTACAATCTCGATTGATTTTTTTTTTTTTACATGTAGTCATGATGACATAGAATTTATGAATTGTTGGTCTGTTTGAGTGACTTTGGAATAGAGTATTTCATTTATTATTATCTGTTAAATGAAAACAGACAGACATTGTTCATAAAAATCAATTTAAGATAATTATTCATTTAATATTATAGTATTTATGAATCTATTTTACGTAATCTTTAATCTACTTCATTTCGTTTATTCTTAATTTTTCTCATCTTCTTTATTTTCCTATTCTATCTACTATATCTATGTATTTTTACGCTATATTTTACCCTTTGGATTATAGTCTATTGTTTCTTTTATATTCAGAATGTTTAGGATAATTTCTATTCGATTTTATCTCATGAATATCAAAAGTTTTGCATTGATTTATGCCATTTATTTTTGAATATTTCAATACTATCTATTGTGAATTTCTTTTAGTAAGCCAATTTTCTTTTCATTCTAAAATATAGTTTAAGTTCAATAATTTAAATATATATAAAGGTATTTTCTTTCGAAAATAGGTGAAATAAGACTCTATAAATGAGTGGAAGTGAAATGAAATATGCGATGGACTTTATAGATGAATAGATAAAGCATGAATCCTTAACCATTGTGCGGGACTTTAATCTGCTAAATATTACCTCCCTTTAATTATCAAACAATAGGTTATAATATGTTCTTTAGTACTAATATAATGCTTGGTTAAGTGAAAAATAAATATTAGACAGTGCAAATTGGGTTTAATTTGGCAGGAAAATTGTTAATGAAGTTATTAATGTTCACCTCGATTTTCCGTAAACCGGATTATGGCATCTGAGAATTTAAACTACATAGAAATAGGCAGCAGAAGCTCCTTTTTTTTTCTTTTTGTAATGTTTTAAATGGAGTCATTTTTAATCTCGTTAGAACAAGTACCCCCTACTATTAAGTATCTATAAAAGAGGATAAGCGTTTTTTTAAGCGGTGAAAACCAAGTGGATAGAGAGTGTTTAATTAATGAAAAGTTCAAAAAATTACCATGGCATTTAATAGAAAAGAAAAACAAAAAAAAAAAAAGAAAAAGTTTTAAATTTTATACTCGAAACTTAAAACAAAAGCAAGTATTAATTTAAGGATCCATAAAAATGGATTGTTATTTTGAATTTAATAAGAAATTCGTATGTTTTAAATAATAGAAAGTATTAATTATGTGATGTTATTAACCAAAGCAGTATATTTCTTGATTTTTAATGATTCTTTAATTAGTTTCAAGGTTTTATTTATATAAAATTTCCTTCCTTTTAAAATTTCGAATATAATGCATAGGTAGCAAAAACAAAAATAAATATCGTATATATAATTTTTGTATAAAATTGATGTAGTTTTTTTTTTCTATACTGATTAAGTTTGTAATCCTTTATGTGCAATTTTAAAATTTTCTATATATTTACATAATACTTATTTATGAATCTGGTAAATATTTACTTTTGAAAAAGGATTCATTTAATATTTACATAAAAGAAAGCCATAAAATTCGTTTGAAAACCAAAAGAGAATAAATAGAAAATGTGTTTAGCAAAATTTATATATTTTGTAAAGTTAAATATTTAAAATAATTTTTTCACTCACTTAAACTAAAGAAAAAAAAAATTATTTTGCTTTTTCGAATTAAAATAGTTACTAATTAAAATATTTAAAGTTATAAGATGATAAATAATTATATGCTTTTAGATTAATTCTTATATTGAAATTATAATATTTGTAATGAACATTATTTACATAATCTATATCCACAACATAAAATTTGAATATTTACTGCGGAAAACATTTGTTTCTTTCGCTTATTTTATTATGGAAAATCATAGAATGAACATAGTGCAAGGGAATGATAAATAATATTTGCCATTACGTTTGTGACACCCTTAAAGAGTTGAGTTAGATATGAAAAGGTATACCCTTTCATCTGTCCGCACGATATCTCAAAAAATAAAAAAGATAGATTTTACACTTTTGTAAAATTGTTAGTTTCTCTACATAACTTGTGCAAGTTCGGCCAGTGCTTTCGAGTAGCAACCATACCACTTCTTTATTTATATGAAAATAATGCAGTGTCTATTAAAGGTGGGTATCCGAAATTTTGTGAAAATACAGATGTCAAGTTGTATGCTAACAATTTTTGTAAAATTTAGTTGGTCGAGAATTGCAGATTCTGGCAGTTGCTATAGAAACTTCCTTTTATATAAAAGCATAATTCATGTCGTCATATCTTAGTATCTGAAATCTGAAATCTTCTGAATTTTGTAAAAGATGATCAAGTTTTATCGCAATAACCTCTATAAAGATTGGTTACTCTAGCCCAACAGGTTCAGGTAGCTTGCACAAACTTAAATTAAGTAAGCTAGACATCTGAAATCTTGCAAAAGATGATTCAGTTTTATGGAAACAGTACATATAACACGTTCATCTGAGTATCCTAAAGTTGACACAGTTTACTACACTACACTCTTCCTTGTTTATGATTAACAGTAATAATAATAATAATACGAGAATAACTTACCATAATGATATTGGTTGTATAAAATATAGTGCACACGTGGATTATAGTAGGTTGTATTTATCCCGGTTGGATTGGGTTTGCGGTAAAATCGACTATAATCAATCGTAAAATTCAAAGTCAACGTAGAAAATTTCAAAAAATATCCTAATATTATTGTCAATAGTCAAATTTCTAAACTTAATGTGTATCTCATTGTGGTTGTATTATATACATATGTATATATTTATATATATAGATACAGTTAAAAGAAAAGAGAATTGAGTTTTCAATGTAAAAAGTAAATCTTAATGCTTTTGGTTAATTTGTCTCAGAATGCGGCTAGGTACACAATATTCAAATTTTTTTTTTAATTTTACACCATATGCTGAATTGTTTTTTCTTAATAAATCAAATTTTTAAAACTAATAAATAAAAGAAAAACAAAAATAGTTAACAACTGTAAATTTATCAATTCATTAGTAGAGACATAGCTAAGAAAACTTTCCATACTAAATGTAATAATAATACGGCATTATAAACAAGTACAATGATATTCTTTTCAAAGTAATGAATGAAACTTAAAATGGATGTACATCATTATAATATTGTATAAACCAATATCCAGTATAAAAATAAACACAATATCGGTTTACATTTAACCGTAGAAAATTTTTGTTTTCTTTAAAACCACAAATTATTTAAATTTAATCCCTATAGAGCAAAAACAAAAATTATTTTAAATAATTTATATTTTATTTTTTCCGGAAACAAAAGAAATATTTTATTTCCGTCTTATAAACAATCTCATTTCATAAAAAAATATACAAAAATAGATGTAAAAAAAATATATAACAAAAATATTCGCCTAATGCTATGCAATTTATATTTCATGTATATATATTTTAAGTCTTTATAGGTTAAAATGATCTTTAGAAATATATAAACAGGATGTTTCAGTACATAATAATTAGATAATAAGTTTCTTTAACTTTTATTTCTAATCTGTTATATATTTTTATCCTAGGACTTTGGGGATATCTGAGCGCAGTAATAACAAGAAACGTTTGGGTGTTATTACGAGTAGAAATTTTATAACTTAGTTTTAAATAACGTTTCTATAAAGTAATATAACTTTTAGCTTTTTCTTAAAATGACGATACACGGAAAAGGAAAACATTGTAGACCTAATAGTAACTTGAAAAAAATCGAATAATTTGGTTAAACATGTCTAGAAAATTTTTGAATGTCAATAGGTTCCACACAGCAAATAAAATCTACCAAATTTGGTATCTCACTTGAAACCATAAGTTTAAACTGATTTGTTTAACTGATTTGTTTTTAACATATTTGTTGATCTAAATTCTAACATTGTAAAATTTACGATGGGACACCTTGTGTATACTATTCTATATAAATTTTTTATATTTAATATAAATACATTTCTTTTTTCAAAATGATGATGATATACTTTAATAGAATAAGGATACTCTGTCCAAAACCTACCTTTATATATATGTATATGTATTATATGTATATATGTACATATTATAATATGCATTCATTTATGTATTCAAAATGTGAAACAAAAAATTAATTTTTATTTTTTTGAAATCTCTAATTAATTCCTCACAAATAAATTTGGGTACCAGATGGTTTAAAAATTCACTGAATTTTGTGAAAGGAACTTCCTTTATAGATTTATTTATAAGATATAGAAAAATCGTATGCAAATTATAAAATAAAAAAGTTATTTATTATTAAGCATTTTTGTTATTTTAAAAATATAATGTTTTATAAGTTGTAATATTTTTCTTTTTTATGATTTACAAAATTACAATTAATATCAGAAGTTTTTCTTTTCAAAGAAAAAATTTTTTTTATAACAGTTTATTCAACATTTTCATTAATTTTAAATAATTTATTGATTTTAAGAAATTATGAAAATTATGATTGATATGATGATTGGATATTATAAATTTTGTTCACTTAAATATTGAAAATATGAAATTTCGGTTCATTTTTCTATTATGAAACCGTGAAACTTTATAAACTTCAATCAACTTCAAATTATTTTCCAGTTTTAAAAATAGGTCAAAATGGTTCTGTTGTCAATTTAGTCAAAGAAGTGGTTTTCAATCAGAGAAACAATCTAATACTAATTTTATATTAATTGATTCAAGTATATCAAAATCGTGTAATTTCTTATTTATTTTTATATCCTTATTTTATAAAGTTGTTTTATACACAGTATATTCAAAATATGTATATATACAAAAATAGAGTATACAGAGTGATTCTTTTTCGGTCTTTATGAATATTTATAAGGTATATTTGGAGGACCAAAATGAACAAACAAATTTTCTGTGCAAGGGAAATGTTCTGTATAAGGTATCGAAAGAGAAAGTGTAAACTTTTCTCACTTCAAACTTATTATTTAGTTGCGTAATTTTTGAGATATAAGTAAATTAAATTAAAAATTGTAGATCTCATTATTTCAACAAACTGAGGAAAAGGATCCCCCCCTTACAAAACAATCTTTTGTTCGTTTTGGTCTCCCGAAATGAACCCTATAAATTTTAAAGAAAGAAACAAAGAATCACCCCATTTTCTTTTTATTTTTAAAATATATTATTGTTAAAAATTTTCCACTTTAAATACAAGAAAATATATTTTTAATTTAATTTAATATTCATATAGAAATTTTGCTAAATTTTTTGGAAAATTTCCTTGGAAAACTAAAAATTTCATGCAGACAGTTTAAGGCTAAAAAAAAATGATGTTTATGTATGTTATATGTTTATTCAGTGGTCCAAGGATTTATTTTTAATCATTATGATAAAATGTACTTTATAACATTAAAATACGAACACCTTAAGCAAAATGAAAAAATTTTTTTTTCTTTTTTATTAAACATTTATCATTGTACGGTTCAGTTCAAATGAACACACTTATAAGTTTGATTAACTGAATCCGTTTGTAACCATATAGCCAATTTTGGAATACCAGGTTAGTAAATAATTAAAACAGAACGACTATAGCAAATATTCATATATTAAATCCATTTATTCATATAAAGCATAAAATAAAAAGCAAGCATTATAACATAAATTTGAATAAGATTTCTAACTAACATCTTTCTTCAAAATAAATATCCAAATTTTTCCCTTCATCCTCCATAATCCCAATTTTCCTATATTCAAACACCCAAGTATTCCTTCCCCCAAAACCAAGCTGTACATTATATTATTATGTATTAAAGGACCAATCCTATAGTTTGGTTTTAAAGGGGGTGGTTTTGGTTGATTAAAGTCCAACACTACTCAGAGGAACCACGTGCAGTTCCTTTGGGTGACTTTTGATGTTTTCCACCGCCTTTTTCCAAAAAAAAGATATCAAGGAACAAACATGGGGAAAATCCATATTTTAAAAGCCAAACAGAGATAAACCTAACATTTGATAAATCGAAAGTTAAAAAAAAAACAAACTAAGTTATATTATCGAACTCCTCTTCAAATGCAATAAAAATTTTCCACCATATAGTAATACTTTACAGAATGATAATTATTAAAACACGACAAACAATTAAATATAATATAGTTTAATTTTACTTTACCACATACACCAATTGAACAATGTTGTTAAAAACCATCATGATAAAATAATAAATCAAGAAATAATAGGCTGCTTTTGTTGTTTTTTTTTTTTGAAATTTTAAAACAAAACTTAACAAATTTTATAAGGACATTGAAAAACAAAAGAAAAAAAGATGCAAATGAAATTTATTATCCAAGTAATCATTTTAAAGATTTACAAGTTTAATTTAACTCAGCATATCCTAATTTTAAACACGTGTACAATGACTTTTCGATGAATAGATGAATATATATATTTATATATGAATGTATTTATTTATATATGTGAATGTATATGGGAGTTAAGTTTTATCTTTTGTTTATGAAATATTTGTTCCTAATTTATTTGTTCGTTATTCAATTCATGAAAAGTTAAAAATTTAAGGAAGGAAACAAAAAAATTAAGTTTGAAAAGAGGATTAAGGATAATATTGTATTTTTATAAAAAAAAAAAAAAAACTTTTAAGTATTATAATTGCCCGTACATTAATATAAAAGAAAATAAAATACCGACTGATATTTTATAGGAATATTATATTTTTAATAAATAATAAATTTTAAATTATGTTATAAAATTATTATATCAAAAGTTTATTTATTATAATAAAAAAAACAAGCATATCTACATATCTTTTTTTTGTACCATTATGTTCCATTTTGCTTTTGAAATATACTAATTCTGAATTAAATAGTACTGAATTTTTTTGATTTCAGTTTTTAAGAAAATCATTACTCATCATATCATAATTGATTATTATAGGATAACTTTTCATTTAATTGAAATTTCATTTTTACAAGCAAATCCTTCAAGTCGGTAGATATATTATCTTATTTTTAACTTTTCAAAATTATTGAGTTAGATAACATATCATTCTTTAAAATAACATTATTTATATTTATTTGAATTACTAAACAGATTTTAGGAATTTGTAAATTTCATTAAGTGATTTTTAACTCAAATTTCTGAATAGTATCCATTCATTATTTTTGATTGTAAGTGTTTGTGGTATCAATTTGGAAATTTTAAAATTCTTGTAATTTTTAATTAATTTGTGATTGCTCAAAAAAGGAAATTCTTTATAAAGTATTCGCCTCCTCTTAAAACTTTAGAAAAATACTTTTAAGTTATTTTGAATTTAATTAAAATAACCAGTTACTAATTATCTACAATGGGTAAACCAAGTTCGGTTACATACAAGTGTATAAATAAAATGTTTAAAAAACTATGTTTTGGACAATTTAAATGTATTGTTATGGAAGAACGCCTCCTAAATATGTTGAAATTAAACAAAAACTTGTATACAAATAAATTTTTTTTTCATTTTTATCCAAAGGAGTCGTTAATACTAATACTTTCTCTCAAATTATACCCTATTATATTGGCTAAAGATGGAGGTGGGTTTGCAGAAGGGTTCAGTATATATCTGACACTACCAAGCAGGAATTCTAGGCGCCTTTGAATGATTCCCATCTCCCTTAAAAACAAATTCAAAATAGGGGCTTTGGTAGCCTAGTGGGTAGGCGCGTGGCGTATTAACCGAAGGAGTGTGGGTTCGATCCCTGCACAGGTCGTAAGTGTTTTTCTTTACATACCCCCCTTACAACCAAATATGATGTAAATATATAGTATATAATATAAACAAAATAAATAATATTTGTATATAATTTAATAACAGTAAAAAAACCTATAATGGCCTTGGTAGCCGATAGTTCAATAATATTGCATGACATTTATGTATGTAATATTAATATAAATAAATATATAAAACAAATTCAAAATATTTTAATAACTTTTTCAAATTTAATTTGTTCAGTTATAAAATATGTATTTGAAAAAAAAAAAAATAGGCTTAAACAAAAAGCTTTTCTTCCTGAATTTTTTTTTTTTTTTTGAGAATGAATATGACATACGATATAATTGGAAAATATATTAAAGGATTTTATTTTTGTTATTGTTGATTTGTTAGTCATGATTTTACCGTATTCTATTTAATATAATATTTTCTTATTACATTATATTATATATAATCTATATAATAATCACCATATATCTGTCTTTTTGATGTCTCTATGTAGTACTGTCATATTGTTTCTTTTTTCAAGATTGTAACATACTTTGTCACCTTTTAGATACGCGTAAATACAAGGTCAGAATTTATAATTGCTTATTTGTCATCGTGTATTTATAATTTATTATAATAACTATGTAATGATGTGGTCGGATTAAGGCTATTGTGATTTTATTTTAAAGAATTTATTGTATTTACGTGCGCAATAAGCTTTTACAATACATTTACTTTTTAAGTTGGAATCAAAAGAGGTGACCTAATACACCATACCTATTTTGCTATAAATTACTTATTTATAAAATGGTGATGAAATCGTCTAATAACAAAAAAAAACTAGAATTTATTTTAATTTCGTTATTATTAATGGCTAATGGGTTTTCGAAAAAATGTGATAGGTATCGATAAACTAAAAAAAATTATAGAATGTGTTATTAAAATGTAGATCAAATATAGAATAAATATATTAATTCAATTGTATTAAAGATTAAAAATTATAAATTAAGAATTAACATTTTTTGAACTTTAATTTAATTTGTTGTTCAGAAAATTTTTAATAAAAATAATTTTTTTTAAGTTTTTAATAAAAATTTAAAATAATTAAAATCTAGTACTTTACAAAAAAAAAAACTTAATTTCTTATTGAATGTTTGCCTTGAAAAGCTAAAAACGAATTATTTATTGAGATTTCATTCTTAAAAATTTTTAAAAAATCTGAAATTTTTTAGTAATATTATTTTATTTGGAAAAACCCAATACATATGTATATGATAAATTGTATTTGTTTATCTATTGAAAGTTTCATGAAATTCCTTTCTATTGTAAATTAAAACTCCAAATATTGAGTTTAAATAAGAATTCTACAAAAAAAAAATATATCAAAATACAAAACATTTAAAATTAAAATCCAGGAAAAAATATAAAAATTAAATACAACCCTATAATTCAATGGTATATTACAGGTGATTAACATTGATTGATTATAGAGAATTTTTATTCAGAAAAAAAAAAAAATACTGATTTATATTTTTTTAGGAATTTAATAAAAAATGTATATATATATTGTATGTACTACAATTTTTTAATAAATCAGTACATTATTTTTGTATGAAGAAGTAAAATTGTAAATTCCGAAAACAATTATATTATTCTATCAGAAATATTGCAGAGATGAATTTATTTTCCAATTATTATTCATTTTGCAGACTTTTAATTTCTCAGTTATTTTACTTAAAAAATGCAGTATAACAATAAGTTTAATATAGTTATAAAAATACGAATTCTTCTATTCAAATTTTTTTACAAAAGAAAAAAAGAAGTAGATCTGCAGTTTTCTCATTATGTAATTAGAATGACGTATGTATAGATAAAATATAATTGATTTGTTATTCGTGCATTTCATATGTCATGTTGTTATGTATTATATTATATGATATGTTCTATGCATATTTACGAAATTAATGTACATAAAATTAAAATATTTTTGTTATTAGAATCACTCGTAATCTTTTTATTTTTAATCTTCTTACTCTTAAATAGCTTATAACACGTTATTATTATTATATTCACTCTTATTTTATCTAAACAGATCTATTTATTAATATTAAAGTTCAAATTCTGCTAATTGGTTTTTTTCAGTAATTTAACGTCTAACACTACTTAAGAGAAATTGAATATGGTTCCTTTCTGTCACATTGCTATCATTTCTACCGTTAATATTTGGTAGAAAAACAATTAAAAAACAACGCCATAAAATATGCAATTTTGTTATTGAAATAATCAAATAAATATCAAAATAAGGTAAAAACCCTAGTGGGTAGACGTGTGGCGTATTAACCGAAGGAGTGTGGGTTCGATCTCTGCACAGGTCATAAGTGTTTTTTTCTTTACATACCACCCTTACGACCAAATATAATGTAAATATGTAGTATATAATGTAAACAAAATAAATAATATTAGTATATAATTTAATAATAGTATAAAAACCAATAATGGCCTTGGTAGCCGATGATTCAATAATATTGCATTACATTTATGTATGTAATATTAATATAAATAAATAAATAAAATAAAAGGTAAAAACAGGGAGGCCTCGGTGACCTAGTGGTTAAACCAAGCGAGTGATTATTACACAAGCGAGTGAGAGTTCAAATCCTGCACAGGTAGCAAGTTTTATTAATTGAAAACAAATCTCTCTTGCTACCAAATATAAGAAAATTAATCTTAAGCTACTTTTTGATTTGTTACATTACAAATTCTGTATAAAAAATAGAAATATTTTCAAAATTAATTTTTATTGTTGAACATATAAGAAAAGACTTAACAGTATGTAGTATGTACCTATGTGGTTTAAATTTAAAAAAAATATATATATAAGTTTAATAAAAAAATAAGTTATCTAATTTCAGTCTGCAATTTCAGTATCATGCCTTAACGGAATTCTGCCAAAAAAAAAAAACATTTATTTAAAACGAAAATCAATTTTTTAAAAACTAAATCAAATATCTTATTTAAAATACAAAAAAAAAACATACATCAAATACGATTTGCATATTTAATTCAAAATCAAAGCAGAAACAAAAATAGAACATATGGGAAAAAAATTATTTTTTTTTAAAATGGAAAATTGTCGAGTATTTAAAAGTTTTATATTTATAAAAATAAAATGCATTTGTAATTTTATTTATATTCACAGAAATTTAAAAAAGAAAAAACAAAGTTACTAAACTTTGATTCAATAAATAATTAATGGCAAAATATGTTTATATTAGACATGAATTTTTTATAATAGTATGTGGAAAACTTTATTATACTGTGGGTGCTAGACGGATAATATATTCTTTGTCGTTCTATTTTGATTTCATTAATTTTTTAAAATGTTTTTTTTTTTTTGCTGAATATAAAAAATTAAGTGTATATAACACACAAATTCAGTTCCTCTTATCAACTTTAAAACAAAATTTATACTACCCTACCTACATAAAAGAAATCCCAATATTTAAAGTATAAAATGTGCTTTACAAATAAATATTTTTTTGATTTTATCGGAAATGCATCAAATTAAGACGTTTTCAAATAAAAATGTCGACAGACTGTTGTCTATTATCTCTATACTATAAAGAAAATTAGAAAATTAGAAATTGAAAATTTTCAGAGCAATAAAATAGTTCATTTTTTTTTCAATTAAAAATGATTTAATATCTAAAATTCCATATCAAAATTCAGGACTACACTTAAACATTAGCTTGTATATCAGTGATGAATGATTTTACATATTTATTTTTGAAATTAAATTTTTTCTAAATATTTTAAAATTTAATTTTTGGAAATGTACTTTAATATAGAGTATGTGATAATGCGTGTAATAATGTGAAAGACAAAATAATTCAAATTTTTTATTTTTAAATTTTTAAATAGATACAAGAAGGGTGTATAGATACAAGAAAGGCGAAAATGGTGTAAATAATTTTATATCAGAAAACAAAAGAAGATTTTTCTTAAATTTATGAAAATTAAATAAAATGAAAATCTTTAAATATATCCTTAAATATAATCAATATTCAAAATTTTTTTATTAATGTCTAATTTAAACAAATTTTAAAAACGGAAGTGGATCTTTTTGATTTGCGGAAATTAGCTATTATTTTCCAAAAATTCTTCAAAATGTGTATTTTAAAATGTATATTACATAATATATACTCAATAGGTGCACAATATGTACACAATATATAGATATATTAAATATCAATATATTATATGGTATATGGTAATCATACTAAAGTCGAAAGAGGAAAAGATTAGAAAGTATTTTGTAGTAAAGAATTTAGTTTATTAGTTGTAATTGTAGTTTAGTTAATTATATCTTTCGGGGCCCAAAAGGATTATTGTTCGTGGAAATGTGGACATGTAATAAAAGTAATGTCTCAAAATTAAAATAAAAGAAAAAAATAAAAGTCGAATGCTTACTTAATTTTTTTAAAGCATATTACTTTGTGAGCGCCATGTAATTCAAAAAAAAAAAACCTAAATGCCACAGTCCCAAAATTCCAAAATATCAAATTCCCAAATTTCAAAACCCCAAAAAACAAAAATCCCAAAGTAGTTTTGATCTTATAGTTCATTTTGAATTTAGAGTTGGATTCAAAACCAGGATTGCCGCTTTTTCCTAAATAAGTATATATATGTATATACCAGATTCAAATTAGGAGGGATTTTATAGAGTTGGATACAAAATCAGGGTTCTAGTAATTTGTTCAATGGGGGTTTGGGGGCTGCAGCCCCCCTATTTTAAAAGTGTATTTTTTTTTTAAATATGTATGTAAAAAATATAATTACTGGTGATTTTTCAATTGAATACAAAATCAAACTTCCAATAATATGTTTAGCCGGAGTTTGAGGGCGGCAGCCCACACTACTTTAAATGCTATTAAAATGTATGTAAAAAAATATTTAAGAATGATTATGCCAGATTCAAATTAGGAGGGATTTTATGGAGTTGGATTCAAAGCCAGGATTGCTGTTTTTTCCAGAATATGTACATATATATATTTATATGCCATAATCTGAATTAGAAGGGATTTTATAGTTGGTTACAAAATCAGTGTCCCAGTAATTTGTTTAGTAGGGGTTTGGGGGCGGCAGCCACGATTTTGTTCTTTTCAAATCATTGTTTCAAAAATAAATAAGTTTCATTCAAGATTTTATTTTCAAGATTTTTTTTTCAGGTTTTTGTTTTTCAAGATTTTTTTTTCAGGATATCGGGGACCCAATCGGCCCACATCTGAAATAAAAAAATTAAAAGCAAATTATAATAGGAAAGTGATTTGGTATTTTGGGATTTTAAATTTTGGGATTTTGGCATTTTGGGATTCTGTATTTGGGATTTCGTGGCCAACCAATTACTTTAAAATGTTTTGTATTCACTAATTGAAATTTTCAACTTTTTAAACACAGTAATTTGTCTGTTTTCTGCTATTTAAAAAAAATAATTTAAATTATTCCTTTCTAATTAAAATATTTGTGCTAATTAAAAAAAAAAAAATACACTTTTAAAAAAACAAAATGTCTTCCTAAATTTGTAATTACACTTATAAAATCAAAGTTTTTTTTTTTAGCAATTATGTTAATTGAAAATTTAGCTTTATAATATCATATAATAATACTAAAATTATGTATTCAATTTATGTGCATATGAATTTATTTTTTCATTGCAATACATTTAAATTATTATGAGAATATATATAATACAGGGCAGGAGCTCTAAAGTTCTACCGAGTTGTTTTTTTTTTTGTTATTTTAGTTTAAAATTTGATTTAAAGAATTGTCTTATATACTAGTCTAGTGATTTTAAACTTTTTCGCGGTCAAGAAACACATTCAATTGTATAAAACTTTTGAGAAGCATCAGAACTAATTAATATTGATTCCCTTTAAGAACTCTACAATGGTTCCTTCAAAGTTTGCTACTAACAACTTTTATTTTCAAGTTTAAGTACTATAAAATTAGGTTTAAGGTAATCCAAAATTTATATAAAAATACAGTTATATAACTTGGTCGACAAATTATTTTAGGTTGAAAGTATGAAGGTATGAAGTATGTATTTGAAGCGGCAAAGACTCTCATGAGAATGAATAATCAAATAGAACCAAAACGAATTCAAGAAGCTTCTATAATTATACAAGAGTCATAAAGTGATAATAAATTTGTTTGAGGCAGGTCACTAAGAAATTGAAAAATGGAAAATACGATTAACTAGATTTGAGATCTTTATGGATTTTGAAGATAATAACTTAATAAATAAGAGTTAACTAAATAATGAAAATGTAGACCATTTACTTTCAACTTTAATTTTTTTTTCTCAAGAAAATATATAGGCCTTTTTTAAAAAGATGAAAAAGCCCTGAACATTTTTTTATAATGTAACTTAAAATAAGTGTTTAAAAATAAAATTTAAAAATCAATTTAAAGATAAAAGTATAAAGCATCAATAACATTGAAGAATATCAGCAACTTCTATTAGATATTTTTAAAATGTTAGCATTGTGAAAGTAATTTTAAAATACTACAACTTAAAATTCTGTTACAGCCTATTTTGTACCTTAAAATAATTCCTACATAAAAAATTCTTAATTTACTCTGCCCAACTCTGAACTAATTTTACTAAGTTACAAACAACAATTAAATATTTCGTTCATAGTTTTTATTTTTAATTGTTTTAAAATTATTTTTATTGCGAAATATAAACAAATGTTACCATCAATGTAACAAAATACAGTAAAAATATCATAAAATAAAATAATAGTTAAAATGTAAATATAACAAAAAAAAAAAAGTTAGAACCATGGGATACCATTTAATTGTCAAAAATATTTGTTTAATCATATTACATCATAAAGTAGTCCAATATTAACAAATAAATTATTTATATGAAGTCTTTCATCAAAATTCATCAAAAGGAAAATGTCCCTCAACTAGTTTGTTGTGTATGGTATGATTGACAGATGTAACTAGAAAACTAGAGATACTTGTTTATACATTTAAAAACAAATTTTCGCCACAAGAGTCCAATCAAATTTACTTAAAAATGTTGAATGTAACCAATTTAATGAAATTAATATTGGATGAAATTAAATTTGATGATAAATAAAATTAAGATAGTAAGAAAAGGAAAACAAATATCTTTATAAATAAAAATTTTTATTTGAAGTCGGCAGTTTTTAAATCTTTAAAGTATATACTTTATACCTTATACACTCTTTCATACGTCCTCTTAATTTTATTAATTACTTTTTTAGATGTCATCCCATCATTATTTGATATTCTAAATAATATGATACTTAGAATGATTAAATAAATAACAAAAAAAAAAGAAAATTTAATTAAAATTTTACAAAAAGAAATATGATAAGAGATAAATTTTGTATTTTATTTAAAGAAGAACAAAATCAATAGTTTATCGATACATAATAAAACAATAGGAAATTCTAATTCTAATTTGATTTGAAAAATAATTGTAAAAAAAAAAAACCAAAACCGCAGTTTTTTAATAAAATTAAAAATTGTCGAAAAAAATTGAAAGGTACCGGTAATACATTTTCTCTATTATTTGACTCCTTTAGCTTACATTTATTCTTTTCTTCCTTTAACTTTTATGCAGTTTAAGATTTTAAAAATTTTCACTTTCCATGTTTCACAAATTCAGCCTACGGTAAACAGAAAATTATCTAAATGAAAAATAAAGAAATTCATGACTATGTGGTGATTTTAGTATGCAAATAAGGGTATTATACGCAATTATATATGTATATTAGTATGTAATTATGGTATTTAGTATGCAAATATTGGTATTTTAGTATGATTTTCCCACGTATGAAAACAATTGAGGATGTCGTTTGAACCTCCACAGGATTCATTAGGATACCTATCTTTCCTATCCCTACTCCCTAGTCAATATACTGCGTTCGCAGGTAATGGTTTTATCCCATTATATTGGCTAAAGGTGGAGATGGGTTTAGTCAGTAAGAATCTGACATTACCAAGGGGGAAATTCTTGGTGTCTTTGGAAGATTCCCACCTCCCTTAGGAAAAAAAAAAAACATATTTTATGCTAGAGAAAAGGGATATTATATAATAATTTAGAAGAAACGGATAATTACTCCTTTAAGTATAATACAAATATATTAATCGTTTCCGTATAAAATTATCATATAACATTAAATACTAAATACAATAACAAAAAGTTCACCTCATAATTGTATCATTGATATGCATATTATATGTATGTATTACGAACGTAAATTATAAAAAGAAAATTTAAAAAATTCTATTTTTATATAATAAGTTGTATATAGGAGGAAAACAGAATCAATGTAACATTAAAAATGTGGATAATAAAAAAAAAACAAAAAAAACTGAATTAATGTTAATTCTAATCGCGCGTTTTCTTGTTTTTTGTTTCTTTTTTTTTTTATAAGAATTTCATGTCAAGGATATTGTATATAACTCTAGACAAATGTACATTATATGTAGATATGCACAAATGCATAACCAACAATTATATTACCAACAATATTATATTATATTGCATATACCAAAAAATAACAGTGCATTGTATAAAGCACTGATGATATAAATCGTAAAATATGAAAACGTTTTTTTTCATTGGTATAACAAAAACGGAAAACATATACATATAATATAAATTTTAGGATGCTGAAAATGGAAAATATGAATACTAAGTGTTCTTTAATTAAGTATTTTTGTTTTTTTTTTTCATTTTGTTGTTGTTGTTATATTTTCCTGTTATTTAACTTTTAATAAAACCTTACTATCATGTGTATAAAGTAAAATATAAACCAAAATATTACAATTTTCTGTTTTATACAAATCAAATTCAGTTATAAATATATGAAATTCGTTTTATAATTAAGAAAAACAAAAAAAAAACAGGAATTATAGGAATTATAAAGGGTATTTAGCAAAGAATCTAATATAATATGGAGTGAGGAAAGATCGAAACACGCAAAAAATTTCATAACATGAAACGGGCGCTAATATTTTATTATACATATTAGAAATTTAATATTTCATTCAGCCAAAATTAAATTATGATGATCCAAAGATAACTACTAATCTTAAATAACTAACAAATTTTCAATATTTTTATTTTTAGTTTATTCGCTTGCTACATAAATGTGACAAGAAAATTTTTTTTTTTTACAAGAGTTGGTGGAAATCTGGAAAGTCACCAAGAGGAACTGCACGTGGTTCCTCAGGGTAGTGTTGGACTCTAACCGACCACAACCAACCCCACTTTTAAATCCAAACTTTAGGATGAAACCTTTAATACAAATGTACAGTTAGGCTTTCGGGATAAGGATTGGAAAAATTGGAATTAAGAAATTTGGATTATGGGGCATAGGTAGGAAAATTTGGAGGGATATTTATTTTGATATGAATTTCTATAAGCTGTATTTCGCCATCATGATAACTCTAAATAGTAGGAATAAGCTTCTGCTGCTTTCCTTGTTTTCGTTGAACTTTGAAAACTTTGAATGGAGGCATTAACTGCTTTATTTTTTTAGAACAGGTGTTAATTCCTAGATATTACACTAGATATTACACAGCTTTTCCTTTTCAGATGTGGCTGTAAATGTCTTAAAGAAGAATTATGCTTACGACGTGTTTGGGATTCGAACTCACACTTCCTAGGTTTTTGTAACGTATATTATACGCTCTTATCCACTAGGCTATCGAGGTTTCCTTTTTTTGGGTTGAATTTATTATGAAATCGTAAGAAAATAACACTTTTTATTGAAATCATCATCCAGTTATTTCGCAAAACTGTTAGTGATAAATTCGCCATGAGATAAAAAATTTTGAATAATTTTGACCTGACCTATGACACAATATAATATTATATGCAATATTTTGAAGTATATTCTATGTATATGACACTCAGTATATTATATGTGTATTGTATATATGTGGTATGCTCATATAACAACTGATACTGGTAATGTAATTTTAAAATTAAATTGGAAAAATGATCATATAATGGTAATAATAAGAACTAAAGGATATAAGAATAAATTTTTTTTTAATAAAAAAATATATGTTAATAAGGATGCTTTAATAGGTTAATAATTTAATATGTGGAAATAAAAATAAAATATGTTAATAAAGTTTTATATAAAATTTCAACACTTTTTTATGGTTTTTAGAAAACACATTGAATTTGAATGTATTCTTTTAATTTTTGTCTTACTTTTTATAATTTGAAATTTTAAGAAAGTTTTTAAACACCAAAATTAAAGTTCAAATTACAAAAATCAATATATAATTAAAATTTTATGATCACATAATCGATTTATAAGAATATTATCAGAAAGCATAGGTTAATTACGGTTTAAATAAACTTTCGGTTAATCTGAGACCTCAAAAAACCGTAGTACCAATTGAAACCTTAAAATACTAAAACTGCTTCTTATTTGGTCTGATATAAGTTGCAAATCAAAAGAATTTTGAAAATCATGAAACTCTTCTTCAAAGGTGTCTTCAACTAACTTTATCGGAAGTCTTTATCGTATTGTAACAAACAGCTAAACCCTAAAATATATAATAAAAAAAACTTTTTTAAAGCAATGTGGAG
Organism: Poecilobothrus nobilitatus; assembly: GCA_947095535.1. Classification (NCBI taxonomy): domain Eukaryota; kingdom Metazoa; phylum Arthropoda; class Insecta; order Diptera; family Dolichopodidae; genus Poecilobothrus; species Poecilobothrus nobilitatus. The sequence goes on along the minus strand of OX352773.1, from coordinate 58,507,233 downwards.
ACTATAAAAATTGTATATTTCTTTCAGCGTGGCTTAAAAGAGGATTAGAAGTATAATTTTAATTTTCTTACAATATTTTATAGATTTCTTCTATTAATAAACAAAAGTGTTCTATATTAATAAATCTCTAGTCTCATCAGTTTAGTCTTTGAAACTTAATTCTCGATCAGAAATTAATTTTATTTAAATGTTTTCTTTTGTTATGTAGTCGTAAAGAACTGAATTAAAAAAGGTAATTTACTTTGAGATCAATTTTCAGGTTGTTGTCTAATCTGCTTCTTTGTTTGATTATTCATTTTGTTTGTTCATATATTTCTATACGGTGCACCCATATTGTAACGAAACTTTACAAAAATGTCCTTCTGAACATTGAAGGATCTTTGTACTACTTTTTTTCGATTTGTTTGCTCTCATGTCGGAGTATAAGTTCTTTAAAGTATTTTCATTTCATTCATCATCATTTTTGTGTCATGTCCATACGCTTCGACCAAATGAGTTTAAGCTTTGTTGAAATATTTTTTCTTACCAAAGACGTACGTTGGATTAATTTGATTATAATCTATTTATCTGTTTGGCCTAATCAACATATAAATATTAAAAAATAAAAATGATTTATTAACCATTTATTTCTTCTAAGATTTTAAGGTTTTTAGCACATTTCCAAAAAAAATTTGAAAAAATGTGTTTAGAATTAGATTTACTCTGTTCGTCCATCTGTCCGTCTTTTTACAAAACTTCTACACCGTTAAAGATATAGAATTTCAACCAGGGGTAGATCATATAAAAAAATTAATGTTGTAGAACACCTTTTTCATATAGCCCCATCCATTACGGAACTGCAACCTCTCAAACTTTGAAAAAATTCTATTTTTAAATGCGTATATCTCAGGCTCTGCGTAGCAGTTTTACAATTTAAAAACGCTATAAGACCGGAAATATTCTTACCTTTATAAAATAATATCAAAATTATGCAATATTTTGTAATTTACTATTTAAGTTTATCTTATGTGAAAACCAAATTTTGCATGATATTTCTTTTTTCATAACGCTTTCAGATAAGTACTTATAATTTTAAGACATATCTTTTGGAAATGTGCGCTTCTAAAAACCGTTGATTTACATTCTGTCTTGTTTAAGAATTTTATTTAATTGGCCTGTTTATTTAGAGTTTTATTTAGGTTTTTTTTTTTTTATTAGAAACTCCTTTAAATTTTTTTTGTTTTAGCATTTTGTTGCAAAAGCGGTATGTCTGTTTATTGTACTTACTATTTCAATGGCATTTTATTATCGTTAAATTTTATTAACAAAAAAAATTAATGAAATCTTTCTTAATAGAATGGAAATAGAAATTAATGTATTATAAATAATATGGCGGTATTTCTAAAGAAAAAAAAACAAAAAAAGCAACCGCATTTATACTTTTTTATATATTAAATTTAAGTGCCTTAATTAAAATTTCATTTAAATAAATTTGTTTTGTAAAATATTAAATAATTATATTTTAATGAATATAATTAATTATTTATTTATTTTTTCTTTATCATTTTCAGATTAACAAATTTTTGGATAAAATTTAATTAAAATTTTTATAAAATATAAAAAATAAACAGATAATAATGAATAATAAGCGAAATATAAAATTATGATTTTTATCTATATTAAAATATACAATTGAATAGAAAATCGTCTTTAAATTCCCAATAAATATATGAAAAATTAAATATAAATTAAATAATATAAATATATTAGATACAATTTAAATTTTGTACTTTATTATTAATATGATATAAAAATAAAAACAAAAAAAATAATTAATAATTTTATATAATAGATCGAGTCTAAAAGAAAAGCAAAAATTAAAAATAAAAAAAAAAACATTTGATTCAATTCAATTGAATTTTCTTTAATCATATGATAAAAAGGCTATTTAATTAAGAAATACGTATGTTTCTTTCTACAATTATTCATCTAAAAAGTCAAATTTCAAAAGAACATTATTTTCTTTTTCAAAATTATAAGAATATAATACAAAAAAGCAACGAATGACACATACAAAAAAAACGACAAGATATATAAAACGACTACGCAAAAACATAAAAAGAAAACTTAAGCCAATAAAAATCCTTTTTTTTCTTTTTATAAATTTAATTCACAACAACGACCAATTAAAACAACATAAAATTAAATAAATTTTAAACCTACAAGAAAGAAAAAAAACATACCAAAGATTTAATATTTAGAAAGTATAACGTCAAAAATTCAATATGACGTAAATCGAAAACGATACCGTTCCATTTCAAATATAATTTATATATAATTTTAGGTCAAAATAACTGTTTATTTTAAAATAATAAAAATTTTTAATATTTATTTAATCAAATTAATTAAATTAAGTAAAAAATTAAATTAAATTAATTAAAAAATGATATATCAAATAAATAATTAATTGTGGCACAAAAAAAAAAAAAAAAAAAACAAAAAAAAAAAAACAATGATTCAAAAATCATTACAATTCAATGATTTACATGATGTCCTCTTATTAAATAATAACAAAACATTAAATTATCATTCAAATAATAATTCAACTATAACTACAACAACTTTTGGATTAACAACAGATGGACCAATAAATAATAAATTAATTGCAACAAATGCAACTGTAACAACAACATCAGATACAATTAAATTTATTAATTCGATTAAATTAAATTTAAATCATCACAATATTAAAAAAAATAATACTAATAATTTTTATTTAAATACTTTGGAAACTACTGATAAAACAATTAATACTATTAATTCAAAAACGTCAACTCTTACAACTATATTAAATAATTATCAATTATCATCATCATCATCATCATCATCATCACCATTATCATCAACAATTATTAATGAAAATATAAAATATAAATTTATTAATAGTAATATTAATAATAATAATAATAATAATAGTAATGAAACAACAAATTTTATATTTACTTCATCAACATCATCATCAACATCATTATCAATGTCATCATCATCTACTTCTGTTACAACAGTTAATTCAATTATTATAGAAAATGATCAATGTATGGATGAATGGGCATATAATGCAGCTGCAATAACATTATTTTTTATTGGTTTTTTTGGTTTTACATTTAATATAATTGTTATTATATTAATGTTAAAAAATATTAAACAATGGACACCAACAAATACAATATTATTAAATTTAGTTTGTTCTGATTTTTCTGTATCAATATTTGGTAATCCATTTACATTAATTTCTGCAATATCACATAAATGGATATTTGGTAAAACATTATGTATTATGTATGGTTTTTTTATGGCATTATTAGGTAAGTTAGAATTTCTTTTTTTTTTTTTTTTATTGTATTAAAATGATTATCACATAATATTTGTATTGTTTTATTTATTTTTCTAATATTAAATTTCTAAATAAAAAGAATCATATTAAACGCCTAAAAGTATGTGTCAACTTGAAAGAAAATTAATTTTTTATAGGGACCTCGAAGATCGAGGATGAACCGATATAGTGCGAGTTCAAGTTTTACAAAGTTAGCAAATTTTTTTTTTTAATTTTTTTAAGACTGACAATATATCCTATGCTACCAAATATATAGTTTAAATAAATAACACTCTGTATTTGAGGACTAAGCAACGTAACATCAGTAATAGCAGCGCTGTAGCTAAAATATTACAGAAGATATGGGGCTTCGGTAGCCTAGTGGGTAGGCGTGTGGCGTATTAACCGAAGCAGTGTGGGTTCGATCCCTGCACAGGTCGTAAGTGTTTTTTTCTTTACATACCCCCTTACGACCAAATATAATGTAAATATATAGTATATAATATAAACAAAATAAATAATATTAGTATATAATTTAATAATAGTATAAAAACCTATAATGGCCTTAGTAGCCGATGGTTGAATAATATTGCATTACTTTTATGTATGTAATATTAATATAAATAAATAAATAAATAAATACAGAAGTTATAACAAAAAAGCTCAAAATGTTTAGAATTAGTTCAAGAATATTTTATGATAAGAAAATCGCTAAGTGACTAATGGCAATTTTCTTAGTAAAAGGGTTTAAATGACAATTTTTGAGTAAAAAAAATAGAATAATATTAGAATTTGAAATTATAATAAAACGCCACAGAAATTTAATTGATATCGCATAGAAAGATATTCTTATTATTAAGCTTATTATGGTATTAAGTTTTCATTTATGTATAATAAAATTTCAAAATTATAATTAAACGAAGAAGAGTGTAGAGTACATTGTGTCACTCCTCTCCTTTGTTATTTCTAATGTTAAAATAAATAGAAGGATTAAAAAATAAAACTTTTTGCCTACCAGAGTGATTCAAAACGGGAAACGGTGTGGTTTCAAGTCCTATCCAGGTGAGGAAAACAACTTTATTAAAAATGAAAATTACTTAAAAAACAAAGTAGTTATCAATTCTAATTTCATAATCGAGCAATCACTATAATAAATGCAATCATATAATTTAATATTAACTTCGAAAAATTCTTCAAGCGGCCTCGGTGGCCTAGTGGGTAAGAGCGTATAAAATACGCTGTAAACACTGAGGGAGTGTGTGTTCGAGTCCCACACACGTCGTAAGAGTTATTTCCCCTTACCACATGTACAGCCACGCCTGAACAGGAAAGGCTGTGTAAATTCCTGCCCACTTATGTCGCACAGAAATACATTAAAAAAAAAAAAAAATCCTTCAGAATCTGAGGGTTTCGTAATATTACTTTATTCTATCTGGTATATAATATTAAAATAAATAATTTAGTAATTATATTATTCATATCCTTGTAAAATTATTAGAATACTACATTAAAATTTAAATATTTGACTGAGTGAATAATTGTACCTACATTCGAGTGAGTGATTGAAAGTTAATTAGAAAAAATAAATCATCATGAAAATAAAATACATAATTCCAAAGATTATATTATTATTTCGTGTCAAAAATTAAAATTTAATTACAATCATTTTGAAACCGATTTTCATCTCTCTCTTTTATAAAATAATTAAATTAAATTTAAAATTATTTACTATGAACGCCAGTTTTTTTTTTTTTTGATTTACACTTAATTTTAATTTAATTTCATCTTAAGTTTAAAGTTATAAAATATTGAATCTGCATAATACGTGCAGAGAAGTATGAAGCAAGAAATTTAAATTATTCAAAGAAATTATGTAATTTCTTATTTAATTTAAATTTCCGTTTTATTTTGCAATACAATGGAAGTAGTTATTATTTAGATGTTTAATTCGATTAATGCATTTTGTTTTGTTGCTTTTTTTACATAAAACTCTGCAAGATAAATTGAATTGAAAATGTTCTTAAAATTGATTTCTTGAAATAAAGTCAAATAAAATAACGCCAATTGATTTTATTTCATTGTCATATTTGTAATAAAGTCAAAAATCGAATTTTTAAATTTTGCTTTTATTTCAATTTCCTAATTTATTTTTTATTGTGCAAACAATTGAATTGTTATTTTCCAGAAATTTTGTGAAAAGTTAATTTTTTATAGAAGAATTGCCTAGTTATATATTCATATTCCGGGAAAAGGGGGGCAACCTTACTTTTACAACCAACTATAAAATCCCTTCTATTTAGAATTTCGCATGTACATATATATATTTATAAATATTCTGGCAAAAGCCTATAACCCTGTTTGAATCCAATCTTACTTTTGAATCCAACTAATAAAAAAAACTTTTATGAACACATTTTTGCTTTTTCTAGAATATTCAGATATATTATGTATATATATGCGAAATTCTAAATAAGAAGTATTTTATTGTTGCTTACAAAATCAGGATTATACGCTTTTCCATATTTCTTATACTTGTGATGCATTTTCAACATTTCTTATACTGTAATATTGTGTTTTCGTCTATGAGTATCAATGAAAAGGATAGATTTAACGTTATTTTCAATGCATGTACGAGATTATGTCTCTAATCGTGGTCGTTTTGATATGATTTCTGATGTGTATACTAAACTGTTCTTTTAATAATTATATGAATTTACAATAAGTGATTGGTTTTTTTTGATCAGAATAGTTACATTTTGTCAAATTATCTACCCAGACATTCAAGTTGAGTGAGATATTTGTCTTTTTTTTTTGCAAAAATACGGAATCCTCTATACTAATAAATATAAGGCGAGCTCAAATGCATGGATAATTTTTTCGGCTTTACTTTAAATACTTTAGTAATAAGTAAAAGTAGCTTATTTAATTTATTCTGTGTTAAATTTATAAATTATTTTTTATTGTGTTCTTCTGTATCTATGCTTAAAAACGGAGTTGAAATATATGTATGTTAAGAAAACATTTCCATCATATTCTCATTGTATATTGACTTTCCGTTTAAGGGTTAATGGAAATATGAAAATAAATAAATAAATTAAAACTTTACCAAAGTATAACTATTTAATATGTTTTTGACTTTATTTCATTTTAATTTTGGCTTTAATTCGTTTTTAAAAAATTAAAGAAAGCCAAATTAAAAATTATATGATTTTTGCTTTATTTCAAATGTGCAATTGAAATAAAGCCAAAAACGTGCATTTTGACTGTATTTTAGGAAACCATTTTATATTTGTTAAATACATTTAAATTTTTTTTATTTTTTATTTTCCACCACAGACTTATCAAAAATAATTATTAATCAATTAATTTAAAATATATATTAATTAAAATGTTCGGTTTCAATTTTCTTTTTTTTTTTTTCACTTTTTAATTAAAAAAATGTACATATGTACATAAATGTATATAAGTACATAATTTGTTACACAGTATTTGTATTTAGTAAATTTTTATATTAAGTATTTTAAATGTTGTTTTAAATAAATAATTATTTTAATGATTTTATTGATATTTTTTTTAGAAGAATGATAATTAAAGTAAAAAAAAAAAACATTATACAGTCAAAATCGGTTATAACGACATATCGTTTATTACGACCACTTTTAAAAGTCCCGATTTTAAGTTCGTATAATTTCAAACAAATTTATATCGGAAATAACGACATCACTTATAACGACATATTGCTTATAACGACCTATTTTTACTTCAAAAAAGAAAAAATTATCGGTTATAACGACGAAAAAATAAAAACAAAATAAAGAAAAATACATACATTATTATTAGTTACGAAAAAAAGCATCAAACGATTGACCCGTTACTTTTTTCCGCCTGCTTGTCGCCTGGTTGTGGTGCTAGTTTGATATTTTTAACATTTTTATTTAGATGTGCATGTTACATTAGGTCAGTTAAATGTATGTAAAGTACATATTATTATTTTTTTTATTTTTTGTTAAAAACGTTGAAAGAAAGACTTGAATAAATAAATAAATAATACTTCTTTTAATTTATAATAAAAAAATTTTGATATTGTTTATAACGACCTATCGGATATAACGACCAAATTTGTCGGTCCGCTCAATGTCGTTATAACCGATATTGACTGTACATAATAAATAACTACATAATTTAAAATTAAACAAGAAGTTTATAAATATTTAGTACGCAAATATTATAATTTGAAAAATAGTTTTAAATCGAATTTCAAAATTGTTTATGGTCAACAAATTTCAGAAAGATTGAAAATTTTCCGTAGAATTATTCAGTCATAACGATTTAAACCGTATATACCTTAAATAACATATGTATTTCTAAAAAAAAAATCAATTTATAAGGCGAACAGACCTCCGAACAGACCAGATAGTAATATTAAGATTGTATACAAATACATGAACATTTTCGACAATACAATTACATTTTTTTCACTATCTTTTCTATTAGTTTGATATTTTCTTAACTTAAGTAATTCAGCTAGTAATTTGACATTTCGAATATTTCAAATTGGGGACAAAATAATAAAACTATTATTTAATATTCATATCATAAGCTTTTTCTGACATAGAAATAATATGGTGTAGTGTTTTTGTTTTTTCAATTTAAAAAATAAAATAATTTTCGTATTTGAATTTTTAAAATAAAATAAATCAAAAACAAATAATGTTTTAAAATTGATAAATGAAATATCTTGACAGCAAAAATGATCCAATGTCCTAACATCTATTCTAACGTCACACAGATAGAAATTTGACATTTCGTATCACATACTACCAAGATAGTAATGGGTTGGGCCCGAAATCCCAAAGTCAAAATCCCAAAAACAAAATCCCAAACCCCAAAAAAAAGAATTCCAAATTTCAAAATCCCAATGTTACAAAATCCCAATATTACAAAATCCCAATGTTACAAAATCTCAATGTTACAAAATCCCAATGTTACAAAATCCCAAGTTACAAAATAATCAGATTTATGTATTTAAAAATTAAAAATAAATTTCAAATTCAAAATAATGTTTATTATCAATAAAATTAAACACCAGTCACCACCAAGCTACAACATTGTCATTTCTATTGCTTTCTATGTTATTGTTAAGATTTTTGTTTTTTATTAGAAATATTTAAAGCAATATTTATTATTAAATGTTTGTAACACATTCATTTTGGATTTGAATAAAATTCTCGTCGACTCATTAAATGACTGAACGGCTGTACGAAAGTCAAAATCAAAAACGAAAAAAGTTCCCAAAAAAATTCAAAAAATTTCTCGTATTTTAAATTATTAAAATCTCGTATTAAAATCTCGCGCTTTAAAATTAAACTTTTTAAAAATATATAAAAATTAAATTTGATTCAGAATCTTGTATGAAATGAATATTCTTGAAAAAGGATTAACTCTGATTTTGAGTCACATTCTAAAATCTCTCCTAATTTAGAATCTCACCTAAAAATATAAATAAATATTCTGGAAAAAGGGCGAACCCTGATTTTTGACTACAACTCTAAAATCTTTCCTAATTTAGAATTTTGCATAAGACATATAAAATTTTACTGCCGTCCCCTAAAACAAATTATTGAAATCCTGATTTTGTAACCAACTCTCAAATCTTTCCTAATTCAGATAAATGCATAAAAAATATTAATATATCCTTGTCATTTTTTTTTTTTTGAGATTTTATAACTTGGAATTTTGAAATTTGGATTTTGTCTTATTTGGGATTATGTATCATAGTAATACTATCTCGTTTAGCTGCTGGATTAATAGTTTTTTTTTAAATTGAATTAATTTATCTTAAACGGCATAGATTTTTTTTTTATGAATAGACAGTTGGATGCACGGTCTGAGTAAAATTTATAATCGTATTTTTCAAATTTTTTTTGGAAACATTTGCACGGTATAATAATAACAAAGAAATTGATACCAATACGATTAATATTTTAAGATGGCATGCGTATAACACTTTATGGTAAATCATTTGACATACGAACATCGTATATGTGAAATCTCTTGCCTCCATATGTAGGTGCTTATATCTTAAAGTATTTATAAAATTGTTCACGTCTCAAAAATTGTTTCATTTTAATTTGAAAATATTTCAATTTTTTTTTTAAAGTTTTTAAAATAGAATAGCTATGCAGAAACAAAGGTGCAAAAGCGAAGAAATAAATGTTATTAATATTATTTTTTACGAGTTACGAGGTGCGTAGTGTATCTTCAAAACGTAGAAGAACCTATTCGGCAAGAGTTAGAGTCAATTTTTGATATATTTAAGCCACAATGATATTACTCTAACGGAATAAGCTTTGAAGGCTTCTCAGATACATATCGTTTACCTAAATCTTGGAAAAAGAAAATATTGAGAAATATCTGCTTTTCCCTTGACAGACTAGGACAGGTGCAGAGAAAGAACTCCACGTTTTCTATTGCATCAATTTCTTTACAAAATCTACAGTTAAAATCCAAACGCATGCCTATTCTTCAAGCATATCTACCGATAAAATAATGGCACGTAATAACAGAACCAATTATTTTATTTGCAGTCTAAAATAAAATTAATGATAAAAAGAAAAATAAATTACACTACAGATTTTAACTGAAAAAAGCTTATATAAGAAAATAAATAAAAAATGTTGTTGAACACTTTTAATTAACTTTACTGGAAGTAAATTGACGCTTTATTTTCTTTTATTAAAACACTTCAGAAATGTAACCCTGTAAAAAAGATTGACCATATTATATTCAAGTTAAAAAACTTCAGATGACATTTTTTCATTCTTGTCAAATAATGTTCAATTTAATTACATACGTAAACGTTTGTCATTAAATGAAATAATTCGAAGGAAGTATGAAAGGTAGGGTTACAATATAATTTTAAATGCTTAACAATAAATTATTTAATATCATTTACATAAAATAAGATATTCATGTTTATCAATATAATAAAATTATATTTATTTTTTATATCATCTGTATCAAAATGAGTTAAAAAGTTATTGTTGAAAATGGATTTTCTTCTCCTTTCATTAAAAAATATTCTTATTATTTCAATCTCATTTTTTTGGCTAATCTTATGACAAAACAGTAAAATAATTATGAAATAAAATTTAATATTTCTAAACACATGTTAACGAATCATTTATAATCCTTATTTTATAACTGAAAAAAAAAAGATTCTAACAGTATATTAATGTACCCCAACCTAACTTAACCAAACCAAAGCGCATATTTTTAACAAATTTTTTGCAATAAAAAGTTCGTCAAAAAAAATATTTTTTTTTCTTATATTTTTCACCATTCGTTTTTGGTTCATTCGTGTTTTATGACTTAACTTATGTGACATTCCCATAAAAACAAGAGAATTTTTTATATCATTTTTATTTCATTTCTTTTTACTTTGTGGTCAATTCGATGTTATTTTTGGATTATCTCTGATATTTCGAAAAAAAAAACATTTAAGGAAAAAAAAAATTTTGAAAAACAAAATCTTTGTTGAAAAAAATACTGAAAAAAATCCCTTTAGGGCAAAATCTTGAAAAGGAAACCTTCTAAAAATAGAAACATAAATTGAAATTCATTTGAATAACAGTTTTTTTTGTATTTATTCAGTTTATCCTGACAAAAACAAAAAAAACTTGGTGCCGACCAATATTTAATTTTGAAAACTGGTATTTATACAAATTCTGAAAAAAATTATAACCTACTCGAAAATCTCTCCTAATTTTTGTTTTTTTTTCGACGCATATTTGGAAACACAAACCTCTAAAAAAAAATATTTGTTTCCAAAATAAAACTTTAGATTTTTCTTCATCCAAAATTTTTTTCCCAAAAATTTGGTCAGAAAAACATTTTAAAAGTAAAAAATTTAAGATTTTGTCCATTTAAGGTTATTCTTTTCAAGATAACGGAATAATCCCATTATTTATACATTTTAACTGTCAATATACAAAATAAACACAAGTGATTGTAAAATATCGTAAAATCATTTCAACTTATACGTAATTTTGCCCATAAAATGAAAAAAAAATTGCACAAAAAATTATTTGCATAAATAAAAAGAAATTACTTATAGAATTAGTAACTTGAATCCATTTTGGAATATTTAATACAAAAAATTTTTCATTAAGGTGTATGCAGTTTATGTCCAAATGTATATATACATTAAATGCTTAAAATCAAAAATGAAAAAAAAAATTTGTTTTAATTTTGTCTAAAATGTTTGTGTACATCTTCTTTAATATTATTGCCGGCGGCCTCGGTGGCCTAGTCGGTAAGAGCATATAAAATACGCTGCAAACAACGAGGGAGTGTGGGTTCGAATCCCACACACGTCGTAAGAGTTATACCCCCTTACGATATTTACAGTCACGCCTGAACAGGAAAGGCTGTGTAATTTCCTGTCCACATTTATGTGGCAAAGAAATGCATTAAAGAAAAATATATATATATTTATGATATTGATTGAAATGCGAGCTTTTAAACATTTTTGACATAAAGATATTTTGCTAAAGTTACAGAATTTATATATCGATTTCATAGGGCATGAAGACCACAAATAATCTATATTGAAGACCTTTTAAGTCTCCACACTTTATATTATTTTACAATGGCATTTTAATAAAACTTTTTAATTGAAGAAAATAAAGACTAAATATTTTTTACAAACATTAATTTTTCATTTCCTATAATTTTTTACATCATAATTTTTGTATCACCCATTTCAATAGAGATAAAAAATCTTCGTTAAAATAAGGGATTTAATCGAATCTCTTAGACACTAATCCAACCTTACAAATTAGCAATATTTTTGTCAAAGATATTAAAATTAACATTTTTGTTTTTTAATTTTTCTCTCAACCTCCTCTAATTCTAATTCCTCCCTTAAAATATAGGTTATTTTTATTCATTTTAAATCCAATATAACCAAAAAGAACTTATACATCTTTCAAGTGGAAATAATTAAAACAAAAAATTAAAAATGTTAAGATATGTTCAGTATATAATAATAATGTTCTACGACTTACTAAGTTTTAAACAGGCAAATAGTTTTATTCTATTTCAACAATTTTTATATGTAATGTTATTTTCCCAAATATCTACTTAATTTTTGAAAAAGATAAAAATAAATTTTAGTTCTTCACGTGGAAATTAATTTAATATTTTCCAAAAAAAAAAAAACAAAAAAAAATTATTTTAAGTGTTACGTGTTCAGTTTTCTATATCGTAAATAATTTGTTTTATATCAATTTTCTCAAAGAAATAAGTTTATAAATATTCGAAATAAGTTTTTAAATATAATTTTCATTAAATTTAAGGACACTTATTTCTTTTTTGTTTTAACAACGCAATATTTTGCAATGACATTTACCCTAAAACTGACCCTAAAACTTTAATGATTACTTATTATGTTAAGAATCTTGTCTGTTATACTTTTTCTGTCTTTCTTTTATATTTTTATATATTATTTTAACTCTTGGAAAATTATTTCTAACTTTAATATTAGTAATAAAAATGTTCAGATTTATATGTGGCACAAAAGGTTATTTTCAAGAAAAAGTTTTTGACTCGAAAATTTTATTTTAAAAATTTGCTACTGATTTCATTCCGTTTTAATTCATTTTTAACATAAAGAATTAAAATTATTTCTGTGGCTACAAGCAATAACTGTTTATATCTAAAATAGAAATTTGAAGTAAAAGCTATTTAATAGTTTAGTATAAATTTTGAAAAAGGTATGATGAAAGGTAAATCAATAAATCAATACAGTCATTAAAAAATAATTTTATTTTTAATTTTAAAAAGACTATGCTAGTTATGATTTAAAATAAAAAAAGAGCTAAGAAAATGGAATTAAACTATTATTGCGACATGAATGACATTTATGAATTTTAATATTAAAATGACCTAAGCTATTTATTAGGACTCTATGCTCGTATTTAAAGGATTATATAAGAAAATTTCTTATGACTACCTAATCCTTTATAATTCTGTATTTCATAAATTAAAAAAAAAATATTTTACCTAATTAAAATATTTTACATAATAATATATAAGAACTTATTGTTATTAAAGTAATTTTGTTGCCTAGTGTTAATAAAAACAAAGGGGTTCTTATTACAATTGCTAAGCACTTTTTTGAACCTGTGAATAATAAAAAACTTATTTAAATTATTATTTCCAGTGTTTTTCGATTTAATATTAAAATATATTATTATGCTCTTGACGTTAAATTTCGTTAAAAGTATCGTACAAAACTCACACTAAGGCTGAAATGTGTAAATTTACATGACGAATCTCATAGTGCTCATAATTCGATTCTTTATTATGTCAACTTAAACGATTATTGCTTCTTGTCTCAGATTTTATATTTTCGGTTTAATTAATAAAATGTAAAAAAAAATATTCATATTCCATCACAATAATTAAAACAAACATTTTTATCAATTTTATTAAAAAAACCTTACGTTATAAAATGTTTACCTTAAAAATGAATTACAGTTAATTTTTTTTTCAAAATTGCGATTAAATTAAAATAAATAAAATAAATTTTACCAAATATGTTTTAAAACTTTCGAAAAGTACTTTAGAATTAAACACTAACTACATTTTGTAAGGATCTTTTTTTCTTTAAGTCTTTTTTATTATTATGTGATTCAAATCTTTCCAAAAACCAACACCATAAAATACTAAATAAAAATATTGACAATATTTTTTATGAGGTAAAGCAAATATAAAGTGTTTATGACAGGTGAATTAGGAATTTTTTTTTTTTTAGATAGAATATTATAGGCCATAGATTCTTTTTATTTAAGGATATTTTTTTATCTTATCTATATACTTATTAAAAAACCAACAACTTATTTTAACTTATTCTTACAAACAAATAAAAAAGTTTTTTTTTCCGTTTTGGATTTAAGAAAGTGATCAATTTTTTTGGTCAAAAAATAAATGAAAATAATTAACAAACTTCTTTTAATCATATGATTCGCAATTAATAAATTGGCGGTTAATGATAATACATAATATTTTTTAATAATATGTCAACATTTAGATTGTTACTTTATTCTATATTGGCTTTATACATATATCGTTCCAAATTCCAAATAGCTCAATTCGGGATTTTGATATTTCTATATCTTCCTAGTTTTTACACTTTAAAATTTTAAGTGCAATCTTGTGTATGTTATTGATGCACTCCAGGATTATATGCTTTATAGTCAGTTGTTCATTGAAGAAGGTACATATTGGGGCTGATGCTTTGTGGAAAATGATCTTATGAGTAGGTAGTGTACTTTCCAATCTTAATGTCGTTATTCTTATGTCGTTTTAACTTAATCGTTGTAATTTTATAATATATGAGGATACAATTATGGAATTTTATGTATATAAGCTTTTTATACTCGTACGATAATCTCGAGTATATTAAAATTGCTTCCCTGTTTGCAACACCTTGAAATAAGCATCCTAGATATAGACTCAAGTGTATGGATCGGATAAGAATCGAACTATTGGTTAATTAAGATTGGTTTGTCAGTCAGCTCCTCTGTCCTTTAACACGATAACTCGAAAACTGAGATAGCTAGAGTCATAAAATATTTTTGGATCAATTTGTAGGCTCCCTATTGTTTTTGATTGAGAATCGAACTAAACAATTATTTTTTAAATTATTGTAAAAAGCTCGTCCTTCCAAAATTACAAATTCCTAAATTGTTTCTATTTTAAAAATATAACAATCAAAAATAATGGTATTTTTAAGAAAAACTTACTGATCTTTTCTTGAAAAAGACAACAAATTTTAAAAGCTTCTGTGGAGTATTTTTATATATTGTTATCAATTATTAAATTTAAAGACAAAAAAAAAAAATAAACGAAATTTATTAAGAAATTTTGGATGGATGGAATGTTTACTTTTTGTCAGTCTTAAGTATTGCAAGCATCTTTTTCATTCTCTTTACTTAATTTTATTAAATCTGTGTCCTTCTAAGAACCATCATCTTAGAAATGTCATACAAATAAATTTTTAAAGTTATTTTATTTATAATTTCCTTCTTCCCCAGACTGGGAAAACTTCCCGAGTCTTTGCCTCTCGAGGGTGGCTTTATTCTTAAAATTTTTAAAGTTGTTTACTTATAAGATGTTGATTTATTTGATATTTAAGTTAAAGAACTTTTCACTTAATTCAATTTAAACTTAAAATAAACTTGTCTATTTATTTTTAAACCTTTTATCAAAAGCTGTAACTTTATTTTGTTAGTTAATTTTTGAGTAATAAAAATGTTTATTTATTTTTAAGGCTTAAATTAGATTTCTTTATTAAACTTTACAAAAGTTTAGTAACAATCAAATAACTTTGTAATATTGTGAGAACTAAGATAGTATTACTCTCCACTCATTTTAAATCAATTTTTGAGACAAAATGTAACATTTATCAATTTAGGGGATCTAAAATTGGCATATATATATACAGTTTTTCTGTTATACCTATGCTATAGATACTATAGGATTGAAAGTCATTATTACAGTTATAATCACAATCCTTTATGTTTTTTTTTGGATCAATAAAATCTTTAATATTAGTTTAAATTTTTTTCCAGGCAATATTTGCATTTGATCGTTTTCCCTATTAATACAGGATCTCCTAAATGTGAAATTATATTTTCTAAAAAGTTTTTAACATTGTTTCAGACGAGGGTACGTTATTTAATCTTTTATCCTTTGGGTTTTTTCTTGTTTGTTGAATTTTATGTAGAAGCTGTATGGTTTAAAGACACAGGATGGTTCTGAATCAATTTTGGGTTTTTTACCTAAATATATGCTAAGTTATTAACAATCTCTTTCATTCCCTACTGTTCTCATTCAGAATTCTACATAAAAAAAAATATTAAATAAAATTAAAATTTCAACATAATCTGATTTAATTTATTTGTTTTAATTCAAATTACACATTACATCTTTCCTATTCAATTTAAAAAAAAAAAAAACCTACTTAAAAATTTGATTATAATACCAAATATAAGCTAAAATCAAAAGAAATAAAATATCGATTTATATACGAATGTATATACATTAAATTTATTATCCATCTACAGTATTTATATAATATAGCTCTCGTATGTATCATCTATAGTATGTATGAAATGTAAATATGCATGTGTATATTTGCATATATATACAATACATATTATATAACTACAGCAGTTATTTAAGATCTTTATATGGCTCTTAATAGATCTTAAAATATCTATTGTACAAATTTTTTTTTTTTAATTTCTCTGCCCCATAAATGTGTACAGGAAATTACACAGCCTTTCCTGTTCAGGCGTTGTTGTAAATGTCGTAAGGGGAATAACACTTACGAAGTGTATACGCTCTCACCCACTAGGCCACCGAGGCGTCTAAAAATATTTTTTTGTTAATTCTTTATTCTTTATTGTATGTTACATACACTGTCTATAATCAAAATATTTTAACTTTATTCTGTATTAAATGATTTGTAATATAAAATTTTTCCCGAATTTAAAAAAAAAATAAATAAAAGAGAAATAATTTGATTCTCTATGCTTGAGTTGAAGCAATCAGACTATATTTCAGAGATTATAAAAAAAAAAAATAATATAATAATTCTAAATTATACAATATTATTTCAAAGATGCTTAACAAAAAGGAATATTTAAATAAAATTAACTAAAAATAATCAAAATATGCTGTTATATACCTAAAAGTATGCAATATACGTTATGTTTTTTTTTTTTTTAATACAAAGCTAAAAAGATGATGAAATATGTATTTATTTTTTTTTTTTTTCAAAAATAACATTTAAAATGAATTCATAATTATTTTGACATTTGATTTTAATTTTTTTTTGTGAATATACAATCATGATAAATTAACAAGTTACTTCTAAAAATCATCACTTTATAAAATACTTTTAAAATTGTTTTCCTTTCAATACTTTTTGTTTTTTTTTTTTTTATTATAAACTTTTATAATAAGAAGAATGTTGTATATTTTAACATTTTGTCTAAGAATTATAATTTAAAAAAAAAAAAAAACCAAATTAAAAAAGAAATAAAAAAAATAATTACATTTATTACATTTATTTATTGAATATAAAAAAAAATTATTAAGAAATGTTTTATTAATAAATAATTTTTTCTTTATCGTAAAGAGCGAAAGTTCTTCCATTAACAATTTAACTATAAAAGGGGAACTTTTTATTTTATTCATTTTATATAATAAATTCTAAAATATATTATTCAAAATTAAAACAAATTCTTTCAAAATAATTTTTGTTAAATTTTATACTTATTACAACATAGGGCATTCGTTATTTGTTAATTAAAAATTATAAATTTCTTGTTTTAAATATTTTAGATTAATTTTCCTTTTTTAAAATAACATAAATAGAAGATTTTTTTTTTTCGTAATCTAATTAGATTCAGTTATAAGTAAATATTATCAGTATTTAATAATTATTTGTAATATTGAATTGTAGTAAAGGAGGAACATAGTGCCTCTTCTGACTCTAATTCTTCATTTATTCTTTTTTGAAATCAGTTTTTATTCAAAGAATTTATAAAATTTAACGATGAAACTCTTTTTAAACTGATTACTAGTCGTTTAGGGGCACAAAAAACTCTTTACTTACTCTTTTGAATACTAACATTTTAAGAAAAACAAAAATTGTTTAAGCCTTCTCGTATATATCATGGTAAGTGTGCAAATCTTACTTCTTCATTTCATTTCATTTAAAAATCATTTCATTAAATTTAATATTACTTTATATAACAGGAATAATTTGTTATTCATTTGGAATGCAACTGGTTTTGATAACTTAATATCGAATAATACAGTTTATACTAAAGCCATACTTATTTTGAATTACTAATTCCAAGCTTTCCACTTATTCTATTCTATATTGGCCAACACTCGTGACGAAAAGGACTCTAGCATTAAGTTATAAATATTGTATATTTTTGCTTAATATTTAAGATAATATTTAGATAATAATAATAAAAATAATATGCTATTCCATGATTTTGTAATATGCTACAAAATTTTATTTGTAACTAATTGAATGTTATAATTTTAAAGAAAAACAAATCTAAGATTAACCATTTTAAAAACAAAAAAAAAAAAATCGAACAAAGAAAATAAGTTTTAAATTAAAAAAAAATGTTTTTGGAAAATTGAAAAGCAAAAGAAAAAAGATTTCAATATTTTGTTTCTAGAAAAAAAAAACAAAAATATTGATTTCTTTTAAAAGAATTTAACAATTTCATACTTTTATTCATCTAAGATTATAGATAAACTTTAGTATCAAAATCCCATCATAAAAGATATAGGGTTCATTTTTATTTTCTTGGAAATTGTGCTAGAATAAATTATAATAAAAATTAATAAAGCAAATACACCATTAATTTATTAATGTTTAAATATTTAGTTTAAATAAGCTGCGAGGTATTAAGTATCTAACGAAGCGAACTTGTCAATTAAACCGTTAAGATAGTATTTAATTAACAGTAGAGTTATCAAGGTAAAAAGTATCAATGTACATTTTATTCGCTCGACCAAATTAAAGCATTCTATTGCTAAAATCTCAAAGTGATTAAATTAAACTAATGGAGTTTTTTAGTTCATTAACTTATGAAAAGAATCAAGGAAAACACCATATTGTCACAAACTTGCTTACAATTTATTTTTCTTAATGACTAAACCCATTGCACTTTAAGATTTTGCAATCTATTGTTTTGTCAAACAAAGAGTTGGTGCTTAGTTCGTGACGGTAATATACACTCACAGAGAACGACAAGACTTCACTTTATTCCCTGCTATATAAGAATTGAAATCGTTTCTTTTTTAAACTTGTACTGGAGCAAAAAAAAAAAATTGTTGTTTTATTATTAAAATCCATAAAAAAAAAAATTATTATTTATTTTTCTTTTAATAGAAAATTTTTTTTTTTTAATTTTGACCATTCATTTAATTATACTTATAACAAAACAAATTTAAAGATGGTTGTCGAGAATAATGTTTTAACTTTTGAAAATAAAATTTAGATTTAAAATATTTATCATCTTGACCTTAATATTAAAATTTCTGAACAACCCATTCAATATAATATATACATATATAGCCATAATACAAAAATTGAGTACAATTAAACATAAATTTTAGATAAATTTTGAGAAAATTTTTAAAAAGCCTTAAAACTTGTAGAAAGATAATAAAATGAGTAAATATGTTTTTTAATAATTAAGTAAGGTAAAATGAAAATCAACAGTTTTTAAAGACGCACATTTCCCAAAAAAACAATACAAACAGTTTGGAATACTATGATTAGCACCAAAATTTATAATTTTTTCCAGAATTTTAAATATGAGAAAAAATGTGAGAATTAAATAAACGTACCCTTTATTCAATTTTAAGGAAATCCTATATAATTAGAAAAAATTATTACCATATGCAAAATAATAATGTGAAAGTTTTAATTAGTTATAGCTGTCCCCATAGCTCTTAACAAAAATTATAATCCCTATAACTTTTAAACAGAGAGAGGTTCAAAAAAATTCTAACTAAACGCGTGACGAAATTATAAAGCAAAAATGTTACACAATTTTGTTAACCCATAACGGTAAATATAAATATGAAATGTAAAGAAAAGTCCTGTCTTTGGATGTTTTTAAATTAAAAAACTGCTTAGAAGTATCTGAAATATTCAATTTTAAAAATAGGGCTTTGTTAAACCTTTTAAGGGGATATAGCATTGTAACGAATGGGACTACACAAAAAAGTTGATGTTTTTAAGAGACCTATCAATGGTTACAATTTCATTGTTCTATCTTAAACGATGTAGAAGTTTTGTAAATAGTTTTGTAAATAGGTAATAAATATTTTCAAATTTATTTATGAAAAATGTGCTAAAAAATAATTTAGATATTAATATTCATTTTTAAATTGAAAATCATTTCCTTTGTGTAACTTTTTTTTCTTATATAACTATAAATAGTGCAAGCTTGCAAGTACAAGAAAAAAATGTAAACATATGTTAAAACTATACTTCCGACAAATCAGTTTTCAAGAGGGGCAACTAAAATACTCTTTTGTAAAATCTATACCGTCAGAAATAAAATTTTGAATCATTGTTAAGATTTCTTTACATGACTATTACACTTAACTAAACTTGGTGTAATTGGCAGTATCATATATGGGATGATTTAGGGTGGGTATTAAAGTATCAACATATTGTTTTGATTAAAACTCTTGAATTTTAATCTAATGTAATAATTGTTATAAAAAGTGCAGATCTTACCAACGAAATAACAAACTTAATAATAAGGTTGCGTAGTTCTTCAGATATAAGCAAATTAAATAAGAATTTAAAAAAAAAAATTTGGCTCCATTATCTGGTGAAACTAAACAAAATAGAGTTCCCCTCCAAAAAACTTTTTTATTTCGTTTTGATCCTCAAATACACCCTATTAATTGTCAATTATCTACAAAATTTTTCTGAACTAATTTAATTTTAATTGGGATTGGGAAAATCTCTTACATTGAACTAAACACTACAAAATTAAACCAATATACCAATATAAATACCAATACCAAACCAATATAATTTTCTTATGATTCCATTCAAAAAATATAAGTGCTACATGAGTTTGCTTAGAGCATAAGTCATCTAACACAATTAAGTCAATAATGTTAAAAAAAAACATTAATAATAATTCTAATCATCTAGATTCTAGAACATCTGAAAAAAATTTCTTACGTATAAAAAGATACATCAGATATTAATATTTTAATAAATGATTCCAAGAAATGATTTAAAGAATGATGATTGATGACATATAATAACCTCAAAGTAGGAATTTTAAAATTAAAAAATTTACATTTACACTTTTTTATTTGAACTTTAACGCCATTTATTTTTATTTTGTTTTTTTTTTTATAAATTTTTTCAAAAAATTTTAAGAATAAAACATTAAAAAACTAGTATCTACATATATTTTACATATTAAATTTATTTTTCAACAAAAATTACAAATTTTATTACATTTTTTTCTTTTTTTTTAATAAATGCTAACTTTACGTGTGCACTTTTTTTAAAATGCGTTTGTTCATTTTCATGACATGTAAAAGAGCATATTTTCGTTTTTATATACATTTGATATTTATCAAAATGATACTGAGGCAAAAAAAAAAAGTATATTAAAAAAAAGGATATGAGGATATATACAAAATGCCACATTAACAAAAAAAAAAAAAAAGTCATGATAAAACGTTATATAGATCTAACTAAGCGATGAGGACACTAAGGGCTCCAAAAAGCCCTTACATATTTATGGGGGCAACTTACTTAAAGACCCGTAGCACCTACATTTTTTCGAACTAAGGACACCGATTAAGGCTTAAACGAAAAAAACTGTGAATCCTCAAAATTTGCCTTTCAAGGTCGTGTATAATGTTACAAAATATTCGATGAACAACAAAAAAAAATTGTGATTTTTATTAAATCAAAAAAAAATATCGATATAACGGTACATTTTAATGACGACATCACCTTCCATTTTTATTGTTCTTTTCAAAATGGTTATAATAATTTCTATATCTAGTATAATTTTTGCGCTATTAAAATAAATGGGTAAAGTATGTTTACTATGTTTACTTACTGTTTACCCTGGAATATAAGAAATTTCATATTAACCTATAAAAATGTGCATATAAAAAAAAGAAAAGCTGTAAACACCGAAGATGTGTGGGTTAATTAATGGTCCACATTTATATGTCAGAGAAATGCATTAAAAAAAAAAAACAATTTTATATATTTAAATTATGTATAAAAAAATATAATATATATGCATATATATGTACATACAAAAATTGATGTAAATTTTGTAGATGTATGTATAACTAGTGCTTTTAAATGTAAGATGCTACGGTTCTTCAAGTAAGTTGCCCCCATAAGTTTTCAAAGCGTTTTTTTTTTAAAGCGTTTAGGGTTGCCATCGCTTAGTCAAACCCATATAGCATTTCATTACGTGATGAAATCTAAGATATTTCTCAGTATAGTTTGAAAAAGATCCAACAATGTACCTAAAAGAAAATAAATCCAAATAATTTTTCTGAATTTTAACAATAAAACTAACATACTTAGTTTTTAAAATCCCGTTATCATTTTAAAATATAATACAGGACGATATTTCGGTATAGCAATCAAATCAACAGCATAATGTTTTTGGACACTCGTTTAAATAAAAAATGAATAACACAAAATATATATATATTTTTTTTTTTTTTACAAATCTATGGAACATTTTATTTTATTATGTATTTGTTTGAAGTTTACCTGTAGGTTATTTAAAGATCATATTTCCTATGAGATATAAAGAAAAATATTAATTGAAAAATAACATAAAAAAAAAAAGTATAAAAGAAATTGTTGTAAATAAATATAAAAAAAAAATTAAACCGCATTTGTATAAAGTATAGTATTTGTATAAAGTAGAAAATATCAAAATTGGATTTATTTGCAAAAGCGAATCACTTATTTGTACACACAATATGTAGTTTATATTTATTGATTTTTTATTACAAAAAATATCAATTTTCATTAATTTATATTTGCACTATATTTATTTTGCTTTTTGTAAAATTGTATATTTTTGCTATTGTAATTGCGTTGCTATTTGTATTTGAATATTTTTTTTAAAAATATATTAATATATAAATACATCAAATGGGGACCCAAAAAAAAAAAAAACGGAATTACAATTTTTTGGTATGAAAGTCATACTAAATTTTAATTTTTCCTTAAAAACCCTTTTCCTAAAACCCTAAGAGTTTATATTACAACTTTATTTATTGTTAAAAACTATATTCAACTACAAGTTTTTTTTTTCTATTGTCTCCTCCTATGAAGGAGTATAGGGCATCCACTAAGTCATTTATTATTCATATTTGACTAAGCTTCAGTTTCGTGCATAATTAATTTCACTAAGCCGTTGATTACTCGGCTGTAGGCTATTGTACAAAACTAAGACGTTTCTTTTTTTATTTCTACGCCATCTATTATCTTATACAAGAATTAAGGGTTATTATTATTTTTATTATATATTTAGCTATTACAATATGATATTAATTATTATAGGACATTATAAGAAAAATCTATATTATTTTTTATTAATCTATGACCCAGCCGGGGTTCGAAACTCGAGACCTTTCGAATGAAAGGTCGGTGTCTTAACTACTACACCATTGGCTGGATCAACTACAAGTTAACTATTTGTCATTTGCGTTCGTAACAGTCACCTAAAATAGTTAGTTATATTCTGTTCGTTTTTTTTTCAACTAAAAACTGTTAACCACGAATTTCAACTAAAGCTATAACAATTTGGTAAAAACGGTAAAAACTAATGCTCTATTTTTATGTCTTTGACTAAATTCACTATACATATTGTGTATCATTAAATTTTAGAAAAGTGTCATCAAATAATTTTAGAAAAGTTATCTAAATTGGTTAATTTTAGTTTCTGAAAAATACATGTGTTTTAGAAAAAAATCCTTATTAATTTTCAACATCCTTGTGTTAATTTCTATCTTATTTTTTTTTTTTTAAAACAAAATATAAAACAAAAAAAAGAGATGATTAATTTTCTTTGTGAACTAACAAAATAAAACAAAAAAAAAAAAAAACTTAATGAAAAAAAAGAATGAAAATTAATTTAGTTCGAAGAAAAACAAAAAAAAATTATCAATTTTTACATTTTTTGTTTTTTTTTTAATACAAATTTTTAATAATCTTTCATTCATATCACTTTTCCTTAAACACAACCTCAAAGCACTTTGGTTCTTGGATTATTGATTGTTCTTTTTATATTTTTTAGCATTTTTCTTCAGGTTGGAGTTTCCTATCCTTTTGAATTTTATTCATATTTTTAGTATTCTTTTTAAAAATAATGTTTTATTGACGTTTCCATGACATAAGGATACCATATAAAAAGACTTCTGTGAGTTTTTCGATTGCAGGTATTATTGTAAATATGCCTTCATTTTTAATATTTAATATTTTCTCTAATCTTCTCTGTTATACTAAATTTTTATTTTTCATTGTTAGTTTGCCTATAAGTATGCAATAATTATCATAGAATATAATGAATGATGGTAATCAAACTTTTTCAATACACTTTGGTTTTAATTAAAACAAAAAAAAAATTATACGAAAATATTAGATTTTTTTTTGTTTTTGTAAAATTATCCTCAAATTATATTTTAAAAGGAAAAAATATTTTTTGTATAGTTAAGGGCAGAACTTTTACTTTGGTTTTATTTTTTGTTTGTCCTGGCAAAGTAAAAAAAATAAACACAAAACAAAAATATGTAATAAAGTGCACTAATATTAAAATCAAAATGATGGAAGAAATAATTTTGTGAATTTAGAAAATAGAAAAAAATTGTTTTTTCTAATAATTTACTATTTATTTTAATTTAGTATCTACCTAATGTTTATAAAAATTCATAGAAAATTAAAATGGAAATGACAATTAAATATTTTTTTTTTTTTGTGTCTTTAATAACTTTTCCAATAAGTTTTTTTTTAATTTAAAAGAAAATTTTCTTCAGTAAAACTTTAACAGATGAACAGACCAAAAAAAAAAAATCAAAAATATAAGTTTCAAAATGATTTAGTTTTTAAATTTTAAAGAAATATTAAAAAACTTAAAAATTCTAAGTAAACCGATGAAGTGCAAAAATAAAGTTTTTCATTTTAAAGTTAAATGTAATATTTCTATTCAAAAACCAAAAATTTTTTAATTTGAAAAATATTTTTAAAATGGTTTTTAATTTTGAAAGATTTATTTTACATTGTATTTATTTACAATATAAAATATATAGTTAAAAGTTTCATTTCTTTGAGTTTATTTAACTACAATACAAATGAAATGAAATAATAAAAATAAAAACTATTTTAAACTTCCGCTCCTATGGTATCCTTATTCTAGACTTTAGTAATTAATTTAAAGATTTTGTTAAAACTTCTTTTTTTTTTTTTTTTTTAAATCTTTCATTTCATTTTCTTCTATTTATTTATTATAATCTCACTAAAGATGCTTTAACTTATTTTATCCCTTATTCATATTATAGCTACTTAAATTTAATTATGAATTCGAAAATTATTTTTAAGTTTTATTGAGCAAATCGATTAGACTTAAATAATTTGACGGATGTGGATTGCGATCAATGTAAATCTTAACGAAAATTGCCAATGAGAAAAAAGAAATTTGGACTTAAGTAAATTTTAGTTAAAGAAGTTTTTATTTTACTTCCTATTTCGAAATTTAGATTATTAACATTTCAATTGAATCACTAAATAATAATGATCAAGCATACACTGTGTACTTACTATAATGAAAATCCACCTAACCTATATTTGTGTTAATAAAGTCTTTTAATGTCCTTTATAAATACATTTCAAAACAAAGTATTTTTGATATATTGAAATGTTTGTCTGTTTATTAACAAATAAATTGTTAAGGTACTCTTAATTATATTTAAAATAAAATACAAGTTATATCTTTATTTATGCTGTAGATTTACATAATATGTTGATGATATTCATAAGTATATAACATATATAATTACAGTTATATATTTTTCGGTGACCTGAATTAAAGCCCTGCGAAATAAAACCACCGGGGTGTTATTATACATTTAATGAGAAATAACGTCCTGGGATTTTATTGCTCATAGTAATTGAGAAATAAAGCCCCCAAAATATGGGAAATAAAGGCCACGGTTTTGATATTAAATAATTTTAGAAAATGAAATAGAAATACATAAAGATTTTGAAAAAAAGGGCAATCTTGATTTTGTAACAAAAGTCTCGCATACATGAATTCATAAATACTCTGGAAAAAGGATAAGTTTATATTTTTAAATTTTTTTCAGGTTTGAATATTACAAAAATAGATTTTATTACATATTTAATGAGAAATAATAACTCGGGGCTTTATTTTCAAGAAGTCGAAGATTCAATTGAAAGGGAAACAACACCCCGGAGCTTTAATTCTACTAGAAGTCGTAGTTCAACTCAAAAGAGAAATAAAACCCCGGGGCTTTATGTCTCAATTACTATGAGAAATAAGACCCCAGGGCGTTATTTCTCATTAAACTGGAAATTATACCCCGGGGGCTTTATTTCGCAGGGTCTTAATTCAGGTCACCTATTTTTCACTTTAGATTAATTATTTTTAATAATGAAAATAAGGTAGAATCAAAATCAACAGTTTTTAAAGCCATACATTTTCCAAAAGACAATACCAACTGTTTAGAAAACTGTGTCTTCTATCAAAATTTTAAAATGTTTCTTAGAATTTTATATAATTTCTATAAGAAAAAATATGAATAATAAAGAGACACGTTTTAAGTTTTAATGAAACCCTACGTAAATAAAAAAAAATTTTAATACATTACACGAAAACATTATCTTGAATTTTTAATTTTTTCATTTTATTTTGCAAAAAATTTGTACAGGGGCGTAAGTTACAGGTCTCTAAAAATAGCATAATTACAATTTTGAGCTTTACTATCTCCTAAACAGGATATGATACAAAAATGATACGAAATTATTAATGATTATTATTATTATATATTTAAAGAGATTGCGGAGACATGAAGTAAGCCAAATTTTACAAAATTTTGTTTTCACATAGCAGTAACTTTAAATACTAAATTTAAAAAAATTATATATTTTTGATATTGGGTAAAAAAAGATGCAGTCATTTTACGTTTTTAGATTAAAAAAAATTTTAAGCGGACACTGAGATATAAACATTTAAAACAGGGAACAAATTTTGTACTGATCCTTGAATTAGTGGGGTCTACAAAATAACAAAATTTTCAATTTTTGACTCTTAATACTTTTTAAACAGGAGATGGATTCTGAAACAACTTATGCTAATTCAGAAATTTATTTCTCTCTTAAAATTCCAAAGCTCTACCTAAAAAACTGAAAGTATTTTATAATTTTCACGAATGAATTAAATATGAATTTTTATATTCATAATTTTATTTTTTTTTATTTTTTTTTTTTCAAAAATTACATATAAAATTTAAAAAAATTTAATATCAATTTTTATTATATTTTAATATAAAAATTATTGAAATTCTCTAATTTTTATATACATAAAAATTATTGTAACGAAAAAAAAAAATCGATTGATTCCCTAAATTCCATTTCTTGATACAAAAGGTTCATATTTTATATATATACAAGTATATTCTATACAAGATATAAAATCAAGAAAATTATTCAAATGGAATATGATATTTCATTCAAAACTGTGGTTTTGCTGTTTTTTTTTTCTTAGTTTTTTTTTTTGTAATAAAATAAAAACTCAATAATATGTTTTTGCAAACGTTTATATTTATCTAAATCTCAATTTCTTCCAAAAAAAAAAAAATATATATTCAATTATATCTATAAAATTAAAGATAAAATTTGTATTCGTTTTTTAATACTTATATCAAAATGTATAAAATATTACATACGTTTTAAAAATATTTTTACACTATTTTTACATAAACTGACCTAGCAGCTATTCAAACTCTGGGATGCAATTCAATATTATTCTTAAATGGATATCACAAAAATAAAATAAAAATTAGATACTTTTTGCAAAACCAAAAAATTAAAAAAATTCTGCGAGATGATTATTTGTAACTAAATTAATTTTTAATAGAATTTGATTCTTCGTTAAGATTTTAAAATCCCAAAAAAGATTTTAATTTTCACATGAAAATTCTTTTCAATAACAATTTGCTTAAACTTTCAAGAAAAATTATTCTTAAAACAAAAAATTTAAGTACATACAATGAAACATGACTTAACGAATATAATATGATTATTAAAAAATTGATATTGCTATGAAGTATGAACCTACATCATTTTAGAAATTCTACAGAGCACCGCGTAATACATTAAAATGTTGTTTTTCTTTTTTTACTAATTTTAAAAGTATCAATGTGATTTTGTTTGTAAATCTGTTATGTCTGTTATTTGAGACAATTTGATTCTTCGTTAAGATATGAACTTTACATATTATATTATGTATTAAAAAACTTAAAAAAGATCTCTTAAGTCCCACATGAAATTTTTTTTTTCAATAACAATCTCTTACAGATTTAAGAAAAATTCTTAAAAAAAAAAACTTAAGTACATACAATAAAACTCAACTTAACGAATATAATCTGACTATTAAAAGATATACAGCAATACAACTATGAATCTATACGATTTTTGCGAAATTTTGCGGAGTTGCCTTTACACATTAAAATGTTCTTTTTTAATTTTAAAAGTATCACTGTAATTTTCTTTGTAAATCTATTATGCCAGTTTTGTTATCTCATACATTTATACAATATTATTTTTTTTTCCATTGTTTTCTTTCAGACAATAAATTTTTTTTCAATTAAATTTTCCTTAAAGTATGCAAGTTATATATTCTATTTTTTATGATATGTTTTTATCACGTCGATTGTTTATGCATTTTTTTTTATTTTTTTTTTTTTTTGTATTTTTGCTTTTTTTTTTTTCTTTGTTTTTCATCTGAAAAAATTGTCACATTTTATCTGTTTTAACAGAAAACTGTGTGATTTGACACGGAAATGAACAAACAAAAATCAAACAATTCAACAAAAACTAAAAATTTAAATAAAAACTTTTCTATTTTTTCATTTAATATACTTAGATATAATTAAATTGTTACAAATTTGAAAATTTCATTTCATTTAAAAATTTTATAAAAAGAGTCAAATAGATAAACAAAACTTTAAAATACTTTTTTTTCGATTACCACAAAAAAAAAAAATGAAAAGGGTAAATTATCTAAATAAGATTTTAAATTAATATATATATATATATTATATATATATATTAATTTAAAAATTTAATTATATATATATATATATAATATATATATAATTTTATTTTCTATTAAAAAGTTTTGACTTCAAAAAGAAATTTTAGTGAAAATTCAGAATTTCTGATTTAAATTTTTTATAAAAAAAAAAAAAAAAAAACAAGAAAATTGAAAAAATTTCCAATTCATTTTGAAACTAAAAAATTATAATCGCCGGACAGGTAAAATATGTAAATATTTCAGTTGTATCTGATTGTATACTATTGTAGCAGTTTAATCGGTGGCCTGAATTAAAGACCTATTTACTCTAATACTTGATATTAAATAATTTTAGAAAATGAAATAGAAATACATAAAGATTTTGAAAAAAAGGCCAATCCTGATTTGGTAACCAAAGTCTCGCATATATGAATTCATAAATACTCTGGAAAAAGGATCAACTTTGATTTTTTAACCAACTTAAATATGCTTCCTAATAAAAAATCTCGCATAGACAATTATATAAATATTAAATACATATTGTTTTACATCTAATATTTTACTTATATATAAGTATAAATTTTTTTCAGGTTTGAATATTACAAAAATGGATTTTATTACATATTTAATGAGAAATAATAACTGGGGCCTTTATTTCTCAAGAAGTCGAATATTCAATTGAAAGAGAAACAACATCCCGGGGCTTTATTTCTCATAGAAGTCGTAGTTCAACTTAAAAGAGAAATAAAACCCTGGGCTTTCTTTCGCATAATTTGGGAGCTTTATTTCTCAATTACTATGAGAAATAAAAACCCAGGGCGTTATTTTTCATTAAATGGGAAATAACAAACCGGGGGCTTTATTTCGCAGGGCCTTAATTCAGGTCACCGTTTAATCATGTAAATTGACATGGTGCCTTTTATATACCCGGATGAATATAACTCAAGGATATAATAAATTTTGTAATACGTTTGTGACACTTTAAAGGAGAGGAGAAAGATATGGAAAAAGATCTAAATAAAATATGTAATATATTTTTGTTCAGGTTCACATTTTGAAACTATTTAACTATCTAAACCCATTCGTTCGTCTGTCCGTCTATCAATTCACACGATAACTGCAAAAAATAATGAAGTTAGAATTTGGAAAATTCTAACATTTTATTTTTATTAAAATGTTAGTATTGCTATTGAAATAGAACGAACTTGTTCTGCAGGTTTGACTTCTTCTTTATATGAACAAAACTCAGTGTTCTATTAAGCTATAGATATCTGAAATTTTGTCAAAACAAGTTAAGTTTTATGCCAACGACTTCTGTCTTTTTCGTCTAGAGCTGCAGTTTCGTACTTAAACGAATCAAATATCTGTATACAGCATATATTATGTTCGTACAAATATTCTAAAAATGGCTAATATGAGGAGCTTTTAGGCTTGAATTACGCAATACATAATTTGTACGTTTTTAAATATAAATGAATTCATTTGTTTCAAAATCA
The DNA here is from genome assembly GCA_947095535.1 of Poecilobothrus nobilitatus. Classification (NCBI taxonomy): domain Eukaryota; kingdom Metazoa; phylum Arthropoda; class Insecta; order Diptera; family Dolichopodidae; genus Poecilobothrus; species Poecilobothrus nobilitatus. The sequence goes on along the minus strand of OX352773.1, from coordinate 58,476,442 downwards.
TTTATCATTTCATTTATCAATCAAATCATTTATATAATTTTATTTGTAAATTTGATTTTTATTATCTAAACTAAAGAACCAAAGGAAAAAATCTAAATTTTATAAACGTCAATTTATTCGATTATATAGCATTCGATTTAATTTTTTTTCCTTTTGTTCTTTAAATAATAAAGAAAACAAGACTTAACTCAAAAATAAAATATAATTCCTAAGATAAAAAGAGCAACGAAATGACCGAAATAAAAAATAAATTATAGATTGCGATATTTCAAATCTAAAAATTGTGTATCAACACTTAAAGCCTCAAAAAAACTTTATATAAAATTAAGTAATTTAAATATGAATTAAGTGTACCGTTATATATAAAATAAATTTATAGAATACTGAATTTAAACTTCATTTGATTTTTTCTAAAAAAAAAATTTTCCGGAAAAACTTTTTATTTAGGTACGAATATGTATTATTGCATGATAAGATCTTTTTAAGATTGTGTTTGGTTGTGTTGATTTTAAGGTTTAACTTTAGGAATCTTTTTTTAAACTTTATATTCTTTTTTTTCTTTTAATTCTCCAAGGAAATAATATCAAATGACATTTTTGCAATGTTAAAGTTTTTTTTTTTTTGGGAATGAAAATGTTCTCTTAAAGAATTATTTCCTTTAAAAAAAACAGAAAGAACCTCTCATTTTGTAAAAAATAATAGAACCTTGAACTCTTTTGAATGCAATGAAAATAATTCAAAGATTCTTAATATCATCAATTTTTTGCCTTGTATTATTGGGTGAAAACATATATTTTCTTTTTGTTAAAAAACCACTGCATTAATACATAATATTATATTCATTTGTAAAAATAAAAATAAAAAAAATAAAAACCCAACAAAAATACTACAAAAAAAAAAAGAAAACTGTTTACTGCAACACATCATCCCACATTATATTCTGAAGCACATTGCATTTTACAAAAGATTCGTTTTTCTTTAACAAGGCATAAAAAAATAGTGATAATGTGCAAAGAAAATATAATTTATTCCTCGCCATCAGCATTATCACTTAAAAAAAACAAAAAAGTAAACAACAAAAGCATTTTATTTATCTTTTATACAGGGTGGGAACAATTTATTTATTTATAAAAAGCAAAAAAAAAAAAAAAACTTAATTGATTGAAAGAAAATAATATAATGAAATTTAATTTGTAGATTAAATATCATAGTAATTTGCATAAAGCATTATATTGTATAGAATGAAAAAGAAAATAAATTTATTGTCAACTATAACTTAGGGGATAATCAACTATTCTTACATCTAAATTTTGTACCTAATTGTGCTTCTCAACTCCATGAGACGTTCGTTTATTAGAAGTCAGTCAATGCCTTTAACTAATAACTGTACTTAAAAAAGAAAAACTTACCTAAAAAAAGTTTTTTTTTTTTTAGAGGGACGGTGGAAAACATCGAAAATCATTCAAAGGAATTGGATGAGGTTTCTTTAGATATTGTTGGACTTTAACCAACCAAAACTAACCCCTTTAAAACCAATGGGTTTTTCAATACACAGTGATATAATGTACAATTGTATAATTTAATACAATATGATATAAAGGGAACTTGGGTTTGGGATAATTATGAGTATGGAGGATGGAGGAAAAAATTTGGACAGTTATTTTGAAGAAGGATGTTAATGTTTTTCTTAAATTTCGTTATATCGTGCACATATGAATTAAATGAATTTTGGTACAGACAAAAAAAAAAACTTAAATGTTCTATTAGTGTAATAATCTTTAATTTCTCCTAAGAAATAAGATTTTATTCTTATACAATACCTTTAATATCACTAAATTTAAAATTAAACTTTAAATAAAAGAAAATATATACCTAAATTGTGTTAATTTTACTTTAATAAATTTTTTCTATTTTTTTTTTTTTAATTACAGGTATTACATCAATAACAACATTAACGGTATTAGCATATGAACGTTATTGTTTAATTAAATTTCCATTATCAGCGACTAGAATAAGTAATCGAAATACTGTGATACGTATAATTTTTATATGGTCATATTCATTAGCATTAACAACACCACCACTATTTGGATGGGGTGCATATGTTCATGAAGCAGCAAATATAAGGTATACCATTTATTTAAAAAAAAAAAAAACAAATTGAATATATATATATATATATATATATATAATACAATATGCTTCATTTTTAAACAAATTAATCAATATTTTCCATTTTAACGGAGGATATCCTTATCCTTTAATTATTTTGAAAAATGTGTCCATGTGTTCAACTCTGTATATAAAAGATATCTCGTAAATTTAACTTTTACATAAATATAACTATGACAACTGAGGGATTTCATTGTGTTATATGTTTGTGATATACTTGATGTATTTAGAATTATTGATTCTTTAGAATCTAGATGCAAGATTTTGGGTACTAACTTTTATTTTTTTAATACACTTTTAAAGTTTAGTGGTCACATAATAGTATGTAAAATTAAAGATTTAGCATGTAAAATTAAGGGTTTTAAAAGTAATGTTTTTTCAAAATATATTTTAGAATTCTTTAGAATAATTTTGTTAGTTAATAGTTTTGTTTTGTTAAAATCTTTTTAAAATAATTTTTGTTTTCTTTCGCGATCCGTTGATTTTCCGTATATTTCAAAACAATATTATTTAAAATAGTGTATGTTATAGGCTGCAAACCCCACAAAAAATTCTTTTTAATTCTGATTCTATAACGAACTATAAAACGTACAGCACCAAAATGATTTTAACATAAAAGAAAATATGGTTTCTTTAGAGCCTTAAATCCATTTTCTGTTTATTTTTTTTTTATTTTTTAAAAAATATATAAATAAAAATTTTAACTAAATGAATTTGATTTGTGAATGAAAATTTCCTTAAACATTCACATTTTATCATCTAATATTAATAAGAGGTTTCAGAGAATCCTCCCTATTGACACATGCCATAATTCGAAAGCATTGAGCTTTTTTTTCTGTTTTCTATTATTATGATTCATTTATGATAAAATTATTATTACAAAAATTTTGTCTTGTACACATTATTATAAAGTGAAAATTTGAAAGACTTAAGATGGAGGGAGTCTAGAATAACACTTTAAATCCTATTAATCACAAGAACAATAAAACAAATTCATTAATTTGTTTCTTTGTTTCTTTGTTTATTACTTATGCATTCCTACATGGTTGTACCCCATTATATTACAATTCTATAGGAATGTTCCTCTGAATCCGGAAGATGAAGTGCACTACGTTAAACGTTTTTCGTTTTTTTTCATCCTATTTATACCGTTTTAACGATTGCATTCGAACTTTGCAAAAATGGAGTTCCTTACCAAAGAATTGATATGATATGGTTCGCATATGTTAACTCCAAGTTTTATATTTTTTAAAACCTTTTAATTTGTCAGGATAAAAAAACACCATAGTGATTAGTTCAAGACAACGATTAGGCTTTTAATGAAAAGAATGAAATGTACATATTATAAATTAAATAGCTCTAATAGAGAAAATAATTGTTATTATTAAAACATTTAATATTTATTTAATTTTTTTTTTTTTTTTTTTTATGCAGTTTTCTGCCACATTAATGTGTGCAGGAAATTACAACAGCCTTTTCTGTTTAGGCGTGGCTGTAAATTTCGTTAGGGGGAATAACTCTTAGGCCTTGTGTGGGATTCGAACCCACACTTCTTCGGTGTTTACAGCGTATTTTGTATGTTCTTACCCATTAGGCCAAAGAGGCCACTTTATTTCAATGTTTGTTCAAAAAAACTGTGTGTAACTATTATTCAAAATTCTTAAATTTTTGTTTTAACTATGTATTAAAAAGGAAAAGTTTTAATTTAACTTTAAAAAAACTTTATTTTTTTTTAAATGTTTTTGTTTTTTATTTTTTTTAAATAAAATTTTCCTAAGAATTTCAAATATTTTCAACAATGTTTACAAAACTTTACATAAAAATAAAAAATAAGTCAAAAACTCACAACTTAAGACAAAAAACAAAAAAAAAACAATTAAATAAAAATGATGAAAAAATGAACTTTTACTGAACTTTTAATCACAAAAAGTATCATCCAACGAAAATCTCGTATATATATAGTATATAAAATAAGTGTTCATATAATCATCCACCCATCCATCTTGTTTTTTTTTTATTCTTTATTATTCTTCATAAAATACATATAAAATAAAATTTTATGTAAATATTTTGAATAAGTACCATTAAAATTTCATAAACCCGCATAAAATTCTAAAGTACATAGTGATATACATTTTATTTGTTAAACGACTAAAATCTGCACACATGTGAATAAAAGAAGTAAAATAAAATGAAAATCTTAAGGACAATAAATAATATCACAGACATATATGTATATACAAAATAACACATGAAAATGAAAGAAGAAAAAGCATAGAATAAGAATAAAAACAAAAATAATCTTGTACCTGAAATACCTTTCTCTGTACTATTTTTAAAAAATTGTTTCAAATACTAAATGCTATCAGTAAATAGATAGTTTTAGTTTTTCTTCATCCTTTTGAAAAATTGCAGGCTAAAATTCACCAATACAGCATTTACTTAGTATCAGCATCGTTAAGATATTAAAGGTTAAGATTCCGAATCTATTAACCAAAGATGATTCAGGAAGTCTTTGATCAAAAATTTTCCCTTGGATTACTTGTGCTCAAGGGAAACAATATTATCAATACTTGGACTCTGTACTGTGAACTGTGCAGTCTAAAATAGCGATTAGTTTTATTGCAGATGAAATTATTAATAAATTCTCATGCTAAATTTAAAAAGCAAATCAATGTAAGTAAATTGGATATCAGTAGGGACTAGAGTTTTCCCATAGGATAGTGGGCTCGTATTTAATAAACCAATAGTAAGGGTTATTGTACCAACTTGCTAAAAAAACGATGAAAATGTAGCTCGTGTATAGATGTAGCACATGAATGAAATACTCCCTACAGGGAAAAATGCCAGCTTTTTCAAAAGTATATTCTTACCCTTAAAGAAAAAATTGAAAAAATGCTTCAAAAAAGATTCATACTTTTATAGAAAGATAAGAACATCTCCTATTGAAGAAAAAAATTCTCTGATACAAAAGTTCTCTCTTGATCTCCGGACCTCAACAAACAGTTTAATCTAATCTATTTTATATTAAACTGTCAATACTTAAAAAAAAAAAACAACCATATTTTCAGATTATTCAGTTTTGTATGAAATATTTTAACATTGTTATTATTTTATAGCATTCCTTCATAAATATATCGTCTTGTACGTTTTAAACGACCTCATTATTTAAGTTTATATCTGAAAACGTCACCAAAATACTGATAATATTATTATTACCATTATATCTAAACATTATATTAAAAAAAAAAAAATCTTTTAATTTTTCCTTTTGAACTTTTAAATTTTTAAGTAGAAAAAAAAAATAAAAACCAATTTACGAAATTTTATAAAACAAAATCATTATTTATGACTTAAACAATAATTTCATAATTGTGATAACAATTTCGCAATTTCATCAAAATATTAAATGAGGGATTATTTTAAAGATTTCTCTTATTCGTTTTATTTTAACTTTGGTCTTTTATTATAAGAAATAATTTCTTAGAATTATAAAACCAAAGTTTTTTAAGAACAATTTAGAAACCAAACCCTATCATCAAATTTACTTGATTTTTTTTTTTCAAACTTTTCGTTCTCCGTCCTCAGATATTCACAATTATATTTGTTACTAAGATATACGACAAAATTTTTTAACATTTTAATACTTGTAACTATAGGGAATTCTTAGGTTTTTGATAAGGGTTTATATACTCAAACTTATGTAACCAAAGAGGTTTATTTTTATTTAGAATTTTAATTTAATTGAAAATCAATTTTCTGTTTTCTTATGTTTTGTTTTGTTATAATTTTGGTAAGATTTTTTTAAAGTAGTTTTTTTTTTGTGCTTAATTTAGATGAAAATGAAAATGTACTTGTATTGTGCTTATTTTTGATATAGTGATGAAAATAACATTTAAGTTTAGAAATGTCCTTTGGTAAAGATTTTATTTGATGGTACTACAAAATATAATAGATTTTAATGATGTAAAAATTTTAATTCTGATTTTTTTCGAAAATAAGCCGATATATACGTATACGTATACATAAAAATTATTTATAGATTTTTTTTTTTAAATTTATTCCCGTGCCAAGGAAATTACACAGCATTTCCTTTTCAGGTGTGTCTGTAATTGTCGTAAGGCGGAATTATTCCTACACCGTGTGTATGATTCGAACCCATACTCCCTCGGTGTTTCTAGCGTATTTCATACGCTCTTACACTCCAGGCCACCGAGGCCCCATTTATAGAATTAAAAAACATTTTTTTTATATTTTTTGAATTATTTTTAAAAAATAAACCGCTTTTCTGATAAAATAATTTACTACAATCTTTTAACTATAATTTCAATTTTTGCCATTTTTGCCAAAGTTAAATTATAACATTGCAACATTTAAAGAATAAAAGGCATTTAAAGGGGCACTTTGACCTTTAACACTTTTTTTCTCATTGTTGTAATTGTATTAGCAGAGATTCTCGGTGTTGCAAATTCCAATGATTTTTTTTTTGTTTTAAAATTATTAATAGAGTGGGTGTTCTTTAAGATTATAAAGTCGTCCAGTAAAATTGGATACAAATCGTAACAAAAAATTGTTTTTTGTCAAAATCGTACGACGAAATAGTTTAATATATTGTATCGTACCAATTTGATTTAGTGAACATCTTTAACAAGAGGCAACGCAAACGCTTTTTTTGAACTCAACTATTCAAATTGTCTATGAAGGACAAAGAAAAAGGGGATTTCGAGCCAAAATCTGTTAATAAAGCTAAATACGACATCGTCTTTAACTGCTTCTAGTCTATATATTTTTAAGTTTCCGTGAAATTTGATTTAAATTATTCCATGTGTATCGGAATGGTTCTAGAACACACAACATAAAAACATAACATAAATGTTTCCTTACATAAAAACATATGTTCTATTCTGGCTGTTCTGATCATCAACCTGTTAAAGTTAAAATTACAGTCATGTTGAACAACCTTTGAAGCGGCATAGAACGAAGAAAAAGAAATATAATAAGAAAATAATTTAAGTTTCACAAAAAAGCTAAGAATCATGAGAAAATTTGCATAAACAAAGGTACCTGTACTTAATTTCCGTTCTCATCTTTGTTTAGATAGTCTAAATCCTCGCGAACCTTAAATTTTGTTATTTATAACTGGTGAAAATAATTTTTCATTCGAATAATTATCTTTAACTAAATTTTCATCGAAAAAGTAAGTACCTAGTGATAATATTCAAAAAATATTAAACACTTTATAATATCTCAAAATTTAGGAATAGAAAATAAGAGTTTGGTTTTTAATAATTTCATTTTAAAATAATTAAATTCATTCTTCTAATTATTTCGTAGTTTGTTATGTCTCTGATGTTGTGTGATAAATTTAAAAAAAAAAACTGCAAAACAAAATTCTAAAAAAATATATAAAGTTTCCAGCAACAGTTGAAAATAATTTAAATTTAAAAAAGAAAAATTTAATTCCTTAGATTATGAACAAATTTATGTTTTGAATTTTTAAGTTAGAACAAAAAACTCTTTAATTCTTAAATTTATTAGATTTTTTAATAAGTTCAACGTTATTTTTGCCTTTTGGTTAAGAAACTAATTTATTATATGTCTATAGACCTATGGTATGTCTAAAATCAAATAATTTTAATTAAATTATTTTTAAAAATCTTCTTGGTAGTGTATTATCAAATTTTTTGTTATTTTTTTTTTCATTAAAAACTTTTAATGATCATCGAAAAAAATTTTTAATTGAAAATGTCAATTAATAATAATTAATATAGAAAATTTCCTTCACAGTTATTAGTCTGAGACCCATAAGTATGTACATAAAAAAAAATTGCATTCTATTTTTTTAGGTCAATTCAATAAAAATGTTTTTTTTTTTTTAAGGGAAGTGGGAATCTTTTAAATACACCGTAAACTCCTACTTGTTATATTGTCTAGGGGGTAGTGAAAGGAAAGGATAGGACAGCAATGCTTAAACTTTGAATTGGGGAGTAGGACTGTAAGGAAACAATTAATACCACTATTATTATTATTATTATTATTATTATTATTATTATTACTTTGTTATCAGTAAAGTAGTCATCAACAGTTACTACAACACGCTGTAGTATACAATACCTTCCCCCATGACGTAATTATTGAAAAAAGTTCAACTGTAGCAGTTGTTATTATTAATATTAGTATTAATTATTATTATTGCTATCTGCTACAGAGTCAAGTCCATCAGTTTACGTCATGAGTCAGATATTTATTTTATATTGAATTATTTTACATCTTATTTGAATCGAAAATCTTGAAAGCAATTAAATCCGTTTCAGACATTTAAAACTTTTAAAGGAAATTATATAAGTTAAACTTGTAAATTTTGTCCGTATAAAATATTTCCAATATACTTTATTCTGGTTGATTAAGATTTTGTAAAACTTAAATTTTTTATTTTTTTCTTAATTATAAAATGTTGCCAATAAAAATTATTAGTTTTACAAACAAAAAATGACATTATTGAAAATTAACATTTTTGGGGTAATACATTTGAGGTTACTTTTAATTTTCCAGGCAAATTTTATTTAAATTATTATTTAAGTGAGCAATATATTATACATTCTTTTAATGAAAATTATTTTAAAATTATTTATATCAAGCAGAAATAATTTTCAACATTTTGCTAACTTTTACAACGAAATAATTTTATATAGAAAAACATTGTTAGAAGCACAGACATGCCTTCTTCAATTCAATTTTCTATATGTGTTTTTAAAAGGAAAAGATCTAAGTAAAGATTTTTAGAAGATATAAATAAACATTGTACATTATATTTACATTTTCAGTCAAGTATTTTTGAAAAAAAAAAAGAATACTTTTGACGAAATCCTTTCTTTGTAAATCAACTTTTTATCAACATAAGTAATTTCTTAATAAAATTTCTCCACGTAAGATAAAATGAGAATCGTTAAAAAAAAAAAAACGAAAATTGTAATAACAAAAAAAATTTCAGGTGTAAACTCTTAAAAATTTGATACTTTAAAAATCATTTTATATAATATGACATTAGTCTACCAAAAAAAAAAAATAATAGATAATATATGAAGAGCAGTGAAATAAAGCCATAATGGCATTATTCCGCTTTTCAATGAGATATAAAGACATATCGCACATTTTTTCACGTATAGTTTCATTCCCATTCAAAGAAGAGGAATTTTTAGAGTCGGATTTAAAATAAGGGTTATATACGCCTTTTTCCAGAATATTTGACAGATTTTAGAGTTGGATTCAAAATCAGAGTATTCCTTTTTCTAAAATATTTCCAATTAAATTAAAATTAATTATTGCGATATTTTTTCCGGAGAAATTTTATCTTATCTTAATTCAATAAAAAAATTGATAATTATTATTGTTTTCAAAATTTAAATTATTTGAAGAGCATAGAAAGGAAATAAATTAAAAAGGAAATAAAGTCATAAGTGAAAAAATTGGCGATATGGCGTTATTTCTCATTCAAAAGCGAAATAAGGTCATTGTGACTTTATTTCACGGCGCCAATATATGGTACATGGTGTAACTGTTTTATAAATCAACTAAATTTAAAGAAAAAGATTTTTAATTCATGGGAAAATTTACTTTGTTCATTTCTTTCTATATAAGATTCAATTATTTATCTCTTTTTTTACCGACCGCATACTTACTTAAATGTATAAGGTAGGTATTGTTTTCATACTAAAAATTTGTACCCGAGATTTTGGCAAATATGCACTACTCCGGTGTGGAGAAGGCTGTAAACATTTTTTTAGCATGATGTCTGTCAGCGGGTATGTGTCTGTGTGTGGGTATGTCTATGGGCACGTGTACAACTTAATCGACTGAGCGGAATTTTTTTCAATTTCATATTTAAGGTTTTGACGTAAATATCTCGTACAACGGTAAGTGGTAATTACTAGTGTACTTTTTAAGTTTTTTACGAATATTTCGTAAAAGAAAAATTTTACGAGAAAAATTATTAAGAAAGAGCAACAACTTTGCGATAGAACATTTTTTGATCCGACTAACTTTAACTTTTATTTAATTTTTTTTCTAAGTCCACAAATTTCATACATAACATTCCATATGAATTTATATAAACATTTTGTTTTTTTTTTTTTATATGTCTAAAAATATTTATAATACATACATATGTACTATATCTATGCATATTGTTCTTTTGAGGATGACATAAAATTAAAACGGTAAAATTTTTTTTAGCAGATTCAATATTAATCTTATGTTTGTTTTGCATTTGTTTACAGCTTTTATTATTTTTTACTTTTAATATTTTTTAATGAAAAAAAAATCATGTAGGTACATTACATAATAATGTAAATGGATGTAAGAATGAATGCACATACATATGTATATTTTTACGATTTCATTGCTTATTATTGAATAAAACAAAATGTTATTAAATTATTAGAAGTTATTCTGCTTTGATACAAATTATAATGTAAAAAATTTATAAATTTTGGCATTGTACTTTTTGTGTAGTGGCGGTCGGTCCTGTGATGGAGATAGCTGATTTTTTTTATTGTAATAATTGAAACTTTACATAGTAATAATAGAAACTTTACCTCTTCACAATCATCTTATTTAATACACGTAATATTTTATCTTTTTATACTCTATAATCTATTTATTACTGCTTATAAAATTTTCCAACTAAAGATATATTTTGCGTCGTTACGTATTTCTTTCAATTAAAATATAAGTTACAATTTGAGTTTATGATTGAATGATGTCGTCTTGTATCCTTGATATCATATCAATTTCTATATTTTTTTCATAGTAATCTATTCAGCTCTGGAATTTTATTTTATTTTTTCAATTTTTGTGATATAGGTATATACATATATATGCAAATTTTTCACAAAATTTTATACTATGTAACATATTCATAATTCTAACATATTCACATAATTCTGCATTTGACAAAAAAGATAAAAAAATGACAATATTTCTGAAACTTATTAGGTTTTTTTTTTTTTGTCTTAATAGACTCAATAGTTTCTTTTGTAAACTGACACTCATTAAATAAATTCTATTAAAAATTTAATTTGTTTATTTAAAAAAAACAAAAACAATTTTAATTAAATGGTATTCGTTTTTACCTCCCTAACTATGTGCATACAAAAACAAGTAAAAAATAAAACTTTTTGTTATAGTTTCTTACAAAAAAAAAACTGTTATTTTAAAACTAAACTGTTATTTTAAAACAGTAAAAAAACAACAGTAAAATTTAAGAAAGTTGAAAAAAACAAAAAAAAAAAATTAAGAGAAACTGTTATGACTGTCATGATGCACAATTTGCAAACAATTTATTTTTTTTCTTCATGTTTTTTTTTATTTTTCTTCTATTTTTAGTAACCACAATATTTAGTAACTTTTATATAAAAATTTAAAACTATTTTGAAAAAGTTTCAATATTCCTTAAAGTTTAATTTAAATCAATTCATTTTGTTAGCTGCAATCATGTATTTCTTCAAAATTTCACTGAGTATGGATAACTTTTAAATACTTTTTTTTTCTTTTTATTTTATGTATGAATTTAAAGTAAAAATATTTAATTTTAAACTTTTTTTTTTTTTAATTTATAAAGTATTATTAAAGAATCTTAAAAATTAATTTTGATAGAAAAAAAAAAAAACGCAACCAAAATAAATCCAATTTTGAAAATATTTTAAAACTCATTTAACGGTATATCCTTAAGTGATACTCAAACGATACCTGTATTGCAATCAACAGTATTTTTGTTATATATATTCACTTCTTCCTATATTTTAATCAATAAAATATTCATTTAATAAAACTTTCCTTTTTTTATAGGAAGTGTTATACAACACTGTTAACCGTATATGTTTAAGTGATACTCAAACGATACCTCTGTTCTGCAATGAACATTATCTTTCTATTTCTATTGACTTTTTCTAAATTTTGTTTAATAACATATTCATTTAATAAAACACTTTAGTTTGTTTTTTTATAGAAAATTTAACACATACTTTAACGGTACATCCTTAAGTGATACTCAAACGATACATCTACTGCAGTCAACAGTATCTATTCATTTATTTCTATTTAGTTTTCCTAAATTTTCTTTAATAATAAATTCATTTAATAAAATACTTTGTTTATTTTTTATAGGAAGTTTAACATAAAAACAAAATATATGTTATTTTTTTAACAGATAACCCGAAATATACAAAAAAAAAACACGTGATGTCAGACAAACTATAACATAATATAATATAAATTAAATAAAAAACAAAAATAAAATCCATTTATAAGTTCCCATCCCATTAAAAAGTCAAAAAGGTTACAAACAAACTCAAAGTTACAATAATAGCATGCAATTGATCGCATTCATTTATTTTTACTATGTAATACAAACTTTTCTTCTCATACCCCAAAAATCTTAACCAAAACTCTATAGAATCAATTCAATTTTAAATGACTTTCGAAATTCTTATAAAAAAGTTTAAATATTTAAATATTTAATTTCAATAATAAAATTATATGTAGGTATATAAGTATATATATATATTTATACTTGCTTCATATTTATTTAATTTAAAAAAAAAAAAAAAAAGATAGACAAGGATAAATTTAGTATACCCCTAAATATCTCTTGCTGCTTACAGAATGACAAAATTTAACCCTTTCTGATGTTACTGACATTTTCTCGCAAAAGCAATAAAAACTGGTAAAATTTATCCTTGAAATTTGTAAAAAATTTTGGATTGGTGTTTGTCATATTATTTTAAGATCATACACACAAACCTATATATTATGTATAATATTATAACTACTGTAAGTATGTCTGTTCCAATTGAAAAAACGAAAAAACATAATTGAAAAATTTTAAGGTGGGAACCTTTAGAGGTGACATACGAATAACCTTACACAAAGAAAACAATTGTAAGTCATTTGGTTAACCCAAATTTAACCACCAATAATAATAACCAATTTATAATTTTATATCAGAAATGACTTAATTTAATTTTTTTTTTTATTTTATTTCGTTTTTGTGGGTTTATAGAGAGAATTTAAAATAAGTATTTATGGTAAGTATTTACATACACATATATTTAGTAATTAATTTGACACAAATAAAAATAGGAGAAATTATATAATTGCTTATGGATAAAATTTTTAACATTTTAAAACACTAAAAACACATAAATGAAATTCACAACTGAACAGATACATCAAAAATTGAAGGTTTAGATATAACGTATAATAATCGTAGAGTTCTCCTAAAAATATGCAATATTTTTAAAACTCATATAAACAGATCTATAGTTAGTTTAGCGGCCACCTATGTTGATTTATTAAAAATGAATATAGACAAAGGTGAAGCGATATTATTCCGCAACACAGTGGATACAGTTAATAGTAATATTAAAAAACACTGGAAAGAATTTGAAATTAAAGCTCCAAATAATATAAACATCAATTAAAAAAAATTATTTTTCACGTAAATAAAGCAGCGGAAAAAGGCACAAAAGCTTTTATGACTTGTCAGAAATTATTTTACAAATGGAAAAAATCAGGAAATTTTAAAGGAAATACGTAAGAGCCTGGGTAAATCTACATAGAAAACCAGAAGTAGACTACAAGCATTTGCATTCTAATAAATGCTTGTACCGAAAAGCAAATATAAGATTCGACATCTTTTTAATAAAAATTATTCACAATCACTTCGAAAGATCTCTTAACACGTTAGAAAATGGTCTAATATCCAATATAATATAACGAGGAGGAGTTATACTCCATAACGAGGAGTACATTAAAAATAATTTAAAAATGGAGTTCATTGCACCCGAACACTTTATTTATCTTGACTCTCAAGAGTATATTCAAAACCACGAGCATGTCCCTCAATTTTATCACTATAATAAACGGGCTACATGCAAGTGTATAGAATATAACCCTACGAATATTGAGACTAATCTATTAAAATATGTCATGTTTATTCCTGAAAAGGATAAAAAATTATCAACAAAATATTGATGGTTGCACAGTTCATAAAAATACGAATAAAATAGTTTCAATATATCAATAGAATAGGTTTAGTTTAAGTTAGTTAGGGTTAGATTAAGTATAGTTCTAAATTAAATTTAAGCTAGTATAAGTTTTATTTTAATAAAAAAAGTTTAAAAATATTTTGGCTTTTATGGAAATTTTCCAAAATAATAAAAAAGATCATAATAAAATTTTTGCTATAAAAATAACAAATAAGATTTCGGATAATTTAAATAATTTTGTAGAAAAAACTAAACAACAAGGAAGCTAAAATAAATCTAAGTAAATTAAGGAATAATATTAGTTTTATAAAACTTTTTTTCTAATTGTAAAAAGAATGAAACAAGAAAATAAAATAAAAGTTAAGAAAAAAAAAAAAAAGCGACTCCGGTGGCCTAATGCTTAATCACGTAGCTTAACCGAGAAAATACGGGTTCAAATTCTGCACATATGCCAAGAGTACTTTTTAACTGTCTTAACGTTTCAATTGTCTTTTTAAAAGTCTTAACAAACCGTCCTTGCTACAAATTTAGTGTATATATATATAAATTATAAATAAAATTAATAATATTACTGCACATAATAATAGTATTATTACTATTATTTACTATATATGTATATTTATATATACTAATCATATTAGTACTACAATAATAATATTATACGAACTAGTAAATTATTGCAATCATCTTTAGTAGCTGATGATGGCTTAAAAATATTGCGTTATTGTATGTGACATAAAATATTAATATAAATAAATTCTTATGTTTTAGAAAATATAGCTTCTCTTTAGTTGTTGAAAAAATCCCTCACCTTTATATTTTAGAAAAAAAAATTAAAAATTTGAATTAGATTTCTTTTCATTTGGCTAAACAACAGTTTCATATACGAACTTACCTCGCAATGTGTATATAACTTCTTGTTGTGAGATTAAAGCATTGTCCGAATCATTAACTCATGTGTGTGCTGAAGCTTTTTTGTCTTCCAATTTTTCTTAAGATCTTAGAGAATAAAATAAAGTAAATCATATTTAGTATACTATTTCAGGTATGTTACAATATTATAAAAGTATTCTGGTTTTGTTTTTTTTTTTGTAATAACGAGTATTTTCACCGAGTTTTCCTATTTATAAATTATTCTGTTTGGGAACTCTTTCTTAAATTTTAAAATTACACTATTAATTTTTCACGAAAATTATTTTGGCATTTTAATGCTTCCAATTTTTTTACTGAAAAAAAAAAACCTTTTTTCTTTTAAGTACAAAAAAAGGAATCAATGTATTAGCTTGATAAATATAAATTCTTAAGTTATTTAAATGGTAAAAACTGAACAAGGTGAAATTTTAAAAACCGCATATATCAAAACAAATAAAAAGTACTTTTCTGTAAACAATTATTTAAATTTATCGTTATATCACACGGAACATTTTTAAAAATTTAGAAAATTAAAAGGCATCATACTCCTTTTTATTACAATATCCTTTACAGGCAAAAAATTTTAGGATTATGTTAATGAACTTAAATTTTTATCAATATATTCAATTTTAAAAAATCGATAGAAAAAAATGCCTAACAACAAAATAACACAGTTGTTTTCATTTCTTTAAATGAACAGTAGAATAAATTTTACCTATATAAGATTTAGACTCCTAAATTATAACGTATCAAACTACCAACTTGGTTTGGGTCTCAAAATATAAGGATACAATATAAGGAAACGAGTCGGCGAAAATGCCAGCAAAGCACAGTTTGGAACTTGAGCTAAGTGTTGTATACTCCATTCATCCACGTACCTATACAAACCCTTGAAGACAATGTTAAATAAAACTTCTTCGAGTTGGTCAAAGAAGAGTAGCTTACCGGTGCAACTAGGACAATCAGACAATTGCAATCGGATTTGATTTTAAAAATATTCAAATAAATAATCTCTCTTTCAAATAAGTCAATTGATTGGTGTCAGACCCTTGTCTGATCAATAGACATACTAGACGATTATATATTCAAGTAGATTTTAACTGTAGATTTTGCAGCAGAATTGACGCTATAGAAAACGTGAAGAACTTTTTCTCTACTTGTCACAGTCTGTCACGAAAAAGGCAAAAATATTTCAACAATGTCTTTTGTCAAGATTTAGATGAACTATCTGAAATGGATCTAAAAAAAAACGTTTCCAAAAACTTCTTCCGTTAAAGCAATATCACTGCGACATAAATCCAAGGAAACTTAATATTAAATCTCGTATTTTTTGAAAGTGTACTATGCACCTAGAGTCTTTAAATTGTTGCCACCTTAGCTCAATCTTTTATTAATAAAAACCAAGTGATAAAAGAAATTGTTTTGGAAAATTTATAAAAAATTACAAAACGGTTTCATATCCATTGTAATACTATTACTATTAATTTTAACTACGATGGGTACGACCACAATAATATTTTCTTCATTTTCATGTTTTTTTTTTTTTGTTGTTTATTTTTGTTAAATTATTTTAAAAGTTAAACTCCCTTTAATTTTCTTAAAAATTTTAATTAAATATATATATATATATATATATAACTATTTTCTCTTTTTTTTAACAAAATATAAAAATAAAAAACAATAAATTTCTTTCTTGCAGCTGCTCTGTGAATTGGGAATCAAAAACTTTTAATGCCACTACTTATATTGTATTTCTATTCATATTTGGACTTGTGATACCTCTTATTGTTATAACTTACAGTTACGTCAACATTATTTCAACTATGAAAATGGTAAGTAAATTAAAAAAAAAAAAAAAAACAAAAAAAAAGTTATAATAACTAATTTTTATCTACACCAACTAATTTAAGAAATGTTTTTTTTTTTAACTACACCTGGCAATGCTCGTATAATTCAAATATTAATGAGTTTCACCTTCAATAGTAATGAATAATAATGTAAAACGAGGTGTTATTATTTTTTTTTTTTTTGGAATTTGTTGTTCTTCAATTGTATAACCAAACAAACGGTTGGTTATCTTAAACTTGGTAATTTTTTAATAATAAATGTGGAGAATAAATGGTTTTATTTTAAAGTTTGATATAAAATATATGCATTTAAATGGGGTAAAAAAAGGATAAAACAAAATAACCATAATACAACAAATTTAAAAATAAATTAGATGAAAATCAAAATTAGGGATTAAAGTATCACAATAGGAATTAATAGATATGATAAAAGGTAAAGCATTCTAGATAGAAGGATATAAAGAAACAAAAATACACATATAAGAAAAAAAAAACAAAAATAATTTAAAATGTAAATGATATTCAAAAATTTTATTAAATTTTAACTAATAAATTGAGGTTATTTACCAGATATATTATTAATACGCTTAGATTAATGTAAATCCACTTTTATAATTCTTTATATATTTTTTCTTTTTAGCACATTTTTCAAAAAATTCTTAAAACATTTTCGTATTAGTTTCACTCTTTCCATCCATCAGTCCGTCTGTTTACAAAATTTCTACACCGTTAAAGATAGAGTAATTAAATTTTAACCATGAGTAGGTCTCATAAAAAATATTAATTTTGTAGAAGAATTTTTTTATGTAGCCCGTTACAGAGGTACAGCCCCTCAAACTTTGTTAATTTAGAAACGCCATACTCCAAACGCCATGACTTTTTTTTTTACCTTTATAAATAAACAACAAAATTATACATTTTTTTAAAATTTTGTATTTAAATTTACTGTTATGTGGAAATAAAATTTTGTAAGATTTTCCTTCTTTTACAACTCCGGCACATTTTTAGATAGAGACTTAAAATTTTGAGAGAAAGAAGAACTTTTAAAATTAGTATAAGTTGTCTCAGAAATTTTTTTTGTACCAGCCCCTGTTTAATAATGCCTATTAGGATTTAAAAATTTAAAATTTACTATTTGTAAATACCTGTAATTTAGGCACCGGTTCAATATTATAATTTTACATGTGTTAATGGTTTTTCTTAATTATTTATAGGGTTCTCTTAAAATTGAAGGCAGTGTCTGTTTATTTTTCACAATTTTTTTCTTAGATTTAAAATTCTAAGAAAATGTTGGTACAAAACAAAGTATTCTTAACAGTTTAAATTCTCTTTTGGAAAATGTGCGCCTTTAAAAACCGTTAATTTACATTCTGTCTTGTTTTACAATGAATTTAGAGATAAAATTGTGGGTTTTATATTCTTAGATTATTAAAATTTATGATTAAATGATTTTTTGCCAAAATTAGGTAAATTTTGTTTAGTTGAATGCATTTTGTTATAAATTCATGAATTTATTTAATATTTCATACTAATTTAATGCAAAAAAAAGGATAAAACATATAATTTGAAAAAAAAAATGAATAAAATCAGTTTTATAAGCTGTCGCAAAAATCAACGAAATAATCTAAAAAAGAGGAAATAGACAATTATAAAAAAAAAACCAGTTAGGTGATATGAATCACACAGAAAAAATATCAATTTAAACTTGATTATCAATTGTAACTAATTAAGAATTTAAATCTTACACTAAGATCTCGACTGTACACAATTTTAATAAAGCATGACTATACAATGTTATAGTAATTAATTATTTTGTTAGATATTCTGTGTAATTTAAAACTGTATAATCATCTTTGTGTTCTCATAAGTTGGCATCGCATCATTACAGGACAAATATTTATTCGACTCTTGTCGAATATTATTGTAAGTTTGACAAATAAGAGGGTGGTTATACAGTTATTCTATATCTAATATAAATACAAGTTTTGATGCGCTGACTAATAATTAATAGAAGACGATTAAAGAAACCCCTCAAATCATTGATTCCATCAGACTTTAATTAAGGATACAATAATATGTCACTAAAACTTTATTTCCTGGACAGTTTTATAAATGAGGCCTTAATTCCTTAATGGGATGTCAAATTATAAGAAAGGCAAAAAAAAAATGTTTTGTCCTTAAATGCCTTTGCTAAAAATTTTATTTTAGTAAAACTACTAATATTTATTCGATTTCATATTATATTTAAAATCAGTAAAGTGATAATTGAAATAAGTTTTCTTTTACTAAAAAATATGTTATCACTTAACATGTTATTTAAACACCAGAAGTAGTTTTATATTTATTTTATTTTTAATTTTTATTTAATTAATATTTAAGTTCATAAATATTTAAAATTTCAATATACATCTTGTTACAAAAAAAAAGAAACAAATAATATTATAGGTTAGAATTTAATTTAAAAACATTTTTGAAATTACTTTTTAGCACATTTCCAAAAAAATTTTGAAAAAATGTGCTTATTAGTTTCACTCTGTCCGTCCGTCCGTCCTTCTGTTTACAAAACTTCTACACCGTTAAAGATAGACAAAAAAAATTTTAACCATGGGTAGGTCTCAAAAAAAATAATTTTGTGGAACAACTTTTTCATGTAGCCCCAACCATTACGGAGCTACAGCCCCTCAAACTTTGAAGAAGCCCTATTTTTAAATGCATATATCTTATGTTCTGCTTAAGATTTTTTCAATCTGAAAACGACATTCGACAGGTATTTTTTTTAACTTTATAAATTAATATCAAAATTATACAATTTTTTTAAATTTAGTATTTAAATTTACCGTTATGTGAAAATCAAATTTTGCATGAAATTTCTTTTTGCATAACTCTGGCATGCCTTTAGATATGAACCTGAAATTTTGAAACAAGGAAGAACTTTTAGAATTAGTTTCCTCAGAAAATTTTTTAGTAGCGCCCCCTTTTTAAGAGTTATTACGCCTCAAAAATTGAAAATTTGCTATTTTTAGACACCTGTAACTTAGGCACCTGTAAAAATTTTTCTTCGGGAAGACATGAAAATTAAAGGTTCAATAATATATTTTTACGTGTGATAACGGCTTTTCTTAGTTATATAGGATTCCGGACTTACGGCCCCTCAAAATTTCAAAAATGTCCTATTTTCACATTTTTTTTTATTACATGAAATTTTCAAATTTTTGTGCAAGTCACACTTCTAAACAGTTTGTATTGAGTTTTGGAAATGTGCGCTTTTAAAAACCGTTGGTTTTACATTCTACCTTGTTAACTTTTAAAATCAAAAATTTAAAATTTTCAATGTTAAAGTTTTTGAGGTTCATTAATTTACAAAAAAAAATATAATATATTTTTCAATAAAAATAACTATATCTATAGATAATTTTAAAACAAAGCAATATATAAAACTTAGAGGTTTTTATAAAAGCACATTTTCAAAATGACCATATGAAAATATTCTACAATTATTTTTTTACATTAAAATTTTTATCTGTAAGGAAATTCGTTAAATATCCCTTAATTTTGAAAATTTTGAATTGTAAACTTTTTTCTTGATTTTAAAAATTTATAAAAGTTTTTTATCATTTTAGAAAAAAATATGCTATACAATTTGTATTATCATGTATCCATTTAAATATAGGGTCTTCTTCCAACTTTAGAAGTCTGTAATTCCGTAACGAACTTTCTTTTGGAAGTTTGTAATTCTTTCTAAAACTATAAGAAAAAATTTTTAATTGAACAAAATTAATTTTTTTTTTATAATTTATATCTATTGTTAAAAATATTTCATTACTTTATCCCATAAACGTTGCTAAAGTTTTGAAAACAGACAAACAGATGGGACAAAGTGAAACTGAAAAATACTTATACTTTATACTTGTAAAAAAAATTACTTAAATTTTTAAACATGAGTTAAAAATTTTTCAAGTGATATTTTTAAAATAAAAAAAAAAAACAAGAAAAATAAATATTTTTTTATATCCATAATATGTTTTTAAAATGGTATATTGGTTTACCAATTTATTTTTCTAATAATTTTATGTAGTTGGTAAAGAGATTATATGGAAAAAAAATAGAAATTTAAATATTGCTTTCAATTATTAAAACAATATCTAACATGATATTCTTGAATTAAATCGCTTTATACTTTATACGAATAATTAAATCGCTTTATACTTTATACGCTAATACATTTATACTTTATACGAAAGAAAGATATAGATTTGCATTATATACACGTTCAATCACTTTATTTTAATGGTTTTGTACAAAATTTTAAACAATATTATTGCATAGTTTTTGTGATTTTTTTTTTTTTTATTTATTTAACTAATATTTAAATTTTCATTTGAAAAGTATTATGTATTTATTATATGACATGTTCAATATACATATAAAGGGTTTGTAAATGAAATTATCCTGGTTTTTCTTTATCCACTCTTCTGACTTCCTAAGACCTAGATATTTACTCTTCCTGGATATTATGCTATTGTAAAGTAAAAGTAGGAAATTTTTACATAGATTAAATTTGACTCAACATTTGTTATATTGATCTTTTTTGTATAAATTAATTTAATATAAAATTTAATGATGAGGAGACAAGATTTTAGATGACAAAAATTCTGTACTTAATGGCAAAAAAATAATTCTTCAGTAGTAAAATAAAAAAAATTTTTCTTTGATTTATTTCATTTTTATTTTAACTTTATGTTCAATATTTTAGACTGATATTTTTTTGTCAAATAATTTAAAAATAAAATTTGATTTTTCATGGAAAATCTATCATTATTAATAATATATTTGAAAAAAAAAATTTAAAATAACTTTTAAAAGTATTTTTTGAATCAAACATTTTAATAATAATAATAAACAAAAAAAAAACCTTATATATAAGACGTACACAAAAAAAACAACTAATTACTTATTATAAAATTGAAAAGTAATAATTAATCTAAATATAACATCATTTAATTGTGAATCGAATCTATTCAATTATTTATCATAACAACAAAAAAAAAGAAAAAAATTACTTCTCTTTTGATAGAATAATTATGTTTGCATTATAGCATTAAAATTTCTCCACAATCCTTCTCCAAATATTTGTATTCCCTTACAGTCGTCCGACAATAAGTTTTCTTCCAAGTTCTATTTCTAAAAAGTTCTTAATTTTCTTTTATGACATTTTCTATTATTTAACCATTTTTTTTTTTTATGATCTGTCCCTACCTCTTGTAAAGAATGAAGCCTCGAAACTATAGTTCTATTTTAAAGTTCAAAAATATTCATTCATTCGACAGTTTACAAAATTCAGTTTCAAAAAACTAAAAATTAAAACAAAAAAAAACAAATCTGATGAAAAAATAAATGAAAATTAAATTATTCGATAGTTGAAATCATTTAATTACTATTTATCCATAGTTTAAATCGTCTGCTAGCGCCCATCAATAATTCTGCATATTTAGCTCATTTTAACCCATTCATACTCAGTTCACCTTTTTTTTTTTTTTTTGTAATTTAATTAAATTTGATTTTGTGTTTATTTAGTATACCATTGTATTTTTATTCACATTTACCATTTTTTAATCTAATTCGATCCTAAATTTCTGAAAGTTAATTTCTAAGAGATTTTTTTGTTAAATCAATTATTACACTTGCATAAAGTTATACCAATTAAACTTACTTTATTTTCCTTTACAGCCTTATAAAAAGGAAAAATTTCGAGGAATTTTTGCGTTTCAGAAACTCCAATCTATATCTTCAACTCTTATAACCGCACTAAATATAAAGCTGGGGGCCTCGTTGGCTTAGTGGTTAAGGGCGTATAAAATTTGTTATTGGTTCGAATCCCACACACATCATAAGAATAATTCCCCTTACGACCTTTACAGTCACGCCTAAAAGGAAAAGACTATATAATTTCTTTTCCACATTTTTATGGCATTGGAATATACTAAAAAAAAAAAACTCAACTTATCTACAGACTTCTTCTTTTGGCGAAATTATCAGATTTTACGTAAAATAGTTACTGAAGCGACCACTGGAAAATTGTGTCGCTCATATTATATTATTTCACTTCAATTTGTCTTCTTATTAACTAACAGTTAACAACCGAAAACTTTATTAAAGCTGCTTACTAAAACTATAAAATATATTTTTTCTTATTAATATTAATAGTTTATAAATAAATATAAAGTTTGTATATAAATAAATTTGTATATACCTAATTTATATTTATACATACATATTTATATAAATTCCTTTCAGAAATTAACCCGAGGCAACTGACAATATTGTGTATAACACTTTTTGTATAAAATTTTAATATTATACAAATAATATAATATTTGTATAATAATTTTTGTTATTTGTTGATTTCGTTTGAATTCAATTTTTCACTCTACAGAATCTTTGTTATGCAATGAATATTTCAAAAATGCAAAAAAAAAAAAAGGAGCACATAGTAACACTGTTAATTATTTACATATCATATGTTATATTATGTATATTATGAATTGTTTTTTATTTCTTAGTTTTTATTCCATCCTTTGTTATTATTTCAATTAATTTACAAAAATTTAAAAAAAAAATAATAAATAAAAAATTTAAAATATATATAGTATGTTATCTGGCGTTGTAATTTTTAATTACAAATATTGTAATTACAATTTTTCTTTTCAAGGATTCATGTATGTTTTGTTGTTTTGTTTTAATTTAAAACAAATCATTTTTTTTTATTTTCAAGTTATCGTTCTAAGTTTTTCTAAATTCTTTTCAGTTTTAAGTTATCATTATTCATATTTAGTTGGACTAAATTTAAATTCAAATGTTTAAAACATTAAGTCAGACGATAGATGAACAGAGCTGATAAAATCTAAAATATATTTAACGGTTTTTTAAACAAAATAAGTAAAAATAGGCCGTCTTTAGTAGGGTGTCAGTTCGAAAATTGTCATTTACATTGAACACGACTTTGTCATGAGTGTTATTTGAGGTAAACAAAAAAAAGTACCTTGCAAAATTAGGTACAATTTGTTTACAAAACTAATTTTCATTAGATCAACGTAAAAAAATTGATACAATAGAGTTTTATTTTTTGAAAAAAAAATAATACTTAAGGTTGAGCTCAATCGGAATAACTATTTAGTACTGTCTATAACAAAAGATCGTATATAACTAAACTTTAAACTAAATTTGAACTTAAATCTGACTTTTTCAAACAAAAACTACGAGTTCAAGTGTAGCCGACCCATTCAGTCGAATACACTTGAACTCAAATTTCAATTTTTTAAACAAAAGTGCTCGCACTGACTTGAAATTGTTCTAACAAAATTTAAACATAACTGAGTTTTTAGTTAAAAAAGTAAGATTAAGTTCAAGCTGAGTTTTATGCATTTAATTCAATGTAAACATTTAATAATCTTTTGTGTCAAAACGGATAACCGAATATCCTATATCAATATAGGAAACGTAAGGATCACAAAAATGTCTAATGCATAGTTACAATCGAATTAGCCGTGTTAGAATACATAATGGAAAAGAAAATAATTAAATTTTTTCTTTATTTTATTTAATTTATTTTCTTAAATTTTAGTACAATATTTAAAGACTGACATTTATTTTTCAAAAAACATCAAAATATTCCTATTTAATTTAAAAATAAAATTTTAATGTTCATAGAAAATCAATCATTGTTAATTTCATATTTAAAAAAAAAAAGTAAAAATAACTTTTTATTTTTGTAATCAAATATTTTAATAATAATTAGGCGTCACAAAAAAAGAAAAGAAAAACAACTAATTAACTATTATAAATTTGAAAAGAAATAATTATTGTCTAAATACAACGTGATATAAATGTAAATCAAATCTAATCAATAATTTATTACAATAACAACAAAAAAATATACAATTTTTCTTCTATTTATTTATTTATATTAATATTACATACATTAATGTAGTGCAATATTATTGAACCATCGGCTACTAAGGCCATTATAGGTTTTTATACTATTATTAAATTATATACTAATATTATTTATTTTGTTTATATTATATACTATATATTTACATTATATTAGGTCGTAAGGGGGGTATGTAAAGAAAAAAACTTACGACCTGTGCAGGGAGCGAACCCACACTCCTTCGGTTAATACGCCACACGCCTACCCACTAGGCTACCGAAGCCCCCAAAAAAATATATTATAACCTTTGGTAGCATTAAAGTTCCCCAACAATGCTCCTTCCCCATAAATATCTGTATTCCCTCAAATTCGTCCTAAGTAAGTTTCTTTCAGT
The DNA here is from genome assembly GCA_947095535.1 of Poecilobothrus nobilitatus. Classification (NCBI taxonomy): domain Eukaryota; kingdom Metazoa; phylum Arthropoda; class Insecta; order Diptera; family Dolichopodidae; genus Poecilobothrus; species Poecilobothrus nobilitatus. Next base: position 58,451,140 of record OX352773.1, on the reverse strand, counting down.
TGTGCAAGATTTGAATCCGCACTTTTTCCGTAAATAGACTACGTGCTTAACGACTAGGCCATCGAAGCTCCTAAATAACCTAAAAATAAATTCTTCAATTTTTTTTTTTTTTTTTTTTTTATTTAACTTTTATTTAATAATTTACATTCTAATTTAACCTAAAAAAAGTTACTACAAAAACGGGTTGCTTGCTAAAAACTCTTTTACAATAAAATAATAAGTAACGGAATAAAAGTAATAGCTTGTCAGTCATTAATAAGACCAACCATGACATATGGTGTGCCTGTTTGGTACAATATATGCGCAAGCTTGATGGAAAAATTCAGAAAGTTTGAAAGAAAGTGTATAAGAGTATGCATTAACAAAAACAGAAACCCCGAATCTGAGTATAAATATTTCTATTCCAATAAATATTTGTACAAAGAAGCAAACATAAATAGAATCGACAGTTTTATGATAAAACTAATTCGAAATCATTATGAGAGAGCATTAAACACTCCTGAAAATGGTTTAATATCACATATATTCTACCACAATGAGGAGTACAGTAGAAAGACTTTGCTCACGGGATTCATTGCTCCTGAGCAATTTTATCTTTCTTGACAAAAATGGTTTTATACTAACAGAAAATCATGTCCCTCTACTATATCATTATAGTAGACGGGCTACATGTAAAAAAATTGAATATAATCCGGGTAATATAAACGGAGATAGATTAAAATTTGATACAAACATGCCATTTAGAGATACACGTCTCAGAAAAAACTATTGGTGGTTAGATAGGTCATAAATAAGGTTTTCAACCAATATTAGGTATAAGCTAGGGTAATTAGGTTAAGATAGGTTAAATTAGGTTAGGAATTTTATTATAAAAAAAAAATAAATAAGAAACATTGTTTTTCTAGTTTTCAATGTTAGAACAATTATAAATTAATCCTCAAAAATAGATATAAGAAAATGCAAAAAAAAAATTTAAAACATATGAAAAAAATTTAACAAAAAAAAATATTGTATTTTTATATGTTAATTAATATTTTGAAAAATAAATTCTTCAATTTAATAAACTTATAATTGTTGCATACTTTTAGGTATTTTTAAATAAATTTTAATTATTATGGAAAGAATTAATTTCTTCTGTGTTCCAAATAGGTGTTATATTAAAATCTATAGAAAAACTAATTGTAGAATTATACAATAATTAATTTATAAAATTTTTTTTACAACTTTTCTTTATTATTTTACAAAAATTAATGATTAAAAGAACTAAACAATTCCTAAATTGAATTTAATCTAAAATAATAAATTTTATGACAATTAAACAATTTGAATTATACAATTCTAAATTTCACACTAAATATAACAAAATTTACATATAATAATAAAATTTCTTAGAAATTAATCTTAGAAAATACATGAACATAAAAGAGCGTAAAATTATATTGTTACAGGAAAGAAAATAACGATAAAAGTATTAATATCAAATTAATTTTATATTCAAACAACAATTAAAAACATTTTAATACACTTATTATAAGTACAAAGAAACGAAAATAATTTTAAAAAGATTTTTCTTAGAAAATATTTTCATATTCTTTACTTTATTCTATTCCTTTAAAAGTGAAATAGTAAACTTAAACATAAGAATAGTAAAGTTCTATATGAGAATAGGAAAATTCAAAAAAAAAAAATTAATATTAAACGTTGCAATGGTTTTCGATAAATTTTTTAAAAATTAAATTTAACCAAAAGTTTTTTATAATAAAATTTAAACTTTAAGCATGTATAAAAATAACAAATCAAAAAAAGAACAAATAATAGCGGAAGGAGTTTGTTAAATGTCTTTTGGAATTTTATATTTTAAAAGCACAGGAATGATCAGTGAAGGTAACAAGATGCGCTACTCTAGCAGCCAATTCTACAGGTGCCAATGTTCATGTTATAGGATGCATAAGAACAATTGGATTTTTATATTATGAAATAAAAGAGGTTCTTTCAAAAAGGAAAATGCAAAATCGTGAATTAAGACCTGCCTTCGTAAAGCAATGGTTAGACATAGTGTTGTCATAGTGATATCATCTTGTCATAGTGAAATTGAAGAAATTTTAAATAATAATGAATTGCGAGAAAACAGGATACTTAGACTTGCATCCTATATTCTAATTTGTTATCCCACTGAAAATATTTGATCTACGATGAAGAGTTATAACAAAAGAAAACTATCAATTTGTCAAGTGTTTTTAATAACTGAAATTCAGATTTTTTTAATCAAGGAATATTGAGTAAAAGCATTTAGAAAATCATATGGAAGAAGATCTGCAGACAATTACACCTACTAAATACCTACATGTACAAATTGCATTGAAAGTATTCAAGAAAAATTCATGATTGCTCCTAATTTAGAAGATATGCAATATTAATAAAATTATTAAATTTATTTTATATTCTAAATTCTCGTATGGAACGTATGGAAATACATATTATCTTATACTATACTAATTAATTTAAATAAAAACTATTTTAATAGTAGTTTTTGTATTTTTATATGTTATAACTAAAGTTATAGTTCACCTATTTATCAATCACAATCTTATAAATTTTTAAATGAGTTGTTATTTATGAAATTTTTCTTAAAAACAAAAAACAAAAACTTTTAAAAAATTTGTGTAGCAGAATAAAATTCCAAAAATAATTTTTTTTGCTATTGAAAATAAACAATGGCACGTGCAATAAATAATACCATACAAAAGGACACCTTACGACTTTTTTTGTTGTAAAACCCTGAAATAATTTTTTATTACTTTGTTTTTGTATCATTCAATTTTCAAATAATTTTCTATCATTCAAACAAAAAATATAGACAATATTTTTCACTTAACTTAACTTTTAATATATTTACATAGTAATATTTATTAAAAAAATATCCTGTGGGAGTTGTGTTTTTCCAAAAATAACTCTTAACGTTTTTGTATTAGCGAGAAAAAAATTATAAAAATTTGAAAAAAAAAACAAGAAAAACGAGAAAAAAGAGATATATGATAAACAAAATTTCTATACAAAAAGAATCTAAGAAATTTTAGAAATTGATGTTATATATTATTTCTTATGATACAAAACCGTAGCTTTAAATTGATAGGTGACAAGACAGTCAATATAAAGATATGAAAAATTTAATATCAATGATGTTTCATTAAATTTTTGGAGTTATTTATTAATATAAAGGTTAAATTTAAATTAACTAATATCCTATGTTTGAATATTCAATATCCGGAATTACATATAAATAAATATTATATAAATTTTGTTTTGTTCCACTGGCTATCATAAAAGTCAATATCATATATGATGTTAGTTTATTCATAAGATAATTTTTGGCTATAAATACATACTTTGAAATAATGTTGTAGGTAATTTTTTCTATAAATAAGTATATGATTTTAAGGTAAAAAGCTTCTAATAAGGGCAGTTATTTGTACCTGGACGGTATAATATAAAAAAATAAAAAATAAAAAAATTTTAATAATAGAATATTTATTATGATAAATTGGGAGATGTGCAGACCTATAATCTGGACTGTAAAATAATAAAAAGTTCATATAAGCTCATAATACACCACAGTGAAATATTTTTCCTTCAACATTATTTAAATAAAAAAACAATATTGTATTTCTACAGATAAATCTTTATTTTTTTTATTGAGAAATAAACACCTAACTTTTATTTCAGATTCGGATAAGAATAAGATTTTATTCAAAAAAAAAAATCGCGAATAACGACTTATTTTGCAGCGAAATGTGAAAGAAAGTTAAATAAAAAGAAAATCGATGTCATACAATAAATAGTACAACTTAAATGAAAATTGTGTGAAATATGAGATCAAAAAAATAGATAAATTGAAAACTGAAGGCAGACAAAAAAAACTAACGTAAATGTGGTAAAATCATTCTAGTTAGTGGTTTAATTTTGCTAATAAAAGTCAGTTATGCGTAAAACAGACACTAATATAAAAATTAAAAAGAAAACTATGTTCAAAAGTAAATACAAATGGCTAACAAAAAGCTGAATGATAAATTTTGTACAAATAGAAATAGAAATAATAAATAAATAGAAATTTAATAAAAATGTAAATTCTGTGATATAGAAATTTACTTGAAAGAAGTTTAATTAGGTGCCCTTATTACAACACAAAGAAAACGTCATCAAATCAATCGATCCAGAATTATCTTATAAATATTTCTTTAGAAATTATAGAATTACGTTAGACATATTTCATTATTTGTTTAAAATAACCAAAATTCAATATCTCGGTCTTACCATTGTCATTTAATTATGCACCAAACTAAAAAAAGAGCCAGAAAAATATTAAACGATAAGCTTTATTTATTTATTAAAACTTTATTAAACTTAGAAAATTGTTAGCCTTCTCTTAACGCTTCCAGTTCATGATTCATCATTATTCTGTTTTTATCAATTCAAAAATTATTCAAATCTTTCTTAATCAAAATTTAATAATTTAATTACATTATTTTTAGAAATTTAAAGAAACTTCTGTTGCCAATTTTACTTAATATTAGATTTCATACATTTTAAACAGAATCTATTTGTTTCGTTCTAATTTTTAAGTTAAACGAGTTTCATTCGATGATTTTATCTTTTAAAGAAATTTAAAGTTTTCATCAATGAAAAATAAATTGATAATTATTTTAAAAAAAATTTAATTGTTTTGTCAGTTCTTACAAATAAAATTACTTAATATTAATTAGTTAGACTATATTGGATAAAACTGTTACTCAAATACCATCAGAGACGACAAAAAATATTATTAAAATATTTCTACTAGACAAAGTTCAGAAATTATTTCCATATCCATCATTACTTTATTACTTTAAAATAATTTTTAGGATTTAAATAGAAAATATACACATAAATTTCATTAACATTATACAAAAAAAAAAGATTTAAGGAAAGAGTTAAGGAAAACCTTAACCATCATAAGAAAATTATATAAAAAAAGTTGCCTAAAAATATGCAATTTCACTTCATTAACAATGTAGATAGTACTGTGTATACCTACAAGAAAAAATTATTTACCTTTGAAAAAAAAGCTTGAAAAAAAATAACAATCTACTTTTAATATTGAAATTAAAAAAATTAATTCAATCTTGTTATATTTTTCTGTTTTTTTTGTTTTCTTTTTTTTTCCAACTTTACTTTTTAGAGTGCTGTCAGACTGGGAAGAAAAAACCGTGCTGAAAAACGTATTAATGTCATGGTTGCTGTTATGATATTTGCCTTTAGTAAGTTAAACAAAAAACAATGTATAAAAAGGAATAGATATAAAAATACAGTTAAATTTAAATAATAAAAACTAAGAAACTAAGTAATTAGAATAAATTATTATTTTTCTTTCATAAAAATAAAACTTTAAAACCAAAAAGATATTATACATTATGAAATGATATGTGGGATTTTTTTTTTTCTCAAAAATTTTTCTTTATAATTCATAATAAAAATGTTAGTTAATATTATGTAATTATTAATATACAATTTATTTATTTTAATTGAGAATAAAATTCGTAATATTTTTTTATTTTAAAAATATCCTTTTAAGAAAATAAAAAATAAAAACTATTAGGTATTACTTTAAAATGTCTGAAAATTGAAATTTTTCACAGTAATTTTTTTTTACATACTAAAAAGTAATTACACTTAATTTGAAAACATTATTAATTAATTCACATGTAAATTAAAAATACATAATATTGTATTATTAATTTTGTAATAATTCGAATTACAAAATATGCAGAAAATAATACACAAAAGCTTTCAAATCGGTTAAATTTTTATTACTTTAGTCAAGACACAAACCCCAAAAGTAATTTTAATTTGAAATTAAAAAATAAGTTTTATTTTTTTTTTTACCGTTTATCAATATGTTAAATTAAAGAAAAAAATTTTACTACCTAAGCATAAAATATTTTTCTAATAAAAAAAAACTTTTTTTTAGTGCTTGCCTGGACACCATACTCAGCATTTGCATTAATAGAACAATTTGGTCCAATTGATATGATATCACCTCAAATAGCTGTGTTACCAGCTCTAATTGCCAAATCAAGTATTTGTTATAACCCACTAATATATGTTGGATTAAATCCACAGGTAATTTTTTTTTTTTTAATTTAATTTATTTTATTTTATTTTAATTTAATTTTTATCTAAGGTGATTTTTTTTTTTTTGTTGTGAAATACTTGCTTTTTCAATATTTCTTGGATTTTTTTTTTAATTTTTGATTTTTTTAAAATGAAATTATTTAATTTAATTCCATTTAAATATTAAGTTTTGTATCGAACAGAATGAAATCTGATTAATAAGAAGTATACGTCTACTGACATTTGAATATTTACATACATTTTTTTAAAGCAGTTATTTTATTTTATTGATGAAGACTAAGAGCTAAAGTGACAGTAACCACTAGTGTAACTTCAAAACATAAGAGAACGTATTCGACCAGAGTTGAGTTAATTTTGTCTAGATTTCGCCAAAAATTATATCACTCTGACGGAAAAAGCTTTAAAGACTTCTCAAATCCATATCATCTTGGAAAAAGAAACTACGACATAGTGTGTTTGTGTGTTTTCGTGCAAAAAATGTTTACTAAAATTTTTCAAAATATCTTCTGTTAACTTTAACTCATATCAGTTCTTCATTTATTGGTGCACTTTCTTTTTTAATTTGCGTATCCAATGTTAGATGTTACCATATTCATTTTACTAACATTACCAATAATTTTAAAAACATATTCTTTTCATTCAGTTTTAATACTATATTCAGTATTTGTAAAGTTCTGTTGTTTTTCAAACCTCCATACTTGCGGCAACCTTTAACCACTAATTTAGTGTTTCCGTCCATTCAAAATGAAGATTAATTTCACTTTTAGTATCAAACTCATTAAATTGATATTTTCGAATTTGGATTTTGGAGTTTCTTGAGATTTAATATTTTTTGGGGAGATTTAATATTTAATATTTTTTAAATACATTTCCTTTGTAAATAAGGATAAGATTTTATAAAATATAATTTTGTATTTAATAATACACTTTTAATTGAATTTTTTTTTCGTTTTTACAAATTCATATTTTATATTGCAGTTAAGAAATATTTTACAAAAAAAGATGACAAAAGAAACAACAGCAAATGATACAACAATGAATCAATTATCACAAAATGATGGTAATAGTGGAACAATAAAAATTTGTAATAAATTTAGAATTTTAGTAACAAAAACAAATAATACAACAAAAAAATTTAAATCAGAAATAAATCATGATAATACAACAATAAATCATATTGAAAATGATAATTATCTTCCATCAATAACTGATTGTGATGAAAATGCAATTATTAATGATGATGAAATATATATAAATATAAAAAATCATAAAGATAATAATGATGATAATAATATTAAAAATGTTGAAAAATTAAATTTATCATCATCAAATAATAATAATGAATTATTAAATTTACATGAAAAAAATATTGTTAAATATTCATTTAAAAATAAAAAAAAATCATCATTAAATGATAATGATAATGATGATGATGATAATAGTAGCATATCAATTTTAGATAATAATATTTTGTTAAATAAAAATGAAGTTGAAATGGCAGTTTTTATTGATGGTAAAAGTAAATTAATAAAAAGTGATTTATATTCATCGAATATTTGCTAAAAAAAAAAAAAAAAAAAATTATTTTTGATTAAAATTTCTAAATTTTTTTGTAATATTAAAAAAATAAATCAAAATTTGAAAAATATAAATAAATAAAATGGAAATTTTTAAATAATATTATAATTATAATATTTATATTAAATGTGTATTTTTATAGAAAATAAAAATAAAGAAAATATGTAATATTATTAATAAGTACTTTATATTAAATGTCTGTGGTTTACCTTAAATAATAGTATAACTACATATTTTTGTATTAAGTTTTTTTTTTTTAATTTTTATTTATCATATCGTAATATTAAATTGTATATTAGTTCTGGAAATTAAAAACAAAATTGAAATTAAATTCAATAATTCAGTTTACCGTTAGATTTTCTATTTTATTTTTGTTTTTTTTTTTTCTACTTTTTACTACTATAATGAGCATACTGAATTATCCGAAGTCTAAAGCCTAAGTCATTTTTCATATTTGACTTCAGTTTCTGGAATCATTACTTTTTCTAAGCCATTGATTTCTTGGCTGTAGTAAAATTTTGTATAATTCGAATTTTTATTTTGAATCAAATTTTAAGTCTAAAGCCTAAATCATTTTTCATATTTAACTTCAGTTTCTGAAATCATTAGTTTTACTAACCCGACTCGGCTGTAGTAAAAATTCGAATTCGAATTTTTATTTTGAATCAAACTTTAAATGTAAAGCCTAAGTCATTTTTCATATTTGATTTCAGTTTCTGGAATCATTGGTTTTACTAAGCCATTGATTTCTTGGCTGTAGTAAAATTTTGTATAATTCGAATTTTTATTTTGAATCAAATTTTAAGTGTAAAGCCTAAGTCATTTTTCATATTTGACTTCAGTTTCTGGAATCATTACTTTTTCTAAGCCATTGATTTCTTGGCTGTAGTAATATTTTGTATAATTCGAATTTTTATTTTGAATCAAATTTTAAGTGTAAAGCCTAAGTCATTTTTCATATTTGACTTCACTTCTGGAATCATTAGTTTTACTAACCCGACTCGGCTGTAGTAAAAATTCGAATTTTTATTTTGAATCAAACTTTAAATGTAAAGCCTCAGTCATTTTTCATATTTGACTTCAGTTTCTGGAATCATTACTTTTTCTAAGCCATTGATTTCTTGGCTGTAGTAAAATTTTGTATAATTCGAATTTTTATTTTAAATCAAATTTTAAGTCTAAAGCCTAATTTATTTTTCATATTTAACTTCAGTTTCTGGAATCATTAGTTTTACTAACCCGACTCGGCTGTAGTAAAAATACGAATTCGAATTTTTATTTTGAATCAAACTTTAAATGTAAAGCCTCAGTCATTTTTCATATTTGACTTCAGTTTCTGGAATCATTAATTTTTCTAAGCCATTGATTTCTTGGCTGTAGTAAAATTTTGTATAATTCGAATTTTTATTTTAAATCAAATTTTAAGTCTAAAGCCTAATTTATTTTTCATATTTAACTTCAGTTTCTGGAATCATTAGTTTTACTAACCCGACTCGGCTGTAGTAAAAATTCGAATTCGAATTTTTATTTTGAATCAATTTACAGTTCAAAACTTTGGGAAATTACAATCAAATCCATAAATATATTTTAAGTTAAATTATAATTAAATTACATTTTTCGAAAAAGTCCTTGTTGTGATTATGCTTTAATTAAATATAACTTAAATAAATAAATTTCTAAATTTTTTACTTCAAAGTTTTTAATGAAATATTAAAATTTTTTTTTTTTTTTTGATAATTTAACTTAATTTCAAAATTTTTAAAAACCAACAATTTTAAATAAACATTTTATTATTATCTAATTGAGCATACTTATCTTTCAAATTAGAATATTCATACGTTTAGTCCTATGTAACTTAACTCAAGTTTATATTTCTGTTCCCCAGTAAACACGGAATTTTGAAACATTTAAGTGATTTTCACCGGTGATACACGTGGGACTCAACGTATTAACAAATAGTGATAAAAAAAAAGATAGTTTTCTCTTCATTTTCAATATCCTTTTTGAATTTTTAATATAAGCGGTAAATTATATGTAAATTATTTTACCGTTACTCTTATAAATATAAAGAATAAAAGTAGTTTCCAGAAAAACTTCAAAATCAAAAACAAAAAAAAAAAGAAAAATTGCAAGAAACTGATTTAAGAAAACAAGTATAATTATATTAGTGAATATTTGGCAATAAAAGTTTTTTAATACGTAATATTATTTTTTTATCATATATACATATGTATGTACTAACATCTATTTATATACATGATTATTTATTATATATATATATCCGACTTTTAAAATTTACCAAATTGTAAAACACTGAGGGGGAATGTGGATTCAAATCCCACACACGTCGTAAAACTAGTTCCCCCCTTAATACATTTACAGTCACACCTGAAAAGGAAAGGCTGTATAATTTTCCTGTCACATTTATGTAACAGGACAAAAACTAAAAAAAAAAAAAAAAAACTCAAATTAATTAATGGTCCTGTTGAAAAAACTGTTTTCTTATGCCAGTAATATTTTTAATTTTTCATATTTGTACAAACTCAACTTCTAAAAGTTGAAAGGCAGGTTTTATTTGTTTAAAAAAAATTTACTTTATTTTAGATACTCTTCGAATTTTTAAACATAAAATAATAAAAATTTTTCTGTATGTTCAAATTCAGTAAAAAATTTTCCTTTTAATTGAAATGATTTCAAATTGGAATAAAAGTTTATTAATTTTCTCTGCTCATATACCATCTTAAATGCTTCTTAACAGTTGATGATTTTTCAGTATTTTTCTAATGCATTTGAGCAGTATTTTTATAGTTTCTTTATTATCTGTAGGAATCTTTAGATCTCAACTGTATAATGATAATTCGATTTCTATTGAAATTTTTCATTTTGAACTCATAAACCAGTACTTACACTTTTTTATTATTACTCATATTTAAATATTTTCAAATAAGGTTTAATATATATATACATATATTAAAATGAATTTAAATTTCATATAAGCGTTTTCATTTTATTTTACAAAAGTCCAGAACATAATATACACGATCATTTTGAATATCTAATCGATTTCTTGACAAATGTTATACCTTCGTCCGGAAATTTTAAAATTTTTAACACTTAATTAATTAATATTGTAATCTATTGGTTAACCTTTTTATCAAAAATTTACATATAAATTAAGTGTTCAAAAAATATATATATATATATTATAAAAGAATGGTTTTATATTTTGAACAGTAGATATTCTATTATTCAATTCAACCACACCACATAAAACTACGCAAAAAAAAAAAAAAAAAAAGTATTTAAAACAAAAAAAAAGCCGCTGTAATGCTCAGAAACAAAATAAAATAAATTTATATATAAAATAGAATGAAAAAAATTCATTAAAATTAAATAAAGAAATGTAATTTTAGAAATTTAAAATAAAAAAAAAACAAAAACCAAATATATAAAAAAAATATTTATTTTTAAACACTCCAATAACTAAACAAAAAATAGTCAATTACAATAATTCAAAGCTAAAAAAAAATATTCAAAACATACATACATACATACATACAATTAAATATATTATGTATGAAAAAATTAAAAAATTATTACATAATATTACAACTAAAGATTTTATTAAATAATATTTTATTTTTATTATATATAGATTATAAGAAAATTCACAAAAAAAAAAAAAAAAAATAAACAAAAAATCTTTTCAAAAATAAAATTAATTATTTACTAAATAAAAAATAATTATTTGAGTTTTTATTTAATTTTTTTTTTTGTTTTAGTACTATATTTAGTATTTTCCTAAATACGAAGTACTGTATCTTCAGATTCATTTTAATCATTCTAGTTTAATATTTTAATTAAAAGTTCCATTAATTTTTTATTATATTAAAACTGAATTGGTGTTAAAATCCACAAAATCAAAATTCAAATATAAAATTTCGCCTATAGTTAAAAATTTCTATTCTCTAATCTGTTTAGAATTAAATTTTTTAATTCTCTTATTTATTATTGTTACATACACATTTCAATAACAATGCACTTTAAACAGTGGCACAAATTTCCACTCAAAGCACAAACCATCGCTGAAAATATTTATTGAACTCCTGATTTTGTATCCAACATTAAAATCAATCTCTTCTTATTATTTTTGTTACAAACACATTTCAATAAGGCAGTTAGAACAATTGGGCGTTCTGCTCAATGCCTTCACATATACATTTTTTTTTTAATGCATTTCTCTGCCATATAAATGTGGACAGGAAATTACACAGCCTTTCCAGTTCAGACGCGGCTGTAAATGTCGTAAGGGGGAATACCTCTTACGACGTGTGTGAGATTCGAACCCACACTCCCTCGGTGTTTATAGCGTATTTTATACGCTCTTACCCACTAAACACTAAACCACCAAGGCCCCACATATACATGTATATGTTATTTTTGTTTTTTTTTTGGATTTTTTTTTTTGTAATATTTTTTGGAGTATTTGATTATTGTCGCAAAAATCATTGTATATTTTGCTTTTGTCTGGATTTTTGCCCCTATACCCATTAAATCACTTTTTATTATATATTAGATTAATTAATTAAAATGATATTCAACTTTAACCTGTTAAAAGAGAGAATACTGCGTTTTTCTGAATCATCATTCACATCTTGATTTCTGTTTTTCTTCGCAACTTCTTTAAATCACTAATATTAGATACATTCCGATATGTTTCAAATCCAGTTTTATACACTAATTTAATTTCCTTTAAATTTATTTCTTTCCACATTACAACTTTCACACAGCAATTAAAATGTATATGCATAGATACTTACTGCATCTTACTTCATATTTGTATCACAATAATGTGGCAATAAAAATATTTAATATTTTTTTTTAATTTCAAATTTTTTAAAAAACTAACGTAATATTAAAAAGTTATCTCTAATTTAATTAATTTTATTTTATTCACATTATAAATGGAATTTCAAAATATTTTAAGGTAAATCAAAATTTTTTAATAAGATTAAATAAACAAACGAATTGAAAAAAACTTTAACTATTTAAAAAGAATTTTGTGAATTTAAGATCTTTAAATACAATTTTTATTTTTAATTTTTAACCAAAACGAGGAAGAATGCAGTTGCCTTTGTCAACTCTTAGATAACCGTACGAACCGTTACTATTTTCATAACCTATCACTCTGCTTATATTATAATTTTTTTAATTTTTTAGTATTTTAAAATAATTTGAAATCGACTTAGAATTTGATTCTGATCCATACCTTTGAAGGTATATCTAGCTAACTTATTTCGAGATGTTACAAACGGAGGAGCAATTTTAATACACCCGATCCTTATAGTAGGGGTATAAAAAATGTGAAAATTGGACATTTCTGGAATTTTGAGGGACTGTAAGTCCGGAGTCCTATATAACTAAAAAAAACCGATAACACACGAAAAAGACATTTTTATGTCTTGCCTAAAAATAGCAAATTTTCAATTTTTCAGTTTTAATATTTCTTAAACAAGGGGTGGTGCAAAAAACTTTCTAAGAAAACTTATACTAATTCTAAAAGTTCATTCTTGTCTCAAAATTTGAGGTTCCTATCTAAAGGCGTGCCGGAGTTGTGAAAAAAAAAATTTCATACAAAGTGTGGTTTTCACATAACGGTAAATTTGAATAGTAAATTACAAAATATTACATAATTTTAATATTGATTTATGGAAATAAAAAAAATTTTCGGTCTTCTGGCGGTTTTATATTGTAATACTATTAAATAGATTCGGAGATATATACATCTGAAAATGGGGCTTTTTTGCAATTTTGAGGGACTGTAACTCTAGAACCCTATACAACCAAAAAAAACCTTTAACACACGTAAAATATATTACTGTAGCTTTAATTTTTATATCTTGCCGAAGTAAAATGTGTACAGGTGCCAAAGTTACAGGGGTTTAGAAATAGCAAATTTTCAATTTTAGAGCCTTAATAGCTCATAAACAGAGAGTGGTCCAAAAAATATTTTTGAGCAAGCTTATACTAATTCTAAAAGTTCTTTCTCCTCTCAAAATTTCAAGCTTCTATTTAAAATCGCGCCGGAGTTATGAAGGTAGAAAAATTATGCAAAATTTGGTTTTCACATAACGGTAAATTTATATACTAAATTTTAAAAAATTGTATAATTTTGATACTAATTTACAAATTTAAAAAAAATACCTGTCAAATGACGTTTTCTAATTTAAAAAATCTTAAGTAGAACATAAGACACATGCATTTAGAAATAGGGCTTTTTCAAAGTTTGGGGGGCTGTAGCAGCGTAACGGGTGGGGCTACAGAAAAATGTTTTTTAATAATAAAATTAATATTTTTATGATATCTATCAGGAGTTAAAATTTCATAGCTCTATTTCAAAAAAAAATGTGGGGATCTAAAAGTTAGGTGTTGGAGAGCTACCCAAAGTTTTGGTCAGATCTCAACCAAAAAAAAATAGGGAACCTAGAAATTGTTGTAAGAATATTTTGTGTTAATTTCAAAACTTTAGCTTTCTTAGTTTTTGAGTTATCTTGTTGACGGACGAACGGACGGACGGACAAAGCTTAATCGACTTAGAGGTACCTTTTGAGGTATATCTAGCTAGCTTCCTTCGAGGTATTACAAACGGAGGAGCAATTTTAATATACCCGATCCTTATCGTACGGGTATAAAAAACATTTTTAACACATTGGGACGTTAGGTAAAGGTTAATTGTAACAAATTTTAAAATGACAAAAAAAAACATGGCAAATTTGGAATCGCAAAGCAAATTTTTTAAAAGACATATAAAAAAGGGGGCCTTGTTGACCTAGTGAGGAAAACGCTGTAAACACAGAGGGAGTGTGGCTTCGATCGAATTCCACACACGTCGTAAAAATAATTGTCCCTTACAATATTTGCAACCACATCTGAAAAAGAAAGGCTCTATAATTTCCTTTTCATATTTATATGGCAGGGGAATAATCTTGAGAAAAAAAAAAAAAAAGATTAAAAATTTTATAATGTATTGCTAGTTATTAGTATCATATCACTGAACATAATAATCAGTTAATAAATTAACCATAATTAAGTATCCAAATTGAAAATATTAACGATCGCAAAGGGTTAATTTTAACTTGTAAGTTTTTCTTTATTTCCCACCCTGTTATAAAAACCACATTTTGTAATACAAAAAAAAAAAAAAAAAAAAGATTTCAGTTAAAAACTTTTTAAATAAAAATATATCAATTCAAATGTTACAGATTGCATTTTTTAAATCAAAAACATCTATTTTAACTTTTATTATATATCTACCTAAATAGATAATTATTTCTTGTTTTTCAATCGAATTTTAATTTCAGTTCAGTTCCACTACAATCTTCTTTGACTTTATAAAAAAAAAAAAAAAAAATTTATAATTTTAGAGATGTAATTTTGAAATTTATCTATTACCCAATTATAATGAAACCAATAAGAAACCAAAAATTTTATTTAACTTTTTAATTAGTATTCACGTATTTTACCATTACCAGAAACTGTAGCTTTTGAAAAAATTTCAAAAAAAAAAATAAAAATATAAAAAATAAATAAATGTGTTTCTAATAATGTATGTTTGTAAAAATTAGTAATAAATTGCTACTTAAAATATCCTAAAATTCAGTTCAGTTTTTTTTTTTTATTTTTTTTTCTTTTTAATTTAAGACCATTGAATTGAATAGTCCATTTAATAGAAAATTTAATATAAGGTTTAAAATCAGTTAAAAGTTATTTTAATTAAAAAAAAAAAAAAAAAAAACGCATATATAAGAAATTGTTTCTTCCAAAACTTTAAAATACATAAATAATTAAATAGAAATTTTTTTTTTAATGTTACCAATTAGGATTTGAAACATTTTTTAATTTGTTTCTCTTTGAATATTATTCATATACTCTAAATTACTAACACACAACTAATAATCATTAATGTACCATTACTGATAAGTATATACTATAGTATAGTAACTTTAGTAAATAGTATGATATTTTTTTTATATAATTAAAAATAAAATAACCAAATTGTTACAGATTTTTTTTTATTTTGATTCAACTAAGGAAACTCGTCATAATATCTGAAGGCCATATTAGTAAAAACAGTAAAAATATCCAAAACATTCTTCAAAAATTTTGAACAGTTACAAAACTTATACAAAATAACTAAAAGAAAAAAATAAATATTATGTCAGTTTAAAATATAGAAGTTAAGTTTTTCTATTTCATTTTATACAACACTTAACTATATATAATATTTTAAAATACGACCACCTTTCACTAAACAATTGTACAAAAATGATCATTGTAAATATATCAGTGGCATAGCGAACATTTAAATTTTTAATTTTCATTTTCAAACTACAAATACATATACAGTCAATATCGGTTATAACGACATAGAGCGGACCAGCAAATTTGGTCGTTATATCCGATAGGTCGTTATAAACAATTTAGAATTTTTTTATAAATAAAATGAAGTAGGTATTATTTATTTGTTTATTCGAATCCCTATTAAACAGTTTTTAACAAAAAGAAAAAAAAAATTAATAATATGTATAGGTACCTACTTTCCATACATACATACATATGTATAAAACGTAAGGCGTAACATAACACAAAATTATTAACAATATGTATGCATTTATTGTTTTATTTACCAGAACCAGACTCCGATCGCCAAACAATAAGAGCCTTTTCTCCAAAGCTAACTACTCTACGTTTTTTTATTCATACTAAAAGTTTCATTCATATCTGTACTTTCTTGTATAATTTTATACTTGTGGTGTGTTTTAAAACAACAAACTTAATGTTACATACATACATACATAAATAAAAATATTAGAAATATCAAACTCGCAAACAGTCAGGCGACAATTAGGTGACAATAAGTAACAGGTCAATCTGATGCTTTTTTTCTTAGTTATTATAATCTATGTATGCATTTTTCTTTATTGTGTTTTAATTTTTTCGGCGTTATAACCGATAATTTGTTTCTTTTTTAAGTAAAAATAAGTCATTATAAGCAATATGTCGTTATAAGCGATGTCGTTATATCCGATACCAATTTGTTTGAAATTATATGAACTTAAAACCGGGACTTTTAAAATTGGTTGTAATAAACGATATGTTGTTATAACCAATGTCGTTATAACCGATTTTGACTGTATATATTTCTTTTTATTTGTAGTTCAGGAACTTTTTCTATTGGTAAAATAGTTTTATTAGTGAATTCAATAAGATTGGAAATATATTATTAAAAAAAATGTAAAACGATACTTTAATCTATTAGTTAATGATTTTGAAACTCTGTAATTTGGAAGTTACAGCTTATAAAATTTTTGTAATATTTAATTTAACTATACGGCATTAGAACTTTCGTACATATACAACAAAAATATGTATATATTTTGTAACTGACATTTACTAAACTATTGCATTTCTGTCAATTCAATATGTTATGCGAAAATTAAATGGGCCGTCTAAATAAATAAGCCGATACCGGAAATATATTATAAACATTTATCATTTTAATCATCTCAAAAATTTGAAAATTTAATATAATACGAAAAAATGTGAAAATAGGACTTTTTTTGCAATTTTGAGGGGCTGTAAGTTTGGAACTCTAAATAACTATTCTTAGTTAACACACATAAAAATATATTACTGAAACTTTAATTTTTATGTTTTGCCGAAGAAAAATAACACCCTAACACCTTTTAAACAGGGGGTGGGTGAAAAAATTTTCTGAGGAAGCGTATACTAATTCTAAAAGTTTCCCCTTAATAAAAAAAACTAATAAAAACTATTACCAATAGAAAAAGTTCCTGAACTATGAATAAAAAAAAAAATATATTTGTAATTTTCTGAGGAAGCGTATACTAATTCTAAAAGTTTCCCCCTTAAAATTTCAAGTTCCTATCTAAAAGTGTACCGGAGTTATGAAAAATCATCAAAATTTTTTTTGGAAATCTTCTGAAAATGAGGTGGCTAAAAAATATGAAAAGAAAAAAACGAAAAATTCATAAATACTGAAATTGAAATTTCGCGAAAATAGGAAAAAGAAACAAATACTGCATCTGTAGATCCAGAATTTTTTTTTTTCAGTTGTTCAAAAGTTGTTGTTCATTTTGTGAATTTTCAAAGCAAATTATTTAAAATTATTTTATATTTCTTCTCTCGTCGTTATATTGTCATACCAATTTTAAATCTACTTTAGTGAAAGCGATATTTTCTACTACATATTTTTTAAAATATTCAACTTACGTACGTACTTCTTTTATCCTTCGTTATTCATGAACACCTTACCTCATGCGAATTGCATATATAACTTTTTTAATTTTAATCTGATACTGCTTGTGGCTACCAGCATTAATTCATACATCTTTACTTTACTTATGGATATTTAAAAATATTTCAATTACATCTCTTCATTTGCTATATAAAATCATCTATATATATATATTACACGTATATAACAGTCAACACAATATTATATGATTTTTGTAAATTTCAATACCCTATTCGATAATGACCGGTTCATCTCTTGCTTGTAACACATTGTTGGTTAAAAGTTTTTTTTTTTTTATTTAATTGTGGTTTGTCTTTTAATTCCTTTTTCTTTTTTCTTTATATTATGTTAACGTTACTCTAATCGTTCCTGAAATTTATTAGATGGAAAAATAATATTATGCAATTGTATAATCATATAAAAAAAGAAAGAAAAAAAAAAAAAAACTTTTAGAAGATGCAAGCATGCATTTAACAAGTAAAATAAACATAAAGTTAACATAAATCAATATGATGATAAAATAAAAAAAAAAAAACCGATAATAATGATGATGGTTATAATGATGTTAATAATGAATGAATGGTTATAAAGGTGAAACGTATGATTTTTGATATAATTTTTTTTTTTTTTTTGTTTTTATTTGCAGACTTTTCTAAAAACAAACCATTATTAAATGATGAAAATGTTTATTATTTGTAAATGCAGTTATAAAAGTGTATAATTGTAAATTTTTTTTTTTTCTTTCATATAAAATATAAATTTAGTTTTGTCTTTTTTTTGTTTTTTTTTATATTATTATTAACTGTATATAGAATTCATTATATTATTAAATATAAAATAAAAATTCATCTGATGTGACGATGTTTTACACGATAATTTCAAATTTAATCCTAACTAAAAAAAAAAAAAAAAAATATGTCTACAAGGTTACTTTAAACATCAATTTTTTAAAAATGATATAACCTTATTAAAAAAAATAAAATTTAATTTATTTTTTTTTTTAATGAAATAAGAAACGAATTTTTTTTGGTCAAATTTAATTAAAAATAATTTTTATAGATTAAAACTAAGAAAAATATAAAAAAAAAAAAAAAAGCAATAAAAAAAGGTAAATATATACAGAAAAAAATGCAGCATAAGCATTACTAGCCTGCAACATCATTTAATTATCATTTGAAACATTTTATGATGGAATTGTGATAGGTTTTAATAAACTTAAACATAAATAATAATATCTAAAATATATTAAATAAAAATTTTAAATTTTTTTGAAATTTTAAAATGTTTTCTTTATTTCCTTTTATAAATAGCTAATACATAATTCAATTAAATACAGAAAAGTAAGAATATATAAAGAAAATAGTTATAGTGACATTTTTTATTTTACTGTAATACAAAAAAAAAATAGTGTTAAATGTCACTTCAATTCATATTTGTAATTAATTACCATAACAATAATATTATAAACTAAAAATTTTAAAAATTTATGTAGGGTTGAACAATTTAAATTAAATTAATTAGTATAAAATATATCAATTAGAATTATACTAGAAAATCCCCTGTGCAATTGCACAGATTCAAAAACATTTACGTTATCATACTGACGACTCCTTTACTACCTGTATTAAGGGAGGGATTATTACATGTATTTTTTTAGCTTAGGTATATTAAGTACCTAACTAAAATAACTTATGGATTTTTAATTTAATTTGAATTTTTTAGGAGTAGGGTATAAATAAGTCGGTTGCATCGACTTACTGTTACTTTTACTTGTTTTTTTTTGCTTGAAAAAAATTTGCTGAATTTATTTTATTTAAATGTACTTTGGAAGAGGTCTTTGGTATATTTAATAAAAGATTCATGTCTCTGATAATGAAATTTCATAAATTTTCGGGGGCTTTTTTTTTGTGACGGTCGTTTTCGACAGCTTTTTAATTTAATGGTCTAATTAATTTAATCGTCTTTTTTTTTAAGAAAAATATCCATTTCTATAATATTTAGTAAGTTTTTGATTTCTGTTATGAAATATAATTAGCTAAGTCTGCCGAATTTTATATTAATAAAAAAAATTCAAATATTTTATGTTATGTTTTATGTTAAAAATCTAAATTTCAACCTAAATAAACAAAACTATTTTAAAGTCTGTTACCCTGTTACGAAGCTTTTACCAGCTTTTATACTAATGAAAACAAAATTAAGAATAAAATCGGCCTATTATTTTTTTCTTATAAATATGAGACTTACTATAAACTTTGCTCTTTTCACTTTCAGGCGTTTTAATTTTATTAAGAGTACCTATTTTTATTTTTTTTTTTTTTAAAACAAAGATTGAAAACGCCAACAGAAGATTAATAATTTATTTTTAATTTACCGCTGCGACCAGTTCATAATGGATGTGGCGGTCAAATTTAAAAATTTGCTGAATTTATTTTTATTGAAAATGTGTTTTTTAAGTATGTACTTCTCCTTTTTTGACTGTACTAACTTTCAATGAACGGTTTGTGTCTCTGATAATACTTTGAGTCAAAGATTTGTGTCTCTGGTAATAAAATTTTAAATTATTAAATAAATATACAGAAATATCATCATTGCCAGTTTAGTTTAAATTCAGTGTGAGTGTTTTATTATAGATATAAAATATATTTTTTTACATGTTGGCAAGGTCTCGCCAACATCTTGTGTATTATATTATAGATAATGCAAAAAAATACAAGTAACAAATGAATGGCAACAAATAAACTATAAACTAAACAGAATTCTCTAGCAAAATTTCAATTTCTTTATGCCCAAAATTTAGAAGCGAAGATTTTAATAACCTCAGAAATTTATTTAGGTTTCGCGTATACCTTAATGATTCAGGAAATTTATTGAAAAATCGCGAGCTGATACGATGTCGGTAACAATTACTGTAATTAGTTGTGCAGAACGACGAATGTAAACAAACTGGTTATTATTAATACGTAAGTTATAATCATTTGAAATTTCTGAATAGTAGAATTGTAGATATCCGCGCTTAATAAAAAATATTTTTGAAACTTTAAAATAAAACAACTGGCGGCGCACAGATAGAATTTTTAATTTTCTAAATAAATCAATTGAAGGGTATAGACAGCCTTTATTACATATTTTTCTAACTACACACTTCTACTGAATAAGTAATGGATGGATCTTATTATAATAAGCATCATCCCAAGAACTAATGCCATATTGCAGCTTAGAATGAAAAATTCCATAGTAAAATGTTTTTAGAGTATTGCGAGAGCATAGATTTTTCAATTTAAAAAAACTGCTGTAAAGTAGATAGAAAATATTGTTTTAATAATTTTGTATGGTCAGACCAGTTCATGTTAGCATCAATAGTAATGCCAAGATATTTAAATTGATTTATCATTACAGTTAATATTGACATCAAAGGACTTTAAATGAAATTTATTCATGTATGACTATAAAAGTTTATATGTTAGACACGATTGCAACAAATAAATTTTGTTTAATAATCGGTGATATACAGAAGAGATTTAAGGCAAGGTTTTTTTTTTTCGTATTCATCGATGGATGATGTGTTTACTCAGAATCTATTATATGATAATATTTAACACAGATTTTCAATCTAAACCTTAATCCTACTTAAATTTAGTTTACATCTTTAATCATACTGAAATTGTGTTGATCTTCTAAAATTTCCAAAAGGTTTTTTTTTTTTTTTTTTTTAAATGTATTACCAAAATTAATACTTTATATGTGATTTTTTTATTTAATTACTTCTTCTTTTCTTTTATTTTAAACAGCTTCAGAACATTTTAATATCAATGGACTACTGAATCAATTTTCTAAATGTATATACAATACTTTGATTTGTATTGTAAACTGTTGTTTAAGTTTTAATAGCTTTAATAGGTAATACATCATTGTATGATAATGTTAAAATAACATTATGAACAACATGCTTGCGTGAAAGTATATATTTCCACAAAAGAAAATGCATTGAAATGTAATTATGTTCAATAATTATGCTCATAATTTTTTCTTTAATAATAACATGATTTTTTTTTTAGTAATAATTTAATAGAAAATTCATTTCATTTAACTTGTTAACATCCAATAGAGAAAGAAAAAATATGGTTCTTCTTTGAACGTTTTAATTAGTGCATAGCCAAAAATCGTCTATATTCTATTACAGTTCCATTGAAACAAAAAAAATTGAATAAAAATATGTATATAGAGAGTCCAAATTAATTTTCAAATAGTGGAATCTATCCCCTCCTCTAATACAGGAACTTATCTTTTAACTCCCTTTTTGAGCATAAATTATTTTAAATATAAATGCCGCCATTAATTTAAATTCTTTCATGTTGATATATGTATGAAAACAAAAATAATTAGGAAGGATTGTAGATCTGGTTTCAATATCAGAATTATACGGCTTTTCCAGAATTCAACTATAAAATTAAAAATGTCTCAAATATCTATATAAATATTATATGAAAGGGATTATTGTGATTTTGAATACAACTTTACAAATTTCTCCTAATTCAGAATCATGCATATGCGAACACATAAATAAATACTCTAGAAAAAGGAAATTCCTTGATTTTTAACTGTGAAATTCCTTGTTATTTAGAATCTCACATGTACAATATATTATACCAAATCATATAATTATATTGTATATAGAATAACGCCTTATTAACCATCTGACTGAATGTGAAATTCCTTAAAAGTTTTTCACAAAAGGCTTTAAGCCCTCTCACCATTTTCAATATTTCAATTATGTCAAAACCAAAGTTATAAAGTTATTTCGGCTTTATTTTTCTTTTTTTTGTTAGTTTATTTTGCTGCCACATAAATGTGACAAGCAAATTACATAGCCTTTCCCTATCAGGCAGGCTGTAAATGTCGTAAGAGGGGCGATACGACGTGTATGGGATTCGAACCCACACTCTTTCGGTGTTTATAGGGTAGTTTATTCGCTCTTATCCATTAGATCACCGAGACCACTCGGCTTTATTAAAATTGACTTAATTACAAGTCACTTCACCTTATCATAATTTTTCCTAACAAGATTTTAACTTCCTTACATTACAACAACACAATATTATTTTAAATTATAAAAAATCATTGCCCATTCAAAAAATGTTCATAATGTATAAAATAAATTGCATCGAATACCAAACAAAATTAATTATTTAGCAATCAGTTAGCAGCATCATTAATTTAATATTATTTTTATTTTTTTTTTTTTTTTTTAAGTGAACAAGTTGTTCAAAATGTTAATCTAGTTTACAAGTATTAAGATTTTATGTCTATTATGTGTCAATCAAAATTTTTTTAAAGAACATGTTATATATTTTTCTTTTTGCTTTTTTTTAAATTATAACAAATTTATTTTTAATTTTTTTTTTTTTTTTTTTCAATTCTACAGATATTTTACAATAGTTCTAGATAAAATCAAGATTCAAAAAAAAAAAATAATAAATTTTTTAGAAGAGTTCATTCATATTAATAATTTTTTTTTTTTTTGCATTTAATTCTGATAATAAAATTCGATTGTCAAAAGATTTGACACAGACATGGTCTAATGAATTGTGTTACATTCAGTTTTGTTATGTTCTGTTCTGTTCAGTTCCACTAAATCAATATAATTTTTATATCTTTTCAAGGTAAAGTTTAATTATGCAAATTTTTTTGTTATTCCTAATTGTTGTTTTTTTTATTTTTATTAAGGACAAAGAAATAAAATAAAAAAAAATAAAATGGATGATATAAATATAAAAATTAAATAAAAATTTATTTATAATAACTGAATTAAAATTAAAGAGATAAATTTAAAGATTTTTAAATAAATCACTTGAATAAATTCAATTTATCATCAAATTGGCATTAAAAAAAAAAAAATTGCACAATTATTACACCAATCTACAAAAGGATAATGAAACAACTATTGAAAATTGTCCATTTTCGGATTATGGAGGAGCAATAAAATAAATTTTTTTAATAAATATTTTATTGAAATATCAAAGAAAATCAGAAAATAAACTGTGAATATTAGATGAACTAGTTACTATTAATATAACTTATATTACTATAACATGTTAGTTAGAAAATTTTCTTGATGAAAATTATCTACTAATTCAAAAACATATCTTAAACTACTTCAAAAATAAAATGTACAGGTATGACACTACCGTATGAAGATGAGTAACCTTGAGGTAAAATTTTAGATACGATTTAAATTTCATATACATTTTAGATTTATGACAGATTTTTTTTTTTTTTTTAATTAAAATGGCAACAAATGAATGACCTACGAAAAGAAATAATATTTTCTTTTAAGAAACTAAAATTAAATGACTCACATAAATAGATTATTTAAAAAAAAAAAAACTTATTCATAAATTTCATTGTATACATAAAATGATTACCTATATAAATTTTTATTTAGATAGGATAGATTTAATGAAAGAATCATCCAAAGAAACATATAGCATAGACGTGGAACGAGCACTAATCGTCTAAAAGTGTATTGAACTTTTAATCCAATAAACACCTCTTTTTTTATGATCAAACAATAGGCTTCATCAATATGCTGTAAAATATAAATTGAATACATTTTAAAATGAAAAAAAAAAACATAATATTCTATTTATCATCATATCACCATCCTCCGAATATAATACATAGATTGAATCATAGAATAGAATATCCTTGGCTACTTTAATACGTAGTTATATGAATTTGGTTTATTTTATGAAAGAGTTGAAATAAAAACCTTGTGTAGGCTGCACAACACTAAGCTGTAATAATTTTCTAAAAAGTTCATCGAGTTCACCTATATACAACAATCTTTTAAATTGCTTTTCTCCTTGAGATGTTTTTTTTTTTAAGATGCGACTAACGATCCTGTTCTTATTATTAAAATAGTTTTTTTTTAACAAATAAAGATATATCATTTTTCATAATTAAAAATCAATAACTGCTACAAAAATTTTTGGAAAAGTTATTTTTCGATTAGAAAATCTATCTTTTTAAAAATTGTTGAACAAAAATCGTCAACACTAAATTCATTCGATACACAAGATATGTTTAATTCAACATGAAGAATTAGACAGACACATGAGTGAAAATCTCCCACATGTCAAATAAATTAGTTTATTTTACTACAATTAATGTTTATAATTGTGGTTTTCTTCAGATTTAATCCAGAACATACGACAAATGTATACAGTAACTATAGCAATAAAAAGAAATAATTCACACTATAATGATTCAGATCTCATTGAATTTCTATTCATTGAATATACCTGATGATAATTTCATGTTACCTATCTAATACTTATATTCAAATTAAATGTTTTTCTCTCTTTTAAGTTTGTTTATATTTTTAACTAATGCTAATTTGTAATAAATACGAAATTTTCTATATATATATATACATTCTTAAAACATAAATCTATATAGTTACGTTATATACCTATATATGAAATCGAATTTTGTTTGCATATATTAATGATGATGGGTACTAAATCTTTTCACCTATACCTTATTCCAATAAACTAAATATAAAGAGTTGTGATTTAAAAAATAAATAAAACCAGAAAATAAAAAAGCAGAAAAGAAAATAAGAAAAAAAAATGTAAACATGCCACCTTATGTACCATTTTAAAAAAAAAAAAAAGAAACACATCACGGTTTTTTTGCAGTATGGTAAATTAAAGAGGATTGGTATAATATAACCAGCCGAGTTCAGTATTATTATTACATGCAATTTTTTTTTTTTTCTTACAATTGGTCTTTTCATTGAAATTTAACGATAAAAATAAATTTAACACAGCTTTAATAAATTTGCAGTAAATTGCAGGAATCTGAAATTTCAATAAAAAAAACAAAAACTAGAAAAATAAAAAAAAAATAAAAAAAATTAAAATTGAAATTACAGCATCTGGTAACTGACACTGACTGACTAAAATAAATTAAATAATTTTTTTTTGTTTTTTTTTTTCCCTATTTAATTTTGTCAGTAAATAAATATTGATTTTTCTTTTATTATTTGAGACGGAAGATGAATTCAATTAATAGTTTTTGACTGTTGCAAAAATTAACAAAAATATAAAACCAATAATGTGAAGAGCGAACGAATATAATATTTATAGATTAAATGGTACGTTCACAATGCTTTATTTCTTTGTATAGGTACTGGTAAAGAAAATTTCAAAAATTCATCATATCTAATTAAAGTAAGACCAAAATAAAACCTTACAAGGTCATGATAATGAGGTAGTGCAGCTAAGAAAAAATTAAATAAAAAATATTATAAAAAATAATGAATTACAAGAGAAACTTATAATCAATTAATAAAAGTGGAGATTTTTAAGGAGGCTCTAAGAAAATTAGAAAAGAAAAGGTTTTTCCTGCTCCAATAAACTAAGTTACTTAAACTTAAAAGAAACTGAAATAAGAAAACAAGTATATTTTTACATCAAAAATATTTTTTAAGTACTTGTAATGAGTTGCTTCAATAATATTAAAAGATACTGGCAATTATTTATTACTTGAATTTCTAAATCTGAACAGAAATAAATATTCCTATTAAATATTCTTTATAATCTTGTTTTTATATATATGTTATCTTATAGTTTTCATCAATAAATATTATTATATTAATGTTGACTTATCGGTCATTGAATGTCTCCTACTGATAAATTTATGAAAATTTTCAAAAATTTATCAATGATCAAAAAATTACAAAATATAAAATAAAAATATGGAAAAAAAAAAAAAAAAAACTATGACAGTATGAATGATGTTGGCGTTGAATGATTTTTGATCTATTACCAAGAATAATAAATAAAAGAAAAACAAAAAAAAAAAAAAAAAAAACCAAGAACTTGAAGAAAAAATTATAAATATTTATCATCATAGCAAGAGTCCATTTATATCTTTAAGCATATTGGATGATTGCATGTTATTAAAAAAAATGCCAAAAAGTTAAATGCATTTTTAAACTTTAAGGTAAGTTTAGTATTTTTATCAAAATTTTTGTCACCATGATCATCACCATTCTTTTTTTTTTTTTTTTTTTTTTTTTGCCTTTAATCCATCGTTTGTTTTATAAATTTTTTTTTTTGAAAGCTAATGGCGAGAGGAAACTTGAAAAGTTAAAGCAATTCGTATATGATCAATAACTCCTAAAATAGATGTTTGGGAAAGATTTTTGGGAATTTACTCTTGACAATATTTAAATTTCTTAGATAAAGATACCCTTAGATACCCTTAAAAAGAAAGAGATTTGGAAAACTAAACGAATACAATAAATTAAAAGTATGCTATAAGTGGAAAATCTTTAACGATCACCTTTTCTAAGCAAATAAATGGGAATAGATAAAAAGTTTAGTTAGGTTAATTTAGTTGGAAGTTATTTATTAAATATTAGTTAGTTAGGAGCTATGTATCATTTACTTTATTTCCTCCATTCATATAGAAGAATATTACGTAAAATTTTTGTATATTTTGAACACATCTTTTTCATATAATGGTTAAAAAATTTTGTTGTACGATTATTTTGTAGTAATGATATGAGAGCATCCATTATGTCATTAAAGCATACTTTATTTTTTTTTTTCTTTTATATATAAAACAATTAAATTAAATTAAATTATTGGCAATAAATATTTTTCTTTAATTTTTGAATTATATTAAAGCATCATCTATCGATAATAATATTTTGAACTTTCAAATATATTTTTAAGATTGGAATACATTTAAAGGAATGGTGTTATTCAAGAATTCAATAGAATATTTAATTTTATTTACAATGAAATTTTTTTCTAATTTATTGAAATATTTGACATAAATTGTTTATAATTATTTTTAGTATTAATTAAATTTTTTTATAGTATGTATTTTATTTTTGAAATATAAAATATCTCTATTGATATTTAAAAAAGAAAAGTCTTTATGGTCTTAATATGAAAAAAAAAATAAATAAATAGGTAAAAATAAAAACAAAATTTAATTAAGAAATATTTTTTTTCTTTTAATTTTTACATTTATTTAATTAAATTTGAAAATTTTAATTAGACTATCTTAAGATACGTTTGAAATTAAATTCGGAAAGGTAAAATATTTTTTTTTTTCAACACTCCTATTAATTATACACCTTTAGAAATCTAAATAAATATATTTTTTTTAAATAGATTTGAAATTTCAATAAACTTTTTCTACTTCTAAATAAGGTATTATATTAATTATACTTAAATATGAATAAAGTATAACTAGTATAGATAGCAAAATAAAAAGGATTGGGCATTGCCTATAGAAATTTGATTAGGATACTATATTGCTTAACTTGGAATCAATAATTTTTTTTTATTTTATGCTGACCTACACTTCCTCTTTAACATGAATATTTGAACTGTATACAATCCAATTAAGATGTAGTTTAATTGTGAAGACTTTTAATTAGATGATTTACCTAAAATATCATTACATTGCATTACAGTAACTGTAACATTCTACATTATATAAACTGACAATTCGGCTCCATACAAGAAATAACCTTACAAAAAAAAAAATTAAATAACGCCCAAAAAAATAAAGGATTATTTCATTATGAAAATATAATATCCCAAATTCAAAATGAAATATTACCGCAATTAAAGCGAAATAACATATCTTCAAATTAAAATGAAATAATCTCCCAAATTTTTTTAAAATGTTATCTACTAAAAGAAGTTAAATAACATACATTTATTAAGGCATAACTATATTTGTCCGAACAACAAAATTCCGAACATCAAAATTTCACAAAAAAAAAAAATCGCCCAAAATTTGAAAATCCTTAACAAGTTTAAGAATAATAGGTTTTATACATGCATATATGTAGGTTTTATACATGCATATTTCTAAGGAGTTGCTTACAAAATTAAGGTTTCAATAATTTGTTTAGCGGGGGTTTGGGGTCGCCAGCACTCTCTATTTCAAATCCTTTGATGTTGCAATATATAAAAGAAAACTTAGAATGTTGATATTCAATATTTAGTGGTAATTTGGAGCTCTTCCCCCTTACTATTTTAAGAATATTTTTTATCAAAATAATCATATCATGTATAAAAATAAAACTCATTCAGTTTTAATTTGTTATGGTGCATTGCAATAAGTTTAATTACAAGCAAAAAAATAATAATTAAATAAATATAATAAATAAAAATATAATAAATAATAATAATAATAATAAAATATAAAATATAATAAAAATAAATTCCGTATTTATTTCTTTTCCAATTTCAGTATTATTTCAGTTTGAAAACAGTAATAAGGCGAATTTGGAAAAAAATTGTCGTTTCGACTTTATTTCCCTGTTAAAAAGAAAATATTTATCAATCTAAAACTATATAGCATATCATCTATCAAAGCAGATTTATAAGATTTGTATTTATTTTCCTTTTGAAAAAGAAAGCTGATTCGGCCTTATTTCTTGGGCGATTATTTCATGACACCGTAAAATTGTTTGTTAACAGATAATATTATTTTTCTTACTTTTTATTTTATTTTTTTTTTTTTTTTGTAAAATACAATTCTTTTTTTTATAACACTCAATATAAAATTAATCACGTTTTTATCGTTTCATCACTTTTATTTCGCATATAATATAATAGATATCTATAAAATAGATAAATTATTTTATTTTTTATGTAAAAAAACACAATTATTAAAAACTTATTCATAATTATTACAAAAATAAATAAATTAAAAGTTTATTAAAAAAAATATTATTAAATTATCAATAGTTTTATCAATAAATTTGTTAAGAGCATAAATTTACTAGAGTATATAAAATATTGGTTCGATATTTTCAGTTAAATGTTTAATATAATCAAATTCAATCAATTTAAAACGTCATCTAGTATCTAGCAGGTTTATAAGATCCTTATAAAATATAAATTTAGAATCGTAACTATATAATATTGAATTGATAAGACAAACCATTACTGAATTTCCATATCTATATATTATTTCCCAGTATATTAACAAAACAATAGGTTTTGTTTTTAGATAACCACTAAAAAATCAATTTTTGATCAGATTTCGGTATACATTCTTTTTTTTTTCGTGTTGAAATATAATCATTAGTGATATTTCATTAAAGGTTTTAGTTTCTTTTCCAGTCATTAAACCTTAAGGCCAAATTATAATGATGCGTCAATTCTACGCTTGTTTCATTGCTACGCGTGCGGCGCTACATGAAATTTTCTTCAAATTATAATCACGCGACACTACACGCTTGACATTTAATAAAAACATAAACAATTCGTAAATTGAAATATTTGAATTTTGTTTTTAACTTTAAAAAATTAATTTTGTTTTTTACTTTAAAAAAAATTTAATCAAAATGATAAATTTTTCCTCGAAATTATCCATTTTATTTCAATTAATTTTTTTTCACTAATTTTTGTATTGTGTTGACTCTCGACTTTTTGTTTTGATTTTGAAATTTGATTGTTGTTTTTGTTTTTCAACGGGCACAAATTTCGAACAATTTTCTATTTTAGAAAAGCGTGGCGCGTTGCTACATCATTATAACTTGAGCCATTTAAACTCAACCAGTATTCTACTTTAAACGTCATCGTGCCGCACGCGTGTAACTTTAAGAACGCGTCATTATAATTTGATCTTTAGCCTTAGACAAAACTATTTGAAAATATAAAAAATAAAATATAAAGCCATAAATTTTAAAAAAATAAACCTTAATCAGAATTAAACTAATAATACCTTAATTTTAAAACGAAATCAGATGCATTTTATGCAGATACATTATATGCTTTTATGTATACTTATTTAACAATTTCACAAAAAAGAAAAACATTGGTGTTAATAATTAATTAAACTTATTTTTATTAACAATTATTTAAAAAGAATCTCTAAGAATTTTATTTTGTTATCAATTAATATTTTCTTACAAGTATTGTAAACTAAATTCAAGTTCATCATTTCAAAACAAAAAAGAAATTATTTAATTCATGCCGCATCATTGTACAAAAAAAAAAAAAAAAAAACCATAAAACACAAAACAAAAAATAAAGGAAAACCAAAATAAATCTTCAGTAACTTTTTTAACTCTCATTAACTTTGTATTTGTTATGTCAGCCGCATTATACAAAATGTACCATTCATAAAAATTATAAAATTAAAAATAAAAACGTAAATTATGTAATAATTGATGTCTATCTATTCGATTTTGTCTTCACGTTTACCTTTTTGTATTTCTTTACATTACATTCAATGTCAAGTTTGGTATTCATCTTTTCATCAATAAAAAAAATATTGCCATAAGTTGTAGTTTTGCAAAATATGAGAATCTCATTTTTTTTCTATTCAAAACATTAAACACGTCTTTAAACTATGAATATTGATGTTGCAAGGTAATATTGCAAATATATCTATAATTAGTATTTAAAAGAAGAGTTAGTGAAATCAAAAAAAGAAAATATATATATATATATATATATATTTATTATATTAAAAATTACTGCCATAAGTTGAATAAAATTATAAATTTTTCAATTCTCTTTTATTCATTCTTCTTCTTCTTCTTCAATTGCATATCTATTTTTTAATTTTAGCATGACATATGGCAATGTTTTATGTGATGTTGTTATTTATTATTCATTGTAATCTTTTCTATATTCATTGCAATCTCTTCTACAAACCAGTTCTTTAAATGCATACGTATATTCTTCTTCATTTTCTAATGTAACAAATAATTCATAAAAATCTTTAAAGAATTTGTAACAAAATTAAGAAAGTATTGTACAAATAATATGTATGTTTAATTATATTTGGGTAACATATCTGACTAATTCCCTTAGTAATTATGCCGCCAACTTTTCAATCAAAAAAAATATCAGGTTTAAACGCCGATCACATCAAATTCAATATTAGTAATTTATATTGGAATTAGATTATATGGAAATAAAAAATATTATAATATAAAATAAATAAAAAATTAATAATTATTCTACTATATAAGAGATGGTGCAATATTTGTGTTTCATAATCTTGTTTAATATCGCTACAGCTAAGTAATCAACAGCTTAATGAGATTATTGAAAAAAATTATCAGTAAAAAAAAACTGAAACTTTATCAAATATGAATAATAAGGTACTTAGTATAGACGCCCTAGTGAAAAGGATAAAAAAAATGTTTATTTTTGAGTAAATCATAAACTGCATACTGAAATTAATTAGAATTGACTGTTAGGTGTCACATAATCAAATAAACTTGTATCGAAAATGTTTGCTACCAGAAACATTTAATTTGATAGATTAGATAAAATACATACAAATACAAATATTTTTCATATTTTGGGGAAAAAAATGTAAAAAAAATCCAGGAAACTTTTGTTTAGACAAATTAATTTAAAAAAAAAATGGTGGGAGTTTCTTCTATACGAAAAAAAAATTTAATCCATGTGTACATACCATTTTCTAAATAACGGTAAAACAACAAAAAAAACTATAAATTCATTAAAACTGGTTTTCTGGATTCATTAAAACTGGTTTACAAATTTTTTTTTGCCCAAAATATGTAGAAGTTTTTTATCTACAATTTAAAAGAAAAAGTGGTTTTCTATCATTTACCGTCAGTTAAAAAATTTGTAATAAAAAAAAAATTTTTTAAAAAAAAATTAATTAATTTTTCCGCCGCTAAATGACAAAACTAATGACATATATATTCGAACTGTTATGTGGTGATGGCATTTTAAAAGCTCGAGTTATCTATACTAAAATATCTCCCAAAATTAGGCTGTAGGTCTTGTTATATATATATAATTTTATTTATTTATTTATATTCAGGTACCGTGGTACATAAATGTGCCAGGTAGCTATAACCCCTGCTTCCTGGTAGGAATGTGGGGTGTACATGATATTATGATATATAAAGTATTTACATATTGCGATATATGAATATTTTTTTTTTTTATGTTATTATAATTATTGTACCCAGCCGGGAATCGAACCCGAGACCTGTCATTCCATTATGAATGAGAAGCGGTGCGTTAACCACTGCAATGGCTGGATGTTATATATAATTTTTAATTTAATTTTAATTATTTTTTAATTATTAAATAGTATTTTATATTATATATTACATAAAAAAAATCAGCTATAAATGCTGAGATGCAAGAAAAATTACGACTTTTTGTTTGAAATAGATTACGGTTACTCACTTTAATAAGTGAAAAGTCTGGTTAAAAAAGGTTAGAAATCTCATTGACATTTCAATGGAATTTTTGGTCCTGGTTGAATATGTTTATCTAATAGTGAATTTTGAAAGTTGATTTAAATAATTTAAGAATAATATATTTGCTATATTCTATAAGTCAAAAACTAATTTTACATTGTGTATTTATATAATTGTTTTGTTTTTAAAAAGGTCTATTTTTTAATAACGATAATAAATAATATATATTAAGTACTTTAATATTGTGATTCAAATTAAACTTAAATTTAATTTAATCACAACCATTAACAACCCATAGAGAATCAACCAACTAGAATCTATAGAGGTTGTTTTACTAAAAAAATAAGATAAAGGGATAAAAGTTCTCTTAAAAAATAAAAAAAAACTTTCTTTGCAAATAAAAACAAATACAAAGAGTTTTTCAAGCTGATTAACATCTGAAAATTTTGAATAAACTTAACTTAATTTAATTCAGCTATATTAAAATTTTAACTATTGAATTTGGAATCAATAACTTAACTATTGCCAACATTTTTCTAAAGATGCATTTATTACATTTTCATTTTTTCAATTTTTTTTATTTAGATTAATATTTCATATCCTATCTGTTGCACTATACAAAAATTGATTAACATATTTTTGCAGGAATGAGGTAATCACTACACCTTTTTATAAATTAAAATATTTTTTTATTTCGTTATTTTATATTCATTCAACAAAAAATTTTATTTTATCTTAAAATATATATATATATATATATATATCATTTAAGTATTAACAGCATTAAACAGAAGTTACAAATTATTTGAAATATACTGATTATAGTTGCCCTAAAGCAAAACTATAACATAGAAGTTCTTAATGCAACATACACTTTCAATAACTCAATAAAAAAATATAAATTTACATTTCAAAATTTGAATTACCACCCATTCAAAATCTTTATCCAAAAATATCCATTTATTTAAACTACTGAGCGTAAAATATTATTTACAAAAAAAAAAAAAAATTAATTACCACCATTAAAGAAAACAACACCACAGTATGTATAATATTACTTAGCAAAAGTAAACTAAAAAAAAAAGGTTTATTTAAAAATCAATAAATTTACTAAATTTGAAACATAAGATATTTTATTGGTTTAACTTGAACATATAGTTAATATAAATACCATACAACCATTTTTATTCAATTCATCTTGTGTATTTTTTAAAAATGTAATTTTTAGAAATGTTTTTATGTAAAGCAGAATTTATATTACATCATTAGAAATTTTAATATCAATGTTTGTTCGTAGTTCAATTACTTACTAATATTGACTATCTGTCACTTCTCTCCATCAACTCGATCTGTTAATGACCTTTGAGTATTTGTTGGTACTTGCCTTCTTTCTTTTAATAACCTTCATTTGTCATGAAAAAATATAAATTTCTATATGTCCCTGATTTTGTATATACAGTAAGTTCAATAGTATCTGAAGGTATCACCTCAAACCAATGATATCCGAAACGTGGCTTAATTCTCCCAAAGAATATTTTCACCTATCGTATTTCATCTAGAGTAAAACCTGTAACAGTAGGAATTTTATTTACTATCAATTATATATAGTAATATATGAACTACAAAAAATTAATAGTAGGTATGTATTAAACAACAAGTAAAAATAACAGTAAGTCGATGCAACCGACTTATTTATACCCTACACCTAAAACATTCAAATTAAATTAAAAATCCATAAGTTATTTTAGTTAGGTATTTAATACAAGCTAAAAAAAATAAATGCTGTTACAACCTTTGTACAAAATTTCAGGTTTCTATCTTTAATAAATTCGAAAATATGATTGTTAGGTCTTGGGAAGTGTGTGAAGGCACGCGGACCACCACGCCAATTCATCTCAAATTTTAGAGACATCAACAGGGTAGAACATTCTTATATCAAATTTCAAGTTTATATATTTATTAATTTCGAAGATATGCTTGTTTGGTCTTAGGAGTTGTGTGGCAGATACCCGAACAACCATTCTAATTCATCTTAAATTTTGGACAAATCAGGGATTCAGGAAACAACACCCTTGTACCAAATTTGAAGTTTCTGTCTTTATTAATTTCGAAGATATGCTTGTTCGTTTTTGGGAGTTGTATGAGAGGTACCCGAACGACCACTCCAATTCATCTCAAATTTTAGGCAAATCAGGGATTTAGGAAACAGCATCCTCGTATCAAATTTGAAGTTCCTATTTTTATTAATTTCGAAGATATGCATGTTCGGTTTTGGGAGTTGTATGGGAGGTACCCGAACAGCTCCTCCAATTCATCTCAAATTTTGGACAAATCAGGGATTCAGGAAACAACACCGTCCTATCAAATTTGAAGTTCCTATCTTTATTAATTTCGAAGATATGCATGTTCGGTTTTGGGAGTTGTATGGGAGGTACCAGAACAACCACTCTTCTTCATCACAAATTTTGGGGATATCAGGGATTCAGAAAAACACACCCTCGTACAAAGTTTTAAGTTTCTATCTTTATTAAATTCGAAGATATGCGTATTAGGTTTTGGAAGTTGTATGGGAGGTACTCGAACGCATGGTCCGATTTCGCCCATTTACAATCCCCGCCTTACCTTAGTCATTGTTAACCTACAGTATAAATTTCATCAAGATAGCATCATTATTTTTTGAGTTATCGTG
This sequence comes from Poecilobothrus nobilitatus, assembly GCA_947095535.1. NCBI lineage: Eukaryota > Metazoa > Arthropoda > Insecta > Diptera > Dolichopodidae > Poecilobothrus > Poecilobothrus nobilitatus. The sequence continues at coordinate 58,415,146 of OX352773.1, read as the reverse complement.
CGTACGGACGGACGGACGGACGGACGGACGGACGGACATCGCTAAATCGACTCCGGCGGTGATCCTGATTCAGAATATATATACATGTCTATACCTAACTCGCTTCCTTTTGGTGGTTACAAACACCATACCAAAGTTAATATACCCTATACTTAATGTGTAGGGTATAAAAAGATAATGTCAAAATATATTTAAGTTTAAAAAAAAATATCTAAGTTCGAATGCTCGAATATTCAATTTTCAAAATTGATACAAGGAAACTTTTGATATAGGATATTTCGAAAACTTTCATTTAAAAAATGTGATTAAGAATATAAATTAAAAAGCAATTTTCGAAATCTTAAATATAACATACGACTTAAATATATACTTAGATTTTTAATTTATATTTTACTTATTACTTATAAATCCCCCTTTCAGATTAATAATACTTATAAATATTTATTTGATCTTAAAAAAAAAATAAACTGGATCGCCCTAGATTAATCAAGTTTTATTTAACTTTAAAAAAAAAAAAAGTACAATTTGAAATAAAAGATTTAGACGAGAAACTTCTGCATATCTGTTTATTTAAAACTCAAAATTTTTATCTTTGAATCGAAAGACCCATCCCGAAATAGATAATTTGCAGGGGGGGGGGGGGATAATTAAATATTATATTTTTTGCTAACATTTTTATGATAAAAATTTACTTATATATTGCATAAAAAAAACAACATTTATTAAAAACAGAAACTAAAAATATTTTATATTTAACTATTTTTTATATTATATAGTAGCATTAAATTTATGGTATTTTGACTTTATGTTAGGTAGAAATAATGGATCTTTTTGATCAATTTGAGCTTGAGATTTGGGTTATGGATTATAATTTTATTAACAACACAATATTGATAATATTGTTTAGAAATAGGAAACCCTTTGTTTACAATCTTTTCAAAAACTCAATTCATGACTGCCTACTAATAATAATTATGACCATTTTATTATATATATTGTTAAAATATATAAAAATATATTGTTAAAATAAATTTTATTTAAAAATATAATTCAAGTAACTTTTAAAGAATATCTCATTAGTTATATCGAAAGTGCAATTATGTTTAATTTAATTGTTCATGTCAACTTTTATATTAATCAAAAACAAGGCAAAATATAAAACAAAGGGTTTTTAAATGCAAACATTTTCGAAAAGATTCTTAAAATTTTATATGTAAGAAAAAATTATGAAAAATTAAGAGACAATTTCAATAATTTCAAGAAAATCCTATATAGTTAAGAAAATTATTAGAACATGTAAAATTGTAATATTACAGCTTTTAATTTGTGAATTTTCCTTTTTATTGTATTGTAAATTTGTACAGGTACTTAAGTTAAATGTGTCAAAAAATAGTAAACATCGAATTTTTCACCTCTAATATCTCTTAAACTGAGGACGCTACAAAAAAATTTAACTTCTTCTCTTCCTTAAAGATGTTCATTCTCTCACAATATCAAGATTCTATCTAAAATCATTGCGTGTCGTTTTTACATAACGGTAAATTGAAATTCTAAATTGCAAAAACACTGTATGATTTTGAAACTGATTTGTAAAGCTAAAAACATGTGCTAACATTTGAGAGGTATAAAAATGAGAGGTATACGCACTTTTGAAAATAGGGATTATTCAAAACGTTGAAGGATTGGAGTGCGACAGACGGACGGACGGATGGACGGAAACAACAGACGGAAATACGGATAGTGAAACTAATAAGAAAATTAGCTTATTTTCCAAAAGTAATACTATAGAATTATTTTTTTTTATTATATGTATATACATTGTAGCCTCTATAGTTTTAGTTCAGCAAAAATAATAATTTCATATTCATATCAATTGATACAATTTTTTTTTAATTATTATTTGGTGTATATTTATTTTTTTTTTTTTATTTTAGAAGCAAAATTTTTTTTTTTTTTTGTTAAATAATCAAAATTATTATAACAATAACCATAAATTTTGTTTTCGTTTACTAATAATTAATATAGATAGCCTTTAAAACAAATGATGTTGAAAAATAAATTAAAAATTCTAAAAAATGAATAATTAGAATTTCAAAAAAAAAAACAAAAAGCGGCTTGAAGCAATTTTTATAAAGAAAATATACAATAATAATAAAAAAACAAAATAAGCAAATATTATTCAGAATTAAAAATAAAAAAAAAAAATCATATTTTAAACGTTCTACATATTTATATGGGTGGAATGCATGAATATATTATTGCGGATCAAAGATGCGAAAACTTTTTTTTTTTTCTAATACATTCCTATATGAATTTATTAATAAGAGTAACAACTAGTTTTAATCTTCGGCATATCAATCAATACATAAATTTGTAATAGAAAGAAAATTTTTTTTTTTATTTAAACAAAAAAATGTTTCTTCTTAACTTAAAATCAGCATTTAAAATAATGTTGCAGATTTTAAGCTAAAATCATAATATTATATTATAAAAAAGTCGGATACACAACGAATTAAAATTAATAATTATCAAATTAAATTAAATTAAATTCGTCTTATCACGTGACGTTTCATTACAACCTGATGTGTAGAAATAAATAACTTTAGTGTCCGTTTGAAAACAAAGCGTTTGGAGCGTCACGTGATAAATCGAATTTAATTTAATTTAATTTGATTTATATTAATTTTAATTCGTGGTGTATCCGACTTTTTATAATATAATATTATGATTTTAGCTTAAAATTTGCAACATTATTTTAAGTGCTGATTTGTTTTTCGGACTATGGAAATGATCTAATATCAGAATTTCTTCCTTGTTTTCTAATTTCTATAAAGAAAATTTTATGCAAAAAGTTTTGGGCTATTAACATCCAAACAATATACATTGAGTTAAGCTACGATACTTCTTGACTAATTTTAAGTACAGTTTTAAGGCATTTACTTATGAAAACAAGTATCTTTTGCATAATATTTTTCTTCAAAATATGCAGATTTTACTTTTTTAATATAATGATAAATTTTGCACAATTTTCAAATACATTTTTAATATTTGTTTGCCGCTGCCAATTTTGTTGGCTTCCCATATATTTTTTACCTATATACAAAAATTGACAAATTTTCAAATTTAAAACTGTTTTCAATATCATTAGTTGTTAGTTGGTATGCCTTCATTTGTCATGATATTGCTTAAGTAATTAATCTTATTAAATTTTATTACTAGTTATATCCTTTTTAAAATGTAGACATAAAGGATAAATAAAGAACATTAAATGTCATATGTCTATCCTAAGATTACGAGTCCGCTTAATCGGATTAATGGATGTTAATATATGCGTATACCAAATTATATAATATGATATGATAATACGTATAATTTATGAAATTACCTTACAACGACCCTGTTTTTAATGTTAAATGTACTTATATTATTTGATGCAGCTTCTGTATTTTAAAAGACAAATTAATTTTCATTTGAAATGAAACGAAGAAAAAATATTAGATAATAATGCAATTCAGCATTATTTTGATTTTGTTCATTACTAATAAAAAAAAAAATTGTTACAATTTTTTACCTTGATTAATGTCAGATATTTTTTAATTTAATGTTTCATAATAGACAAATAATTTTTGTTTTGGAAAGTTAATGAACAAAATATTTATTTATATTGTATATATGTATATATTATATATATGTATATATATTTATATATTTATATTTTTTTTTTTTATTTGAGGTCGGATTAACAATTATATCACTTAAACATAATATTAATTTTTTATGGAACTTAATGAAGCAAACTCAAAATAAAATGAAAATTTTGAAGATTAAATTTATGGTGAAAATATTTTTTTTTTCTTTTTTTTTTTTAAGTTTTCATTATCATTATCTTTTGGTTAATATGAAATATTAATTAGTATCACTGAATAAATTTAGTATTAGAAATGGTATAATTGTTATGATCTCATTCCCATACAAAATATATATACTCGTATATGTATAACCTCTATATTGTTTCAATAATTCATAATATTAAATAAATCATATTTTATTCTTTAAAAAATTTAGGTATATATTCATATTTAAAAATTTTTGCAATGCAATAGTTAATACGATTAATGAAGGTGACCAAAGTCACCTGTTCTAACTTCAAACATCTTCTCACTTAAAACGTTCCCTTTCCAAATTATTAAACAATTGTAATATGCGGAAAATTAAGCATACCCCATTCCAATCTGAGTCTGAAACTATTAGTTGAGTGTAGTAGATATATTAGTAGATATATTAAAATTCGTAACAAAAACAAGACATAATGAAAAACAACGATTTTTGAAGACACACATTTTCGAAAAGACAATACAAACAACAAGTTTACAATAATTTTATTGTGACTTACACCAAAATTTCTAATTTTTGTTAGAATTTTATATATGCACATTAAGTGGCACTTTCTTCAATTTTAAGGACCTCCTCATAATTAAGAAAAATTGTAAAAACACATAAAAGCATAGGTTTAATTTTTGACTTTTACTTTGAAAAAAATTTTACATTGTCTATGTTACAGATGTCTAAAAATACTAAATTTCCAAAATTTGAGCGGTAATGGCTTCCTCTTCCACCTGTTTCAGGGGTGGTACAAAACAATTTTCTAAGTCAATTTATACTAATTCTTTTTTCACTCAATATTTAAAGGGTCTATCGGAAAGCGTGCAAAGATATGTAGAAATCAATATTTTATTTTTACAGAACGGTAAATTCAAACAGGCACTAAATTTGAAAAAACTTGTATAATTTTGATATTGATTTATAAAGGTAAAAATATAACCTTTCATTTGACGTTTTTAGATTGAAAATATGTTAAGCAGAATCTGAAATATACACATTTAAAAGTAGGACTATTTTAAACTCCCTCAATAGTAAATTTTTTTTACTATTGAGGGAGTGTAGTTTCGTAACCGATGAAGCAATGTTATACTTCGTATACTACAATGTTATTCTACAACATTCATTTTTTAAAAGACTCTTTATTTTTTGCATGGTTAAAATTTCATTACTTTATCTTAAATATTGTGAAGGTTTTGTAAACATAAGAGAAAGGCCGGCGCACAGACAAACAGAGTATGTAACTAATAAGCAAATTTTGTTAAAATTTTTTTGAAAAATGTGCTAAAAATTGTAAACTAATTATTAATTACAATAACAAACTATATACAACTCCTATTTGTACAATAACTACAATTATAACTTCAGTACCTCATATAAGTGTAAATTAAAAAATTATAGACTTTCTGTCACCAATTCATCCAATTAAATTCGATAAAAAAAAAATTTTTTTTTTTTAAATACAAAAAAAAAACCAAATATATATAAATTAAAAATAATTATAAAGAAATTGAACTAAACCATAATTAAATTTTTTAACATTGACGTTAATCAATTATTACTTATATGATTATTAGAGTAATGAAAAATCCTAATACATATAGTATTAAAAATTTATTCATGTAAAACAGTAGTTATAAGCAAAATTTATGAAGGTAAATATATATATATGCAATTTCATTTAATTTATTGACTGATAAAATTTAACTATTATTTAACTATTATAATCAGAATTTATTTTAATATTATTAAAAAAAGTGTTTTAATAAACTATAATTACTAATAGGATTCAAATATTAAGTTTTTTTTAAAGAGACATCGTAAAGTTACCAATTCATCTATAAATAATGCCCACCTTATATAAAACTAAAATTTCTATGTAAATGAACAATTAGTTTAAAAGTAAATCGAAAAGAACCCACTTTTTTTTTTTTTTTTTTTGTTATTGATCAAATCTGAACTAACGCGTCAAAATTCATAAAAACTCTAGTACGCGTAGTATACTTTCAAAACATAGGAGAACCTATTCGGCCAAAGTTGGTGTTAAGTTTGCCAAGATTTATGTCACGGTTCCACTCTTATAGAAGAAGTTTTGAAGACTTTTCATATCCTTGTCAGATAGTTCATCTAAATCTTGGAAAAAGAAACTACCGTAAGAACTTCAGGACCTACTTAAATGTGTATTAAATCGGCCATTTAAGATTTAAGATGGATAATATCAGAAAATATTATCTATTTCAGTACTTGTTTTGAACACAATTAGTTCGTTTGCTTGATTTGTTTTGATTGATCTTTTAAATATGTTTTTTTAAGATCAAATAAGTCGTGCAACAAACAGATATTCGATACATTAAAAACTTATAATATTGGCAACAAAGATCTGAAGTCAGGGAGAAGGATATAACAACTGCGAAAATCAATATACTTAGAGGAGTCAAACAAGCTTGTATTTTGACACCGTTGCTTTTTATTATATACTTGGAGAATATATTTGAAGAATCTATTATTAATACTGGAATGGGTATTATGGTTAATAGAATTTATATCTGATGACATCGACATCAATATCGCCAAAACTAAATTTATGATAGTAAGTAGAAAAAAAACACTGCATAATAATGTTAAATTATACTGCGATAGAAATGAAAAAGAATTAAAAAATTCTGTTAGTCTCCGTTAGGTAAAAAATTCTGTTAGTCTTCGTACATCCAGTCATGGATTGACAGCATTAAAAGAAAAAACAAATATTTTTAAAATAAAAGAAAATGATTTTCTGAATTTGTAACCAAAAAGTAGGCATCCACTTAGAAAATACATTCCCAGAATTTTAGGATATTCAAATTTATTACCCATATATTTAATAAAATATGATAAATTGTAGACATGACTATATTATAAATACCTAGATATCTATTAACATATAATATCATTTATTTTCTGATTTTATATTAAAATTATATTAAAAATTATCCTTAAAGGAGAGTAGCATCTATAGGACATTTACTGTATTATTAGCTTAATTGAATTCCTAAATGAATATAAAAAGATTTTATTGACTAGAATATCTTAAATTAATGAAAACACTATAAATTGCACAGTTCAATGAGATTAAATTTAGACCAAATATAAAAATTCGAGGTCAGTTCGGTTAATTTTATTTTTAACTTCTTTATGGTTTTTAACATTTTAATAACATATTGTTATTTTGGGGGGATGACATAAATTCCATGAACCTTGTGTCATCTTAAATGATCCGTTTTTGGTTCCATGGAACTTTTGTCCATGGAAGCTAAGTCATCTCCCCGTTATTTTTAATATATATTCTATTACAGTTTTTAATTAATTTGTTAAATATAGCTTCAAGATTAATACAAAAAAAAAAAAAAACAAATATATTTTACTTAATTAAAACTAATCAATTTAATTAAAACTGCACATAAACATGACATTTTATTGATAATCAAATTAGTATTCAGAAAATTTAATGAATACATTTTAAAATACATTATTAAACTATGTAAAAAAAAAATGGTACAAATACCGATTTTAGTAACTATAATTTTTCATTTCATTTAAGCATTGTAAGTGGTAAAACTTTAATATTGACACATAGAGACAAGTGCAAGGTCAAAATTCCAAAAAAAAAGGTCAAAAGAGCAAGTTGTTATTTTTCACGTTTCCAAATTCTGAGAAAAGCAGTAAACGCTGCTTTTGTAAACAAACTTCGGGACTTTTGTAAGAACAGAAAACGGTTGTTTTAAAAGCAAAAATAAAACAACTGTAAGTGCTAGAGTAAAGCTACAAAATAAATAATTGTAGGGATAATTGAAGGGTTTTGAAAGGCTCCACTATTTGAAGTACAATGTTGTTGAAATACAAAAAGGATTTTATAGTTGATTTAATCATTCCTAATAATTTTTGTGCCCAAAAAAGATAACTACATATTGCTTTTGCAGAAAATTTTACCCAATTTGTTGGACCCTTTTATAAAATGAGGTTTAGAGAAAAATTTTGTTCACAATTTGTTACCAATTTTTGGAATGTAAATAAAAACATAATTCACAACCTGTTTTCTATAATCATAATTAAAAATCTGTTCGAAATATTCATAAAATAAGTATATAATATGTATATATATTATAGCAGAAGAATTTTAATGCCATTTTTTCCGAAAGTGTCATTGCGGCTTAATGAGTGTGAATTAAGTATTAATTGTATTGATTGTGAAGTGAATGCTGTTGTCACTTTAGGTTTAGATTCTGCATTATATAGAGACATAAGTGAGATTTAGATAGTAATAGTAATAAGATAAATAATATAGCTAAAAATGCACTGCCAAATGAAAATGTAAGCATATTTATATCACAACAATTATATAGAGCTATTTTATATGTATAAAGTTCAAGTTAAAGTAAAAAAAATATTTTTATATATTGCAATTTATACTGAAGTTTTCTTTACTTAAAATGAGTGGAAAACTTGAAATTTTTATTTTATTTTTTATTTACTAACATAATTTCGTTAACAGAAAAATCTTAGTTTGAAACTTTTATTTATAATGATTTATTTGATTTAAATTTAAACTTAAATAAGAAACTCGTCAACAAATTTTAAATAAAAATTTTAAAATAAAATTTAAAAGATTTGCATTCAATTTTATTACACTTTTTATTTTATTTTTTATTTTTTATACTCGTAATAGATGTGCATCTCCTGCTGAGTTAGATTTGAGATCAATAAAGTTGTCGGTATATATTTGTAATATATATACTAATTTAAATATTTATATATATGTATATATTTAAAAGTATTTATTTATATAATTTTAAACACATTTTTTTGACTTTTATTTTGAAAGGCTTTTTATATAAAAAAAAAAAAAAGCTCTCAATTTCATAAATCAAAATACTTGATAAAATTGATCCATTATTAAAAAAAAAAGAGTGTTGAGTAGACTACTTTAACACTAAATATATATTGTAATAGAAATTGTAGGGCAGTTAACCAAACCTGCTTGTTTAGACCAACCAAATTTTTTAGAAGTTGTTGTCTGATAACAGAAGTCTGATTGACTTCTTTCCACAAAACTTTAGATACATAGCTTCAAAAACACCCATTTATTTTCATATAAAAACGAAGTTGTTTTCTTTAAACTGTCAGTAACAAAATGACAAATTTATTATATCCTTAAACTATGTTCATACGGGTATAAATACATATGTAAATAAGAATTTTCATAAAAATGTAAAAGTAACAGACAGGATTTTTAAAAAAATTGACTCGGCTCAAGGCTCCCGGAAATAAAAGCGATTAATAAATAATATTTTAAATTGAATTAGTTTTATGTAAAAACTTGAAGTGTATTGCGTACAACTGATCTACAAAAATAACGATCTTTTATGCATTGTTATTCGAAGAACTTCTCAAAAACAAAATAATATCTTTAATTTTTGCGCAAAATTTTTATAATACTTTCAGTTTATTTTAGTTTCATAATGAAAAATCATCGCAAAAAATTAAATGAAATATATACCTAGTCGCAAAAAATATTGTGCGCTGATTTTTAATTTTTGCATTGCGGTAATTTATTTTGCGCTCATATTTCCTAAAGCCTATAGTTACTTACATATTCAAATATTGGAAATCTATCATTAGTACACAAAATAAAATTGACGTCTCTTATATGAGACTGAATTTAGTGTTGAGTTGAAATATGAGTAGGTATATAATAGAGAAGCGTTTTATGACAATGAAATAAAAATTTTCAGAATTAGAGTAAAAATGTACAGAAATTAGCTTTTAAATAATAGATTGCTTTCAGTTCAATAGAAAATGAAAAGAAGGACGGTTTTAAATGAATGGATTGAAGAAATTTAAATTAACTAGCTTTATTTAATTTAAGTATAAAGCTTCAAAAAAGATTTTCAACAGTACAATAACTGTTGTTCTCAGGAGATAGATATCTTGGATTGGCACTTAATTAAACTAAACATTTGAAATTTAGTAAAAAATTATCAAGTGACAATAGTTTCTGTAAAAATATCCTATAGATATCCTAAAGTTGTCACAATCTACTTTACACTCTTTCTTTTTCTTAGATTTTTAGTGAAATATAAAAAAAAATTTTTTTATAATTGCACATACTTTTGTTTACATGTCATAATATTAATATATAATGATTCTTTTTAATTAAATAATTACTACATGTTATTACATAATATCATAGATATCATCTTAAAAAAGAACAACATTTTTTATTACATGTTATTACATAATATCATAGATATCATCTTAAAAAAGAACAACATTTTTTAACCATTTAAAAGAATGTAAGGAAAATACATTTAATATCATCTGAAAAATTTTTCTTTAGAATTGTCTTAACATTTTCTTTCTTCTTTTCTTTTCATTTTCGTTTTACAGTAAAATTTGTAATCCACATTATATTGATTTGATAATTTGATATCTTGTTATATGAATTTTTATTATTTATATTTTTATAATTACATACATAATATTAAAAAGTAAATAAATATTACATAAATATTACATATTAGGAATATAATGTTCATTATTCTTGAAATCTCTTGAGATTCAACTATTAAATTTTGCTTCAAAGTTGCACCATTTTATGATTCTTTTTTTTTTCTTTTTTAAGTCTTAATATTACAGATTCAAACCGAAATAGATGTAGTCTATAATTGCAATATGATTTTAAAAAATAATTTTTAATTTTTTTAATTATTTTAATTCCAAAAAAAAAAAGGAAAAAACTTACAAAAGTCTGATATGAATTATTCAAGTATATAAATCGTATAATTTTTAAAAAATATTTAATTAAAATAAAATTAAATAACGTGAATTATAAAAGGTAAATGTATATTACATATATAGTAAGTATCTTAAAGTAAGTATCTTAAATTATTCAAAATTAAATTCAAATTTTGCAAGTTATTTTAACTTAGTCTTATAGGGATACATAATAAGAAGATTAAACCTTATATCAAAAAATGGGACTAATAACCTTAATTTCATTTTGCAGCATTTTTTTTTTCTGGAATAGTCAATTACTAGAATAAACAGAAAAATAATTGTCATATTTCAAACAAAAAAAAAATAAATTTATAAAATATTAAATTATCTGTCCTGAGCTCAATATTGAATTACTTACCAGGAGGGGGGAGGATGTTTAAATATCCACTTTTATTTTATACTATTGAAAAGATAATAAAAAGTTTCTATAGTTTTTTTACATGGAAAATCTAGAAATTTACGCTAATATCATTGAAAATAAGAAATTTAAATCAGAAAATTATTAAATCTGAATCACTACAGAAATATCCGATCTCCGAAATCCGGCAAAGAAAATAAAGATGGATCGATTACACTTTATAGAAGATAAATAAAAACTTGGCAAGCAAATATTTCGAATATCACAAATCATATTTATTTATTTATTTTATTTGTTTATTGATTTGGCAACACTTTCAACAATAAGTCTTTTTATAGTGCAGCAGAACAACAAATTGTAAGCTTACAAAATATATCCTATTCAACGAAAAACAGAAGCAAAATTGTAAAAATTATTTTTATTTTAAAGAAAAATAAAAAATATAAATTCAAAATTACATTAACCTTTAAGTAAAAAAGAACAAAAGAAAAAAAATATATAGATATACGATAATATATATATGTATATATAAAATAAAGAAATTTTAAATAAGAAGAAAGTTAAACTATGATGAATACACAAAGTACATACATTTAGTCAAAAACACGACCTTAGACTAAATGATCTAATTGCGAAAATAATCTCTACTGAGCCTAGTAAATTTTTTTTTATGTTATTAATACGCAGCATAAAAGGGTTCATAACGAATTACGATTTTTACTATTCAGATAGTTCAAAATTCAGACAAATTTGAAAAATCTGAAAAAAAATCGGACGAAAAATCAAAATTCAGATACATAATTCAATATTCAGACAATTTAAAATTCAAATAAAAAAAAAGAAATTTCTAAATTCGGAAAAAAAATTCTGGGGTGAAATTAATTAAGAGGTGAAAAGAAAATCTTGGACGAAAAAATACGAAAAAAAAAATCGAATTTAAATTTTGTGAAGTAAATCCCTAATGTTACAAAATTCTGAAAACCAGAAATACCGAATTTAACTTTAGTGGGAAAAATACCGAATTCTTTGATGTTAAAATATGTGCATAAATAAAAATATATATAAACGAGAAAGAATACAGTTGCCTTTGTCAACTCTTAGATACCCGTACGAACCGTTAGTATGTTCACAGCCTGTTACTCTGCTTACAATATTATTTTTTTAATATTTTAGTACCATTTAATACTAAGCGATAAATGTATATTAAATTACAAAATAGTAAATATAATTTTAAATATTATATTATATTATATTAATGCGCACATAGTATATTCATATTGTTATAAGTATATCGCCATACATTGCAATATTTCTTTAAAAATATTTCCATTCATAGAATAATTTCTTATAAGTACAATAAAATACATATATGTATGTAAATACGGCGCTATATAATATACATTTATACTCTTATCATTCATTCATCAGTGACATATACAATATGTAAATAAACATGATATTATATAAGTATGTATGTATATCAATATCATATAAATAAAAATTTTCCAAGCAACCGTTATGTTTTTTATTTATTTACGAACATGGCTTAATCGACTCAAAATTTGATTCTGATCCGATCCATACCTTTGAAGGTATATTTAGCTCGCTAATTTTGAGGTGTTAGAAACGGAGGAGTAATTTTATTATACCCGATACTTATCTTACGGGTATAAAAATAATTAGGAGAGATTTTAGAGTTACAAAATCAGGGTTTCAATAATTTGTATAGCGGGAGTTTAAGGGCGGCATCCCCAACTATTTAAATCTAAATTACACAAAAAATTAAAATTTTAATTTTTTTTGAATATTTGTAGAAATTTTGAATTGTCTGAATTTTAAAAAGTCTGAATTCTGATTTAGCTGAATTTTGTTCGAATTATGATTATTTAAATTTTGATTTTCTGAATATTATAATAAAATGATATAGAGCTCGGCATGAAGTTCTACAGTATATTTGCTTTTACCAAAAAAGAAAAATATCTTAACCAAATATCTATCAATAATTGTTCAGGAAGAAAAGAAAGAAGAAAAATTAGTTAACTTCATATGTTCCAACAAAGCTTAAAAAACAAAGAAGAAGACAGAAATAGACAAAGAAGAAGTAATTTTTATTTTATTATAAAAAAAAAAAAAACTTAAAAACACAATATAGAAACAAATGAAAAAAAAATCTCTTTATTTTAAATTTTGTCCAAGTAATGTAAAATTAATAAAATACCAAATAAAGAAATAAAACATTGTTAGCTAACAAGTAATATAAAAGTGTTAAACATTTTATATCAAACCATACAATAATTATTAACCAATTATACTTTCTGCATATGGTTTTAAAACTTTATTAAACTATATTAGGCATTTTATGACAAGAGAGATGTAAAATATTTCCTAGAATATTTTTTAAAAAAAAATTCCTTATATATTAACATTTAATTATATAAATAATATCATAAAACAAAAAAGAAACAAAAAAAAAAAAACAAAACAAAAAATCATTAATTAATTTTAATAAAGAAAACTATGCAAATTTCTATTTAAATATTTTAAATACGATTAACCATATATATAAATAAATAAAATTTTAAATTTAAGAAAAAACGTCAATTATTACCATTTATTAAATGTTGTTTCAAACCATAATATTAACAACAAGTTCATTTCATCAAAAAAAAAAAAAAAACAAAAAAAAAAAAAACTCCTACTAATTATTTATACTTATTTACTATATTTTAAAACTATGTATTACTTGTTAGGCATAGCATACGCAACATAATCCTTCTAATTAAAAAAAGAAAAAAAAAATATTTAATTTACGAAAAAAATTTTAACTAGCAATATAAAAGTGTCGATTTGGAATTTTTTTCTCAATTTTAAATTTGAAATCTTTATTATGCATATCCCAAAAACAACTATTATACATAATGTATATATGTGTATATCCAAAAAAAAAATAATTATATTGTATCTTTTGTATATAAGTTAATTTATTCATGATTGTATCAATGTATGTTAAAATTAAAAAAAAAATAAAATAAAACCATATTAAATGATAGTTTATTACATTAATTTCTTAAAATAAAAATGCCTGTATATTGACTAAACAAAAAATCACTAATTAAAAATTTTTTTTTTTTTTTTTTATTTTTTAATCTAGAAAAGGTAAATTAGTACAAGTTGTATTTTATTAAGAATTTTTTTCAAAGTTAATAAAAAAATGTATTTTTGTACATAAATATAAAATAGAAAATATAATATAAATACATAAATAATATATACTATGTATGATGTGATTTGATGCGATTATTGCAGAATCAACCTCAAGTATACAAAAAAGGTTGTCTTTAATTTTTTTTCTTAAAAGATCAATATTAAGTGAATGGAATTGTTTCCGTTAAATATTTAATTTAAAAATTTTCAAATTTATATTAATTTATCTGATTATGTGCTAGATTCGATTCATCTGAAACTCTTTCTATAAAATTATTGGAAATGAATGTATCCTTTAAATATAAGCTTTTTATTAGCTTTACTTAACAAAATCACCATTTTTTTCTCTATAATAAAATATTTAAAATAAAATTAGTTAACTATATAGATTTGACAGTACTTGTATAAGTATTGTTTAAGTATTACATAATAAAAGTATTTGTAAAATCTAATTTGTAAATATACAGGTATAAATATTATATATTTTTCCTTTTATTTAACATTATTTATCATTTTTAATTTAATTTTTGATGAATATAGATATACTACATATTTACATTATATTTGGTCGTAAGGGGGTATATGTATAAAGAAAAAACACTTACGACCTGCGCGGGGATCGAACCCACACTCCTTCGGTTAATACGCCACACGCCTACCCACTAGGCTACCAAAGCCCCTTGAACGTAGATCATCCTGGATGATTTTAAAATATTATTTTATTCTTTGCATACTTATAGGCGTTATAAAGAATTTTCAATGGGAAAACTTTTGGTTTTTTTTTTTAATTTTACCTGTTATGTGTTATAAATTTTTGTTTACTAAAAGAGCAAAAGATATAATAAAGGCATTACCTAAAATTTTTTTAAAATTCAATAAATATCTAATTAAATTAAGTAAAAATTATTTCTATGAAAATTATATAAACTATAATATTAATTATTAACAAACTTATTCTTTATTTCTTAAAAAAAAAATTAAATTTAAAAAAACTTTAAATTAAATTTAAATTCTTTCTCATCTTAAACTAATATGCATTACCATACTTACATTTTTTTTTTGTTTCATATAAATTTAATAAAATCAGAAAATTAAAATCATTTACTTCAAATTTAACCAAATAATATTAAAAATATTCTGCTCTATTCTATATTTTAAAATTAAATGATTTTCAATATATATAGAGTTTTCTTCTAGTTGCAATGCAATCAATCAAGTAAGATTTAGTGACAAATCGAAATATTATACAAAACAAAAAAAAAAAAGATAATAATAAAAACCAAAATTCAGGTCGATGCCTTTTAACTACCATTAGAGGTCATTTTTGAAACATTTTATTCATCAGCGCAATTTTTTTTTTTTTTTCTTACTTATTTTTTGAGTAACTTTTCCATATACTAAATGTCTTAATTGATTTCCAAAACTTAAAAAAATAACCTGTTCACTTTTAATATGTAAAACAAAAAAAAAAAAAAATTAAAATTAATTTTAATAAATGATTTGCTATATCCATAGCATTTTCAACATTATCATGAACTCTTTAACTTAACATAAAAAAAAAAAAAAAAATAAGAAATAATTTTATATGCAAATTACTTGTAAATAATTTTTTTTTTTATTGCTCTTTAAAAATTTTTCTAGTTTAGATTAACCATTCCACTCATTCATTTTTTTATTTATTCTTCGTTAATCTATTTATTTCCATTTATCCATCCATCTATCTATTTATTTTTATCATATCCAAATCTATTCATATTTCATTTCTTCAAAAATAAATTTTTTAAACCTTAAATTTTAGCAGTTCTACTAGAAATCTCATACAAATTTGTAGCACCTTAAATAGAAATCAAAGAAAAAATAACAATTTTTTTTTTTTTTTTTTTGCTATTTACACAGTGAAAAATTTTTAAGTGTACTCTCACGTAATATGTCAAAAATTTGCAATAAAACATCAAATGAGTGCATTTTTTTAATTTTTTATTATGTAGTGGCATTTTGGGTGCAAGTCGTGGGAAGAAAGAACTCAAAGAACACTTTTGTTTTTTTTTTTTTTATTTCTTGAAAAATCATTGATATACAGTGGCTTATTCTGTTTGTTGTTTGCTCTATCTGTTAATTACATTCGTCACAAGTCACTAAAACAAAATAATCTTATATAACGGATATTTAAAAAAAAAAAATTTAATGCGTAATGTATGTATGCGTTTATGTTTATCTATAGCATAGTTATGTTCCAAAAGCACCGTTTTCTTATTATGTAATAATAAATTATAATAACCGAAAAAAAATGTACTGTGGAGTAAATAACATATAAAATTGTACATGCAAAGTATGCAAAGTAGTATTATTTAAATGGTAATTTTTTAAAGTCAATGGAAAATTTGGAATATGCATTAATTTTTTTTTTTTTACTATAAGTAAAAACATTGTTGAAAATATACAACAGAATTAGTATATAATATAACAATTAAATTATAGCTTAGAACTTTTTGCAGAAATAATTGCAGAAATTTGAATAAATGTTAAACTAATTGTATATAACTATAAAGTTGTTAAACTTGGAAAAGCTTCTAATTGAAAAAAAAAATTTCAACAAAAATACCATTGCTATTTAATATTGAAAGGAATATTAAAAGAAAAGGAAAGCGACATCATAATTCTACTTGTTTATTTATCTTGTTATAAAGATTTTCTAAAATTCATAAATAGTTATTTAAATATAATTCATATCATACAAGTGTAATGTATCTCATCTCACTTTATCATCCAATATTCTTTTCTAATTAAGCATAATTTTGTATCAAAATTAATTTTTATTTTCCACACCGACTAAATGTTATATATTTAAGTTTCCTTAAATTAAAATATGACTTCAAATAATTTCTTAAAATTAAGAAATTTTTTAATCTCAGAAAAATTAAAACTCACTCAAAAAACTTTATAAATAAAAATATTATAATTTAATGATTTGTATTTAAATATATAATTTTATATTTAAAAATTATAATTTAGTAAAAAACATTTTTTATTATTTTTATAATAAAACTACTCAAAGATATATAAATATCATTAAGCATGATGCCAAGGTGCCTCAGGGAAAAAATTTTTGGTCCAATATTATATCTACTATTCACCAATAATATTCCAATTCTGGATCCGCAATCGACGCAACAATAGCTACATTTGCAGACAGTACAGCAATATTGTCAGTTGGGAAAACTATAAAAGAATTAGCTACAAGTAAATTAACCAATAACCTAATCGCCAGTTGGTGTAGAATTAAGCTAAATCTGCGCACGTTAATTTTACAAATAAAAAACTACAGTCTCCTCCGATGGTCACATTAAACAATGTTGTTAATACAGCAAAATATCTGGGCATGATCTTAGACGCGAAACTCAGATGAAAGGGAAACGTAAAGAAAAAGAAGCAAGAATTGGAGATTAGGTAAAAGCAATTGTATTGGTTAATTGGGACAATAACTTCGATATCTATACGTACAACAAACTTATGATCTACAATCAGATTTTGAAACCTGTTTGGACATACGGGATATAGATATGGGATTGTGCTATAGATATGATATTAAAACCATTTAAACGTTCCAAAATAAAGTATTGCGATATATTGTCGGCGGTCGCTTTTATGTGCGCAATACTGATATAGTGATCTGCAGATCCCCCTAATTCAAGACGAAATAAAGAATAGGACTGCACGCCATATGATTCGTTTTTCTCAACACATAAATGTAAAAGTTACATGTTTAATTGACGATCTAAACTTTGTTAAACATCATAAACGAACGAAACCCCTAGAATAGACCACTGTTAGGCTAAAATCTTTTATCTCTCAAAAATTCCTTCGGTATATTGTTAGATCAAGGATATCTTCAAAATAATAGAGCCAAATATGAGTTAATGGTTAGTCTCAATGGACTAGTTTAATAGTTTAACTAGCGGTAGTGGTTTTTAGTCGTGCGTTCGAATCCTGTACACTCTCCTTAATAACACTTTGCCTTAATAAAATTTATTTTTCTGTAGAATTTTCTTTTTTCATAGACTTTTATATTTGTGACTTTTAAAATAAAAATGTGAACTAGTAAAAACTTTTAATTTGACAAACTCTCTTATAATTTATTTTTGAAAATTGCTACTAATATCTTTCAATTTAAAGTTATATAAATTTCAAATTCAAACAAATTTAAAATACTATTAACTTCAAGTTGGCCTGTAACTTCATTTGGACGCTCCCATTTGATTTTATCATAACTACATAAAAATTGTAAACTTCTTATGTACTATATATAAAATAAATTTTAATGAATTAATTTGTTTTTATCAAACATGTTATCTTGCTTAAAAATCAAAATTGTTTTTTTTTTTTTAAATGTATTTCTCTGCCACATAAATGTCACAGCCTTTCCTGTACAGGAAACTGTAAATGTCGTAAAGAGGAATAACTCTTACGACGTGTGTGAGATTTGAACCCATACTCCCTCGGTGTTTACAGCGTATTTTATACGCTCTTATACACTAGGCCACCGAGGCCCCTCAAAATTATTTTCCTCTTTTTTATAAATCTTAAATGTCTTATAATTCATCACTTCTTTCTATATAATATGTCATTGTTTTTCTCTATCATCTCCTATGTAATATTCATTTTTTTTTTTTAAATTTCTCCTATATTATCCTGCCATTTAATTTTTCGCCACAAGTTTTACTTCAAAATAACATTAACGGCGATCGACAGACTTGAAATCTATTATGAACTAATTATCAAATTCATTATAAGATCTTTTTTTCTTTAATCAATTTTTCAATTTCATAATTCAATCTTAATCTGAACGTAATATTTCTGACTGGATAATACAATATTATAAACCAATAATATTATTATTATATACGAGTAATATAAAACAAGGTTTACATTTTATAAAATTAATATTGCATAAAGAAATAAGACTTGTTGCTATTTACTACAATTCCCTTCTTTACATTTTGCAATAATTTGAAAAAAAAAAAAAAAATACAAAATTGTCAAAACATTCAACAGTTGAAAAACATTTTTTTATATGTTGTGCATTCCTTAAAAAATCTTAAGAAATATGTGTATAACTTTGTACATTAAAAAAAAAAAAGTATTTATTTTAAAAATCAATAACTATTAAATTTTTTTTTTTTATTAGTAGTCACATAATGGCAATTTCAATAAAACTTTCACACTAAAATTAAAGTAAAAAAAGAAAAAAAAAAATAAAAAAAAAAAACGCATCAAAATTATCATGTCATGGACTTTGATTTATTGTTTCAAATTGTTAAACCCATTATTATGACAAATCACGTCAATTTTTCATTTATATATACATACATGTATATGTGTATATATACCCATTTGATTAAACGAATCACTATAAGTATTTGATCTAGTTTTAATTCTAAAGAAAATCTTGATAAAAAAAAAAGTTAATTAAAATTGACATTTACTTAAAAAATTTGAAAAAAAAAAAAATAAGAAAAAAAATTAATTTTAGTAGCACAATTTAAGCAATATAGATAAATCATTGATGAATGGTAGCACGTGCAACAATGTTTTTTTTTTTTTTGTTTTTAAGATTTTATTTTGAAAGAGAGGCTCTATAAAGAATAGAATTTTAACTAAAATGGTAAAATGATTAAATGTAAATTTTCATTAGTCCATCAGAATTATTTGTTTTAATAAGGATTTTTTTCTTTCCATAATTAATATTTAAGTATGGAGTTTTATTTTAAAAAATTCTATATAAAACGATGATTTTATTTCGTTTTTAATTATATATAAGTAATTAAATGCGTTCCTTTAAAAAAAAATCAACACATTAAATACAAATTAGGTAAAAAATTTCATAAATCAATCAAAAAAAAAAAAATAAATAAAAAATGTTTTTAATTTTTGAACCATAGCTTATTTAAAAAGCATTTCAGTAAAGAATTTTAATTTGCTTTCAAATTCAAACATTTTTGGTTTTTTGTCGCCGAAGATAAATTCGTAAATTGAATAAGAATTTTAACTTTCTGACTATTCAAAAAAGGAAAAATTTAAATATATTTCAGTCGAACAATTTTTTTTCATTTTCAAAAATTTTCAACTCAACTTTTCTGGTAAATACTAATCAACTTTTTCGAGAGAAAAGGAGTTTTGTGGAAGCGTTTTATGGAAAAATACTTTCCTTTTATTAGAATTTGTCTAAACCAATTCTATCTTTTGTTTCAAAGGCTTAATAAAAGCATCAATATTAACCCAACTCATCTTGAAAAATATAATTTCATGTTTGTATCATCATTTATAGATGCTGATTAGATTAGGTATATGTGATTTTTTTTTTTATTAAAAAGTATAAATCGAAATTGTATACAATAAAATGCATCATCCTAAAGAAGGATATCTTCAATTAAACTTTAAAGTATAAATAAAAAAAAGATTACATAAATAAAGAAAGTCATAATTATATCCATGATCAGGATTAATATAAAACATCAAACGTAAAAAATATGGGAGGAGAAAAGAAAAATTGCATCTTCTACGTTTCAATTCTAGAAATAAACTAAAAATGGAAAAATTATTGCTTTTAAAACTTGTACAGTTCTGTGTAAATTTTAATTTACTTTACTTTCAACTAATTTTTTATTCACCATCTATTAATATTGTTGAAGATTCAATATATGACTTACAGTTTTCTGGAATCATATTTCATATTGTATAGGTGCTACTTCTAGGTTTACTTTCGAAGCTAATTTAAAGTAAGTCTTGCATTGTTTTATATTTTAAGAATATTGTTAATTGAATCATATGTGTAGAAAAATAATTTTATGAAGAATTTTATAAATATGTTCCAAAATACTATTTAACTGATTAGTGATTACTAAATATTGCGTAAACTGAATGAAAATATCCATCAGACAAAAATGCTATTTCAAAAATCAAACATATATGATAACCATTACATAAATCAAATTCCATTACAACCATTACATATAATCACAATGAAATTTATCGTAAGATTTACTACTAAAAGTTACGTAAAATCACTTAAAATTTACTCAACTTTAAAGCTTAACTTGGGATCTTCATTAGCGTTAAATTAACGCATGACGCAAATTAAATCTTGAAGAAGTCTAAGAAAGACCACTAAAACTGCAACTCTTTTCGCAATCATAACAAAAGCGTTTTGACATCTACATAGATTCAAAATACTACGAGAATTTGACGTTTAACAGTAAAAATGAAACAAAATCATATACACAACAAAAATATATCATAAATTATTTTGTTTGAAATCATGCGATAAAAATTTTTATAATATTAGCAACATTCTCCCACAAAATATCTTTTAATAAACGGCTCTCAATATCGAGTTTTTCTCTAATTTCGAAAAATTAATTTATACCAATTCATAATAGAATGAAATTGCAATTTATACCATCCAATAAAAAATAGTTTACTTCTTTATAAAGCGTTTAATGCGAGTAAAGTAACTTGTTGTTTACTCTACAAATTCATGTTGAAAAAAGTCAAGATGCTAAATTTCCATAATTTCTTTTTTTCGTCATATTTGAAGTCATGACACCATTATGAGTTATGACATCATTTAACGTCAATTCAGACGGCGAGTAAAAACGAATTACTACTTTAAACATCGATTAATTTAATTAGCTAGTATATTGCCATCATAACGTTTGCTTTAATTTGTATTATGTCTGAGGAAATCTGATAAGTACGTTTTTTGACATTTTATAAATTTATAGCTTCCTAATGGCGAATTTAAAACTGCCTCATTCTGTTTAGGAATTTACGTACATACAGAGCGTACATAATACATAATTGAAATACATAAAAAAATGTATTTATTTCGTTATTATATATTGAATCTGCTTAACAGTAAATAGTTACAATTATTAATTGTTATAAAACAAAAAAAAAAAAAAATTTATAAGTAATTATTATTTGAAATTACAACTGTTACAACCGGAAAAATGATTAAGTTTTTTCTAATAGTTAGTAACGATAATCGTTTTAATCGTTAATTTTTTTTTTTTTTTTTTTGTTAATTGTAACACTAATTAAAACTCAAATCAATTCATTTTTTTTTTTTCTTTTTAACTAGGTATATATTATTTTATTTTTTCTATTCTATCTTTTAAATTAAATATATATTTATAATTTAAGGCATTTTAATTATTATTTGAAAGCTAAAATAGTTGTCTCTATTAAATTATGAACAATTGAAAGTAAAAGTTAAGTTAAAACAATTTAATATTATGTAACAGTTGCATATATTTTATATGAGACAATTTTGTTTTTTCCTTACTGACACAATTTAATTTTTTTTTTTTTGTATATCTTAAAAGTTTAAAATAATAGTTATGATGACTCATATAAAAATTGTAACAGAAATCCAAAAAAAAAAACAAAAAAAAAAATAATACATATATTTTTCCTTGGTTTAGTTATTAAAATTTTTGATTTAACTCCAATAAATTAAATTGAATTCTCATAACTATATGATTTTTATTAAAAAAAAAAAAAAAATTATTTAATTTTAAAATTTTTTCTTAATTTCAAAATAATTTGAAATTATTTCAATAATTCACTTAATAAATAAAAAAAAAAAGATTTAAAAGTCTTTTTTTTTTTTGTTTTAGTATAAATTATATATATATTATTATATATATAATTATATATAAATTATATATAGGCTTGACTTCTTTAAAATTCTATGAGCATATCTTATGTGTAGAATACAAAAACAAAAAAAAAAAACATAGAATTAATTTTAAATGTCTTTAAATGACTTTATTTGGCTGGTCAGTTTATGATTTGTGTGAGATAATTTGTTAAAGTTTTTATTATGTTCATAGATTATCCAATTTTAAATCAAGATTATTTATTAAAATAATATTAAAACTTTTAGTTTTTTTTTTTTTTTTTTTTTGTAAATGTCCTACTGTCATTGTTGTTTAATTGATATGGTTACTATATAAATTCTTAAAACACTATGTTCTTGATTAATTATTAAAGAACATATAGTGTCTTTCCATTAAAAGTATCTGATTGAGTGCTAAAACATGGAAAAAGAATATTAAAGAAAATATTGCGAAACAAACAAAAGTTGTATTAAAAAACAGTTGAACACACTTGGTGTTTCATCAGTTGAACGCACTTGATGTTTCATCAATTATATCGATATGTGTTATTGAAGATGTATCAATAGACTCCATAACACCAACTTTGTTTTGTTAAGTACTGTATAACAGATTCGTTTAAGCAGTCTGATATACTATCCTTATTTCCTCAATTATTGACTAACTTTTTGACAATTCTAAAGTTGCCTTAAATTATTTCTAATTTCGTTCTAACAATGTCAAGATCGGCTAAAGCATTGTCTTTAAAACTCATTAACATGAAATGATTCAATAACATGTTTTAATAAATAATAATTTATAATTAAATATGTCACCTTTCATTTGAGTACCTAAAACTATTTTCATCTATATGAATATTACATCCAGCCAATGGTGTATAGATTAAGACACCGACCTTTCATTCTAAAGATCTCGGGTTCAAACTTTGGCTGGGTCATACAGATTAATAAAAAATAATAAAGATTTTAATAATAGATAATATATGACGTAAAAATAAAAGAAATGTTTACATGTCATAGTCTTGTAAAATAGGTACAGCCGAGAAATCAACGACTTAATCAAATTAATGATTCTGAAGTGAAATTTATACCGTACAAATAATAAATGACTTAGTAGATGCTGTATGCTCTTTATAGAAATGGCAAAGAAAAAAAAAAAACAAAAAATAGTAATAATACAATAATTATAATAAATACTATATAACTATTTAAGTTCTTTTTCAGTTTCGGGTCGTTTTCTTGTGACCATCAACAGATAGCAAGAATTAATTCAAACATTTTATTTTTGGACAATAGCTGAATCATCAATATTTATAATAAATGGTATTAATCCAACCTACCAACATTTCTTGTACTGCACACTAACTATAATTTTAAGTTGTTTTAAATTATTAAATGTAATTTAAGTATAAAAATAAATAAAATACATACATAGGACCAAAAAAACATAAGACATATAACTTACATATAGGACAAGCAGGAGGACCAAAACAAAGCCATTTTTTATACATATTATTGTACGATTACAACCAAAAAAGAATCGCCCACCATTTGTGCATTTAACCTTATGCTATTTATATTATATTGTATGTATAGTTAATAATAATTTCTTATTTAAATATCGAAAATAAATAAAACAGAATCAAAAAAGGAAGTAAAACTAAAATTAAACACCCACATATAAATGAAATACCAATATAAATATCAAACGACTTATACATATATTATCTTTTACAGTAAGTTTTCTATTAACTTATCAATTTCTTTTACTTAAAATATTTAATCTCTTAAACTCTTTCACAAGTCCGAAACAAATTACTTAATTTGTAAAAATTTTACTATTTTGTAAAATTTTTGACATGTGGTTTAGTAATTTTATGTAATCCTTTATAAGGCTAAAAATATAAGTATATTAATTTCATAAGCATATTTTAAAGACTTGTTATTTTTTTCTTTAGAATTGCGTTAAAAATTTGATTAAATTTAATATACATAATATTAAAATTAACTGTAAATTATTTAATTTTAATGTTCTGTCTTTTTATTTGATTTTTACAAAAAGTATTATTAAATATAATTCATTCGAAAAACAAAATCTCATATTACATAAAGTGCCGTCCACACGGTAAAATTGGTGACTGAGTTCCACTAGCTTTTTTTTTAACGCAAAATTCCCAGTTTACATCACAATTAAAATGTTTAAACTGTACTAATTCGGGTTTGACATGAAAAAAACTTTGCTGTTTTTAAATTAGAAAATCAATGTATAACTTGTTATGTATGTGAAATAAGTACAGTTACAGCCTTCAAACCTAAACCTTCAAAACGAAACGAAATCTTAAATCTTCGTAATAATTTTGTTCACTTTGTAGTTATTTTAATATAATATACTTTTCTTTTAGTATAAGCAAGCTACTTCTTTCATCATCTAGCTTATTTATTTTATTATGTGTTGATTCCTTTCCATTTCGGGTATGGGTCATAATTTTTTTACTTCAAAGTAAAATGCCGTAATAACTTAATAAGTATTAAAGTAATTTAATACTATTTAATTTATTATGTGTTGTACCCTTTTCTTTTCGAGTATGGGCCATAAGTTTTTTAGTTTAAAGTAAAATCCCGTAATAACTTAATAAGTCTTAATAAATTTAATTTCCTATTGTAAAATTAAATATTCACTACGAAGTAAAATATACAAAATTGAATAAAAACTCTGTTAATTTTGTAGAAACAAAAATCGTGCAATTTTTATTTGTAATTATTATTTGTCAAAGTTGAATATACAATATTCATTGTTATAGCCAAGAGATAAAAACCCTTTTTCGCCTGGATTGTTGGCCTAACGTACAGTTTATTTTTTTGTTGGAAAATTATGTTAATTAGATCGTGTAAAAAATAACCGTGTGAACTACCCTTAAAGAAAATTTTGTAAATTTTTCTCATTATATTATTTTTAATTAAATAATTATTTCTTCATTTTAAGAAACTGAAATTAGATTTTTGTTACTTTTTTGATTTTGTTTTTTTTCTTTTTATTTAATTTTTCCTATTAAAAACAAATTTTATTCGTTAAATAATAAAAATTATTGTTTTTTTTTTTTTCTATTTCCAAAAACAATTAATTTTACTTTAAAATGTAGAAGAATTTAAAACAAAAAAAAAAAAATAAAAATGGTGTCCATTTAATTGTTATTTAAAATAAAATACCGTACCACTTTTAATATTTGGTTACTCTTTAAAATATATGTGTGTATACGTAACCTTAAATTAAATCTTTAAACTTTTTATTTTAATTATTATGTGTAATAATAACATACATTTTGTATAAACAATCTGTATTTATATTATCTGGAATTTAGATACTTTACTTTACTTTATATTGCGTGTAAAAAATAAAATATAAAAAATAAAAAAAAAAAAAAACAAAAACCTGTTAATAGTTTACAAGAAGTGTCGAAGAATTAAAGTCTAGTTTGATTGATTAAAATTGATGTATATTTTATTTAAATTTTAATTTTCATATTTAAAATTTGTCATACTGTTCAAACACGGATATACATATACAATAATTGTATTTTTGTACTAAAAATGGTTCAAAAGTTCCAATTAATATTTATTAAGAGATTAAAATCAGAGATTTAGTGTCTCAGTACAATTATATCTTTTTTGATAACATCAAAATGTATAATTATTTAAGAATATTTGATTAGTAATTTATGTAGTTCTTGTCTTATTTTTAAAAATAAAATTTAATATATTTTTAAGATAATAACAAATAAGATTTCATACTAAAATATTCCTAAAATCTGTGAAATTTTTCCTAATCTCGTTTCAATTTTTCATGAATTCTCATAAGTATGTATCTGAATTAAATATTGTTTTCCATGAGTTTTTGGGCATTACCGAAAACAAATTTCTATATGATATAAAAAAAAAAAATGTGAAAAAAGGGCAAGACCGTGCTTGGGGAAAACGATCTTTGAATTTAATTAACGCACGTTTAACAACGCGTTCTAAAATACTTTATTTAAAAAGAAAGAAATAAAAGGAAAAGCTTATAAATTAAATATTGATTTTAACGACTGCAATACCTATTCTATTAAAAATTATAATAAGAAGTATAGACTTGAGCTTTATAAGTTATAGGTTTAATACAATTTTTAATATATAGGTAATTCATAATTTGCTATAATTTTTTTAAAATATATTCAATCTTTTTAAATATAACTTTTATTTAACAGTTCATTTTAAGCTATGACCACTGCAAACTATATATCAATTTTTAATATTGTAGCGGCTTTTTTAGTTTAATATATTACTTATTGAAAAACTATATAATTATGATTCATTTGATATGTCGCGATCATTTAAAAAATGATAGACAAAAAAAAAAAAATTAAAACACTATAATCTTTTTTAGATACCATACCTTGTGATTGTCGCTGTTTTTCTTTTTTGCTTTTGTGTAAATAGAGACGTGGCGAATGATCAAAAACGCTAAATTAAAGAAAAAAAAAACAAGAACAGGATGAAGAAACAAAAAAGCAAAAAAAAAACATTAATCTCGACCAGGTAAATTAACAGATGATGTATGATGTGTGGAAGAAGAAAAATAAACTGTAAAAATTGCCATTAAATCAATTTAATAGAACTGTAAAGCAAAAAAATGAAAAATATAAATAAAATTAAATATATATACATATATATATATGAATAAATGTTTTATAAAAGTGAATTTTCTGGAAAATATTTTCTTGGCAATTTTTTTTTAAAAAAATTTCTGAAGAACAATTAAAAATTATATAATGTTTTAATTAAATAATATTAATTTTAAATTATTAAATGGCTATTAAATATTACATAGTAATTCTTGAAATAAACCAATTTAATATTATTTTAACATCTCAATATTTCGCTCCCGATATTGGTTTTGGGCATTTGATCTATATATTTTTATGACATCCTTTAAGAATATAGATACCAGTTACGGTTAGATAAAAATATTTTTGATGCTTCAACAACAAGTTGCTTCCACCGTATGAAAAATTAAATAACAAATTGTATTAATTAAGCCTAAACATTTTCTATTTATTATTCTTTTTCTAGACCACATTGCACATCCTAGTTCTAAAGCAGCTAGGGCATTTATTTAATTATTCTAGTTAAAAGAGAATTTGAATTTAGTGTAAGTTAAAATCTCATAAATCCAGAGATTTAAGATTTCTTGAATTCTTTTGAAGATTACCACGTTCTTCAAGAGAACTAAAATAAAAGAACTGGTACGTAAAAAAAAGCAGTACAATATATGGGTATATGTAACTGAATAAATTTATATTTTTGTGTTAAGACGACTTAGTGTTGCGGTTGCGTGTGACAGGTATAGTTTTCTGAAATGGCAAGTTTTTAGTGGACAATTTTAGTAAAAATTCTAACCCAAAAAAAATGCTTTGAGTTTTCTTTAATGAAAATAAAATATAAAGCATCCTACTTTTTAAAAAATAAAATATTTTGTACAAATACTTAAAGGGTAAAGGTAACAAAACAGCATAAAATCGATCGTCTTCAAATTAATGGTTTATAATTTGTTTTCTACTTTACAGTATGTTTTTGCGATAAAATTATTCAAATTTAATTATATCTGATCTGTAACAAAAAAAAAAATATTGAGACTATTGATTGTCTAACATCAGAAAAATTGGAAAACCATATCATATCCATGTGTCTACTAATAAAATAGTTCATGAAACAAATATTAAATTAAAATGTAAATTATTTTACAAAAATTATACAAAATATAATTTCCTTTTAAAATTAAAAATATTATTACCTATATATATAAAATAGGTACAACATTTACCTATGTACAACATTTTTTAATTTATATTCATTTCCGAAAATTATTTTTTTTCTAAATATATGGTAGAAATATTGACATTGTGGGTTAAACTAATTAAATTTTTTTGTTTTGCTGCACGAAGACACTATAATATTAAAGTTTCTAGAAACTAGAAAACAAAAGGAAAAAAATTAAATACAAACAAAGCAAAAACAATGACAACCTTTATAACATGTGTTGTAATCGATAGTCTAAGATTCTAACAGTACTTTTGTACACCTGAAAAATAAAATTAAAAATATGTGTAATAACAATTATAAGATATATTTGTGATTTAACACACGTGTTAGGTATTTTTTTTTTTTTTTTGGATTGCAGAGAAATCTCTACCTTCCTCTTTTTCTAACTTCTTTTTAGAGTTTTAGATACGTGAAACTTCTAATGAAGGAAATCATTTATATATCTATACATAACTGTATATATACATTTCTTATTTTCTTTATATACAGTTACTTTCCGTAATTGAAAAATCTAGAATTAATTAAATTTTTTCTTCTTATACGGTATGCGTTGCGTGCCTTTTACTAGTGTTTCAAATAAAAAATTCAAATGTAAAACCTTTCATCTCATCTTAACTAAAAATTCTTTAGCATTTTCAATTTTAAAGAAACATGATAACTAATAAAAGCTAAACCATAAATATGATTATCATAACTATGTACACAAATATTTCATTGATAATTAAATTCATTTTACAACCTTACAAAAGTAAAACTTAATGCACAATCATTTTTATTTTTTCATAAAGAAGAGTTTAATGCAAAACAATGCATTATTATTTAATTCACAAATTGTTTTGTTTTTAATTTATTATTTTAGGTTTTTTTTTTATTTTCAATGATATTATTAAATTTAACAGCATTTGTTAAATCTTCCCACGACACAACATATGATGTGAGAAAAAGAATGAATGTTTTTCTGTTGTTTATATTTTTACCTCACAGGTGTACAATCAAATTCACTGAGTTGGTTCGTTGGTTGTTTGGTTAATTGTTGGATTTGTTAAAACTGTTAAAAAAATTTATTTCTATCATGAGTTTTAAAAAAAAAAGGATTCCAAAAATTTTCTAGATAGGACGATTTATATTAAAAGAATAATAACTGTACCACCTGTATGAAATCTTAAGATTTAAAACATCGAAAATTCTTTATAAAATTTCAATTAAATTAAACTTGTATTATATTTTTTGAATTAAATGATTTATATGAAGACAAAAAAAAAAATTTAGCTAAAATTAAACCGAAACTGTCTTGTTATAAAGTTAATATATACTTTTTTTTCATCAATAACTTATTAAAAAATTTATTTTCTGCTCAAATGATTAAAACTATGAACAATTTTTTAGATATTTTTATTTAAAGTATATTTTCGTATATAATTTTGAAGTTCTACTGCAATGTAATAAATTCCATAATATCGCCTTCATTGAATCAATTTAAACATCAGATCTAGAATCTTGTACCATAATTATAAATTATATATGATCAATTTATATATTATGCAATATATATATATATCAATAAGTTCCAATTTATATATTATGTAACTAAAAATATACTTTTTTTCAAATCTTCAATTTAGTAACATGTTTAAAAATCCAATATTTAAAATAAGAATAATAATATATTAACATAATTTAAAAAAAAATCTTTGATTGACCATTTCAATTTCAATTTAATGTGTTATATAATATATTATGACTTTCTAATAAAATAAAAAACAAAGATCATTGCACTTTTTATAAATAATTCTTAAAATAATGTAAATCCGGTTCAAAATAAATTGTTTAATATACAATTGAATTTGAACATTTCAAATTTTATTTATTTAGTTTTTTATTAATTCAATAAAATAGTAAATAAAAATTTTGACATTTTTAAATAAATTTAATTTATTTTAATTTGATTTGAGTAAATATAAAAAAAAAAAAAAATTTAAAGCCGAAAATTTAACTTATAATCATTTTAATCCATCTGTAAATCAAAATTAATTTAATAAAAAAAATATAAATCCTAAAAATTACATTTTATTCGTTTTTTTTTTTTTTTTTTTGGTACTACAAAAACTAAAATTAAAGTCATGCAAATTTATATCACACAAAAAAAAAATGTATTTATTTTTTATTAAGAGGTAAAAAATTTATTCCGTTCTATTAATTACCCATCTTGTTCTATATAATTAGTCCATTTGGATTTGACACTTTAAAAGTTGTTGCAGATGTACAAGCAAAAAATTGGCAGAAATACAACGGCAAAAAATTTTGATTCAATACTAATAGTAATAGATACTAGGTATACATGTACTTATGTTGTTATAATTAAAAGGGGTGTCATAAATAATTCCTCAGCAAGAATTCAAATTGAAATGGACGTCCACACCATATAAATAAAGTCAAAGTCAAGAGATTGACTTACATCTAAACTATCATATTGCAAACGACACAGATTGAAATAGTAAAAAACATTACAAAACTCCATATTTCCAATTGGAGAGAACCGCTTGGAATATAAAAATTTACTGACGAGTATTCTTGGGTCAGATACCAATTCTAGATTTTCTGTAGTAATATGTTAGCAAGTAATTCAACAATGAAAATATTCCTAATAGTATTTAAGAATTTTTACCTTAACTTAAACCTTATTTTACCAAAAAGAATTTGCAATAAATTTATAATGATTAGCATTACGCAAATTAGGCTCAATATTTTTCAGAGGATCTCCTCTCTCATTATAATCCGAAAAATAAATTATGTTGGGTAATCATCGAAGTTTAATTTTCCTATAAACAGACAAAAATCTATAATAGGATGTAAATTTCAAATTATATAATTTGATTCACTCTTTTGATCTGAATGTTTTTTTATTACATGACAATTTAATATACAAAATACATAGCCATCTATTTAACATTTTTCAAATATACAATTTTTGATCGTGTTTAATTGAAAATTGCACTAAAAGGAGCGTCTGTCAAAAAATTTAAAAAAATAAACCATTAAATTTTTATAAAAGGTTCAAAGAATTTATTTTTTTTAAAGAAAAACAAAAATAATATGCATATTACTATTTTATTTGCCTATAAGGTTTACTACATCACATACAACTTAACAAAAATTAAAATGAAAAAAAAAATTAAATGAAAATAAAAAAAAATTTCATCAGAAATCTGTAATAAAAAAAACCGTACTTCTGAAAAAAAGTAAAAAAAAAATCAAAATCTCATAGGAATATCAAAAAAAAAAAAAAATTTAGAAGTAACCATTGCACATTATCTATTTTTATATGTTGTACTATGATCTATCTATGGAAAAAAAAAACTTGCTATCAACTAAGCCGACTACACATTATGCCATAACTTTAAATAAAAAAAAAAAAACATTAGCCGCAGTTTTCATTTTCATTAAAAAAAAACAAAAAAATACCGGTGTATCGTCATATTAGGTGAGTAATATACATACAACTTACTACTTATATGTGAATATAGGCTTACTACATACACATACATTTACCATGAAGATCAATTTGGATTCAAAAAAAAAAACAAAAATAAAAATACTACAACAGCATTCGGAAATTTTCGTAAAAAAAACGATTAGACTAATATATAGATTATATTTATTATAATTATTTATAATATATTATAGATATATCAAATGCCATTTATTACCAAACATTACACTCTGTTATGCTCAAAAAATACCTAAAAGAAAAACAAACAAAAAAATAAATCTGCAAACTTATAAACTTTATTCTCTCTTATAGATACCGCCACATTAAAAACATATTTTGGTATTGTACCAGAATGCAATAATAATTTCAACACCAGGTGGGGGATAGTAATGGTCCATATTCTATGCTGTCTGTACTGCTGAGCTTTTTTTTTTTTCTGTTTTTTTTTTATTATTTTTACTATTAACTCCCATCCATTGGAATTCTAAAAACTTATTTTGAAAGTTATGAAAACTGTGATTTAACAATTTGAAAAAGAAAAAAAAAATCCAAAAGAAAGAAAAAAAAAAAAAAAAAAAACTAAAAGTTGCTATTACTATTTTACTGCGTTTAAATTAAAATTTTTAATTTTTTTTTGAAGTATAAAAGGCATGCAATATTTTCAATTCAGCACAATTAGTTGTTAACTTCTCATCTGAATTAAAACAATTTTTATTTAGAATTTTTATTTAATTAAACTATTATTAAAATTAGAATGAAATTTTTGGTAAGGATTTAAAAATAAAAATATAAAAATAATAAAGTAAACGAAAAAAGAAAATCCTGCAAAAATTTATAGCGTAAAAGATAAATGTTTATAAACAAATTGCAGAAATAAAACATGTTGCTAGAATTAAATAAAAATGTGTATTAATATGAAAGCGAAAAAAAAAAATACAATAAATCGCTGCAAAAATTAAAACAAAATTTTGTGAAAATGTGTTTATTTTAATTTTAATAATAATTTTTTAAAATTTTATTTAAAAACTAAAAATTAATTATTTAATAGAACTTTAGAGTCCTTTTTACTGATATAAAAAAACATTTTAAAATAATTATATAGATAATTAAATTAAAATATAAAGAATATAGTTTTTAAAGTACCTAATATTCAAAAAAAAAAAAAAATTGTTTAGTGTTGATATATTAAATGAAAAGGAAACTAATTAAATTAATAAGAACTTTTTGTATAATTAACGAGAACACAATAATGACTATAATTGGATATATGTACTTTGATTTTTACGTAAATTGCCAATTTTCAATTGTTGGATATAATCGGACCCACTTTACGGATAAAAAAAAAATATCTCATTTATAAGAATAAAAATTTTGGACCTAATTTGAGAATTTGTTACAGATGGACTTCCATAAAATGAAAATCTGCTGTTAAAAAATTTTTTCAGGTTCAATTTAAAATTCTTATAAGTGCATTTAATAAAAATTTTATTACATTACAATTCTAAATGCTAGAACATACAAATTTTTCTACATTTTATAACGACAGTACGAAAAAAAAACATAATTTTTCTTTGGATTATTAGAAAAAAAAACTAATTTACTTTTTAAGTAGAGTAATTTTATTAATGACATATTATTATATACTTTATACTTTTTAATTTCTTCGAACGATTTCTTAATCGTTTAATATTCATTAAAATTTGACCAATCATTTATTACAGATTGCATTATCGCTCTTCGTAGCAGCATGTAACGCTGGAATATATGGTGGTGGTGGTTATGGTGGACATGGTCTTGGCTATGGAGGTTATGGAGGTGGTTATGGAGGTGGTTATGGAGGTGGTTTCGGTATTGGAATAGCAGCAGCCCCAGCAGTTGTAGCAGCACCAGCTCCAGTTGTTAAATATGCAGCACCAGCAGTTGTTGCTGCTCCAGCTCCAGTTATTAAATATGCAGCTCCAGCTGTTGTTGCTGCTCCAGCTCCAGTTATAAAATATGCTGCTCCAGCTGCTACCAGTTATGCATCTTTCAGTCAAGTAAATTAATATTAAAAATATAATATTTTAATTTATATTTATATGAGATATATTTTATTTATTTTTTAAATATTTTAACTTAGGTTCAAATAGCCCATCCAGCTCCAGCTGTTGTTAAATATGCCGCTCCAGCTCAAGTTGCTTATGCCGCTCCAGCTCCAGCTGTTGTTAAATATGCTGCTCCAGCTCAAGTTGCTTATGCCGCTCCAGCTCAAGTTGCTTATGCCGCTCCAGCACCAGTTGCTTATGCCGCTCCAGCTCAAGTTGCTTATGCCGCTCCAGCTCAAGTTGCTTATGCCGCTCCAGCTCAAGTTGCTTATGCCGCTCCAGCAGTTGCTGTCAAAGCTGTCGCTGCACCAGCTATTTCCTATGGTGGTTTTGGAGGTTATGGAGGTATTGGTTTAGGACATGGAATAGGTTATGGTTATGGTCATGGTGGTCATTATGGTCATCATTAAATTATTGTGACTTAAAATATTTGTCATAAGTAGAAAAAAACAAATGAATATCAAAAAAAAAAAAAAAAAAGAAACACTGCCAAATAGGAATTTACGATCTTTATACACAGTTTATATTAATATAATTACCATTTCATTATTTTAATTAAAAAAAAAAGTTAATAAAAACATATATTAAAAAATAAAAAAAAAAAATTAAATATCATATTTCAAATAACATGAGATAAATGATTTTGCCACATTAAAAAATAATATTTTGTATTATGCAACATTTTCTTTTTGTTCGTTTCCTTTTTTTATCATAATTATTGTATTTTTAATATTATTATAATTTTTTTATACAATTTTGTTTTTTTTTTATAATTGTTATTTAATAAATAATTAATTTATCGATAATTGCAACATCAAACAAACAACAAAATAATAAGAACAACCAGAAAAAAAACTCATTTTTTAATTTTTTATAATTATCAAAAAAAAAAAAAAATTTTTATAATTGCCTAAAACAATTTGATACAAATAATTGTACGGCGCCTAATTATACGCAAAAAGAAAAAAAAAATACTTAAAAAATATAAATTGTAAATGAAAGGTTTGAGAAAAAATAAACCAGAAAATATTACACAGAACACTTATCCTGTATTTATTATTATTATTTTTATTATTATCATTATTATTTTTATTTTTATTATTATTATTATTAATTTTATAAGTATATAATATAAATAGCAAGATATTGTTTATTGTAATTTTTGAATATATTTAACATTTACCAAGAAATGAACATACATATATGACTTTTATTACAATGAGTAGAAAAAAACAAAGAAATCAATTTCGAATTATTTTATTAGGAAGGTATTTTAGTAATCCTATTAGTCCTTCATGACGTTAATTGAATTTAAAAAGGAAGACTGGGTATTGAATATTACTACATAATTTTGAAACAAATTAAATAAGAATAAAATTATTGAAAAAATAATAATTTTAAACTGCATTTCTTATATTCAACATATTATATACATATATATGCAACAAAATAATTGATCAATTAACGGCTTGTAAAACCTTGAAAGTGATAAAAGCCCTGGTAAAAAAAATTTAATAAATAAATAAATAAAATTGATCTAGTTTAAATACAGCCCACACTCACATAAAAAATTAAACTTGCTCAAATATTTGTAAATTAATAAATAAATAAATAAAGTCCATTTTAATTTGGAATTTCTAATAAATGTCTTTGGGTCACTCATAACATATAATAATATTAAAGTGGGTAATACTTGAAAAACTGTTTGTACCTAAATATCTATAAATGCTATTCATAGAAGTTCAATTTCATTACTTCATTGAATATTTAATCAAATGTACATAAAATAAAATTGAATACATTTAATCGAACTATAATTACTCAAAAATATTATTTATGTGTATAAAATTTGTCAATAATTCAAAACCATATGTAAATGTTTTTACCGACCGCATACATTAATGTATAAGATAGGTATTGTTTTCATACTAAAAATTTGTACCCGAGATTTTCGCAAAAATGCACTACTCCGGTGTGGAGAAGGCTGTAAAAAAATTTTCAGCATGATGTCCGTCTGTGGGTGCGTGTGTGGGTATGTCTGTGGGCACGTGTACAGCTTAAACGAGTGAGCGAAATTTTTTGAAATTTCATATTTAAAATTTTGACGTAAATATCTCGGATTGATAAGCTTTTGGAGCAAATCGGACAACCGCAAGTGGTAGTTTACTAGTGTACTTTTTAAGTTTTTTACGAATATTTCGTAACAGAAAAATTTTGTGAGAAAAATTATTAAGAAAAAGTTGTTACACAAGTAAAGAGGAACAACTTTGCCATAGAACATTTTTTGATCCGACTAACTTTAACTTTCATTTAAATTTTTTTCGAAGTCCAAATTTCATACGTAACACTCCATATGAATTTATATGAACAATTTTTTTTTGTTTTTTTTTTATATCTCTAAAAATTTTTATAAATACATATGTATGTACTTACATCTATGCCAATGCATATTATTCATTTGTTGATGACATAAAATTAAAACGGTAAAATTTTTGTTAGCAGATTTAATATTAATCTTATGTTTGTTTTGTATTTGTTTACAGTTTTTATTATTTTTTACTTTTAATATTATTTTTTGAATGAAAAAAAAATCATGTATCTACATTACAATAATAATAATAATAAATGGATGTATGAATAAATGTACATATATTTTTACGATTTCATTGCATATAATTATTTTTATTGAATAAAACAAAATGTTATTAAATTATTAGAAGTTATTTTGCTTTGATATAAATTATTATGTAAAAAATCTATAAATTTTGGCATTGTACTTTTTGTGTAGTGGCGGTCGGTCCTGTGGTGGAGACACCTGATTTTTTTTTATGGGTTTATATATAATTACAATTATCCCAATTGCCATACATATTTTAACATGAAAGATCTTGTAAATAAATAATTTTAATAAACAATTCAAAATATATTGGAAAGCGATTTGAAAATTATAATTAATAAAATTAAAAGAAATATATTTATTTATTTATTTATTTTTTTATAAAAAATTAAATAAATAGAAATATATTTGAAAAAAAAAAGGAAAATTAATACATTAATTAACTAATGTATATTTAATTTTTTGCAAACTAATGTTTTTCATTACTGTATTAATTCATAATATAAAAAAAATTATAATAATTGCTAATTTATTTAGAATAATGAAGGTAATATGTATATGGATTTATAATGCAGCCTAAAAATATGCAAAAAAAAATATAAAGCATTACGTATTGGAAATTAACCTAATAGGGCCTCGGTGGCCGAGTGGTCAAGCACGTGGCTTATTAACCGAGGGAGTGCGGGTTCAAATCCTGCACAGGTAGCAAGTTTTATTAATTGAAAACAAATCCCCCTTGCTACCAAATATAGTGTAAATATATAAAATATAATATAAACAAAATAAATAATATTGGTATATAATTTAAATATATAAAATATATAAAATATAATATAAACAAAATAAATAATATCAGTATATAATTTAAATATATAAAATATATAAAATATAATATAAACAAAATAAATAATATTAGTATATAATTTAATAATAATATAAAAACCTATAATGGCCTTTAGTAGCCGATGGTTCAATAATATTGCATTACATTTATGTATGTAATATTAATATAAATAAATAAATAAATAACCTAATATAGGGGGAGCTTCGGTAGCCTAATAGGTAGGCGTGTGGCGTATTAACCGAAGGAGTGTGGGTTCGATCTCTGCACAGGTCGTAACTTTTTTAAATATAATGTAAATATATAGTATATAATACAAAGAAAATAAATAATATTAGTATATCATTTAATAACAGTATAAAAACTTATAATGGCCTTGATAGCCGATGGTTCAATAATATTGCACTACATTTATGTATGTAATATTAATATAAATAAATAAATAAATAAATAAATTAACCTAATAATATATTGAGGGTTCAAATCTTATGTTACAAAAGTCTAATTAGACCAAATGATCAAATCTAACATACCGAACCGAACCCCGCCAGAAATCATCAACAGTACTACTCAAATAAAACTAAGTATCTATAATAAGGGTAAAATTGGTAGAATAGATAATTTTATAATTAACTTGATAAGAAATCACATCCAAAGAGTATTGAGACAAACGAAAATTTACTAATACATATGTCACCCGTGGTATGAAAACGAATTTTATATCAAAAAAACTTTACTTACAGGTTTCATTCCTCGGGAAGCATTTGTTTTCTTAGATAAACATAATTAAATTGAAAACACAAACACAATTCCTCTTATCACTATAAAAGAAATGCCTCAAATAAAAAAATTGCCTTAAATTTAAATAACAGCATGGATATAAACGATTCAAACAATTTCAAGTATGATCATTTCATTCCTTACCAAGATAAACTTAGCAAAAAATGATTTACTTTTGGATATAAATTTTTAAGAAGGGCAATAAAGCCACAATTTAACCTTTTGGGTTAGTTCTTTAGGGTAGTTAGTATTAAGTAGTTATAAGTTTTATTTTAAAACAAAAATATTAAAGTTGTTTTTTTCTCCTTTTCATGAACTGTTTTTTATTACAACACAAAATATATTATTAAAAATACAAAAAAGTGTAAAATATATATATTAAATTTTAAATTAAGCAAAAATAAGTGATTCTTCTATTTATAATATAATTATCACAAATTTAAATGAGTGAGTTACTATTGTAATCATGTACATTAAAATTTTAAAATATTGAAATATTCTTTAGTTTTATTTAGGTTAAGTAATGAATGTATCAAAACAGGTAATAAAAAAAACATTGAAAAAAAAATGAAAATTCAAATCCTGCACTGGTAGCAAGTTTTATTAATTGAAAATAAATCCCCCTTGCTAGCAAATATAGTGTAAATATATAATGTATAATATAAACAAAATAAATAATATTAATGTATAATTTAATAATAGTATTCGACCTATAATGGCTTAGCAGCCGATGGTTTTGTATTATTGCAATATACTATGTGGTTTGTAATATTAATATAAATAAATAAATAAATATTGAGCTAGGGAATAAACTTAATAATATATTGATTATTAAGGGACGAACAATAATACATTGAGAGAGGCTCATGGTTAATGCTATCAAGAACACATTAATGACAATAAATGAAAGCATAAACTTAATATAGGTTCCAGGTCACAGTGGAATCGTAGGTAATGAACTGGCAGATAAAGAGACAAAAATGACTGTTTAAGTTTATTTTCTGAAAACCATCACTATAACGTAAAAGTAAAACAAATCAAAAACATTGTACAACATATTAGACATGGCAAATGGAACAACTCCAAAAGTTTCTTACAAAAACACAGGCCTATCGTCGTAAACCTACATACGTAGCTGCAGAAAGTCTGAAACTAAAATTTGACCAACTCTACAATAGCTTAGCTCTTATACTTATACTTAAAAATTTCTCTTTGAAAAAACAAGCCCACCAATATGTCTGCATTGTAAACACATTTTATTAATAAAACACATTTTTCAAGAATGTGCCTTTAATACAAATTTAATAAACTCTACACAAACAACTGAACTTCTTAAACCCAATCTAAAAAATTTCCAACAATAAAACACATTTGCAAAACTGAAACCGACTAGGTTACACAGACAAAATTACAATAAAATTATAATAAGCCAAACTAAGTAGTATATAAGTATTATAAAGTAAAATTAGTATGTTATTAGTTTGGTTGCATTTAAAAAAAAACAAAAAATTTCATTTCTTTTTAAGTATAATATAAAATATTTTATAAAGTTAAGTTAACAAAAATCAATTCTTAGCCCATAATAGCTCTAGTCCGACAGCTTAATTAATATTAATAATAGACAGCGCAATAATGTGTTCCTATATATTTATATAATATTAGAATAAATAAATAATAAATAAATTTAAGGTCTCAGTGGCTGTGTGTTTAATCACATCGTCAAGGAATCACAGCTTTAAATACTGCACATATAGCTTTCTTTCTCTCAAATATGGTGCAAACATACAATATATAATATAATATACAGTAGTAATATATATAGTAGTAATATATAATATAAATATAGTAAAAATTATATTCTAAAAGAGTATAAAACCTATATGACTGCCATAATTATAATCAGAGCTCTTATATAGTACTCAACTACAAAAATGATAGTTGGAACAATTTCAATTGAAGAGGGTCCCAATTTTAAATAAAATGGACATTAATTAAATGAACACATAGGAACTTCAAACATGTGAACTTAATTTAGAATAAAGCTCCACAGAAAGATACGAATGATTTATTTGAGAAATGATTTATCAAATAATAAAGTTCAGTTTAATACAAAAAAAGTGGTCTTAAGCTTCTAGCAAATATAAGAAAAAAAAGAACAAATATATAAAAAGAATGGTGTAAATTTCATGGAAAATAATGAAAAATTAGAAAAATGTTAGGTTAGTTTTTTATTTATAATTAGATAATATTGGGAGCATTTCGAAATTCCATTTGTGAAAATGCCAAAGTTACAAAATCTCAAAAACAAAATTTTAAAATTGTAAATTTCCAATGTAAACATTCATAGAAATTGTCAATTATTGTTGTTACTATGTTTGTACGAAAATAATTGGAGGGATTTTAGGCTTGATTACAAAATCAGTTTCAATGATATGTTTAGTAGTGCTATGGGGCAGTAGGTTCCACATCTGACTTTTTCTTAAATGAGTTTTTGCCAAAAGAGTTTTGTGTCAAATGATATTAAGCAAAGTGGATTTTTTCAATATGAGTTTAGGTCAAATGCACAACACCCGATAAATGCATCGAAAATAAAAGTATCGATTAATTAAAATGAGTTAACAAAAGAATTCGAGAGAATCAGAGTATTCATTTTTGATTATTTCAAACTTATATAAGTAAAATATCTAAACAAAGAACAGCATATTTCAAATTATCTCATCAAAAACATTTAAATTATTAATTTTAGATTTTTTTATTAATTCTTAGTATTTAAATATATATTATTATAGTCAATTAATTTCTTTTATCAAATTCAAATAACTAATATAAATTTTATTGTTATTAGGAAAACTAAAATTAATAATTGGAAATTTTCATGATATGTCACAATTTAAAACTAAAATATTCAATTATAACATATATGTATTTATTTAATCACTTCATCATTATTAATTTCTTTTTATTTTTTTTAATTTTCTAAAGAATAAACTTATATTACACAAAATATCGATTTAATTTTTTTTTAACCTTAATCCTAATAAAATATAAAATTATACTCTTGCGTATATTTTTATTTCTAATTGCATGGAAATTTAAACAAAGATATTAAAAAAAAATAAAAATAACAATAATTTAAATTAGTATTTAAAGTTTATTGAACTCTTCCTTTTATATTTTTTTTAGCACGTTTTCGAAAAAATTTTGAAAAACTGTGCCTATTAGCTCACTCCGTCCGTCCGTCCGTCCGTCCGTCCGTCTATTTACAAAACTTCTACACCATTAAAGATAGAGAGAAAAAAATTTTAACCATGGGATTTTATCCATTACGGAGCTATAGCTCTTCAAACTTTGAAAAAACCGTATTTTTAAATGCTTATATCTCATGTTCTGCTAAACATTCTTTCAATCTGAAAACGCCATTCGACAAGAATTGTTTACCTTTGTAAATTAATATTAAAATTATGCAATTTTTCTAAATGTAGTATTTAAATTTATCGTTATGTGAAAACTAAATTAATTTTGCATGATTTTTCTATTTTATTAACTCCATTCCTGAGATATACACATCTGAAGAAAGCCCTATTTTCAAATGTGTATATCTCAGGCTCTGCGTAGTAGTTTTGCACTATATAAAAACGCTAGAAGACCACAAATTTTCTTACCTCTATAAAACAATATGAAAATTATGCAATATTTTGTAATTTACTATTTAAATTAACCGTTATGCGAAAACTAAATTTTGTATGATATTTCTTTTTTCATAACTCCGGCACGCTCTTAGATAGGTACCATACATTTTGAGATAAGAAAGAACTTTTAGAATTAGTATAAGTTTCCTCAAAAAACGTTTTGATGCCACCCCCTGCTAAAGAAATATTAGGACTCAAACATTTTTTGGACCTGTTTATTATCTATTAGGGATCAAAAATTGAAAATTTGCTTTTTTTGGACACCTGTAACTGAGGCACCTGTACAAATTTTTCTTGGCCAGACATAAAAATTAAAACTTCAGTAATATATTTTTACGTGCGTTTACGATTTTTCTTAGTTATATAGGGTTCCGGACTTACAGCTCCTCAAAATTGCAAAAAAATCCTATTTCACATTTTTTCTTGTATGAAATTTTCTAATTTTGGTGCAGAGTCACAATTCTAAAGAGTTTGTATTGTCTTTTGGAAATGTGCGCCTTTAAAAACCGTTGGTTTACATTCTGTCTTTTTTAAATTTAAATTAAAATGAAAATATCGCATGACGTTTTTTTTTAATGATTGTTTCCTATTATAAAATTTTCTAGTATAAACAAGCAGTATAATGTTTAACACGTAATACATTTTATTAAATACATAAATATTTAAATAAATTAAAAAAAAGTAATTTTAATTTTAAAAAAGTTTAATGTAGAAATTTTAATTGACATCAGTTAAAAGTTCACTATAAATTATAATTATCTAACATATTATATATTTTAAAATATTCTTTTGAACTATAGTTGTATTCGAATGTCTATTAAGGAACAAAAGCGCAGAGAATAAAACTGTCAACGCAATAACTGTCTTTGTTCAGCTTTTGCGAACGATACTACACTATTAGTAAATGAGTTCTTTTTGGAAGAAATATTGAATCCAAAACTTCAATATATTCTTAATATTTTATCTGATTATTATAAAGTTGGGTAGATATTAGTTAGTATGAACAAAACCAAATTAATTTTCTTTACTAGATTATAATTATTAAAAGGCATAAATAAAACTACGATCTTCTGATGTAGATCTATTGTGTTCCCCTTATTACTACGTATTGTGGATAGTATAATACTTCGGTCAGTTCTCCTCCTATTAGTCTATTAGTTCTACTCCTATTATTAATGAATACTTCTGTCAGTCTTCACCTTATTTCTACGCGTTCCCTTTATAATACTTCTATACACTTATAACTCAAATACAAAAATTTTGTAATTTAACCAATTCTATGTGTGTGATATAATACATTATCAATATTATTCCCATTTCCCTAGCTTAGCTTTCGTCTTCTTACAACGTGTAGGTACCTGTGATACAAACACAGCCTGCTGTTTAAATTGTGCTTTTTTCCCTTTTGAATTTGTACCCTTATTTTTGTAATTTCACTTATTCTTCCAACTTATAGTTTTCGGTAAAATTATGATTGAAGTTTTTGAATTAGGTTCTGCTTAATTTATGAAAGTGTACAATGCTCGCTAAGCATCCTTAAAATGTATTTCAATGAACAAAATCTTTAGCTATATGGTACATAAAATATGTTTTTTTAAAAGTTTGACATTTTTTCTACCCATATTAAAGAATGTCAAAAATTTAAATTAAATAAGCTGTATACTTAAATATTGAAGCCAACATTATTTTTCAGAGTTAATGTTTTTATTTTAATGTTAAACATTGTTTTAATATTAATAAGAAATATTTAACATAATCGGACTGATTAGTCAGAATAACAAGAACAAATTGTTACACTATGACTATACATTAAGGTTAAAGTATATTAAAATGGGGTCATGATTTTATGTAGACAAAAATACTTGAAGAAAAAAATTATGAAGAAAAAGTGAATAATTTTATTGTACCTATTTTTATCAGTTTTATTTTCAAATTATTTTTATTACATATTTATAATGTAACAATTAATATGATTAACGATAAACTCACTTATAAAAAACAGATCAAAATTGTAAATACAGTTTTTGCTTACGACAGCAGATTCGTAAGAAAAATGACGTATCGACCCCTACATAGTTTAAAAAAAAACTATTAACACATGTAAAATTATAATGTTGAAACTTCAGTTTTTGTATTTTATTTTGAAAAAAATTGTACAGGTTCCTGAGTTGTCTAAACATAGAAAATTTTCAATTTTTAAGCCCTAATAGCTCTTAAATAACACGTGATACAACAAAAAATCTAAGTTAACTAATGATATTATTGTAAAAGGTTTTTCTTCTCTCAAAAGATTCTATCTAAAAGTATTACGGATAAAGGGAGAAAATACTAAATTTAAATACTTGTCCAATTTTGAGATTGATTTGAAAAGGTAAAAGAAATTCACATGGTTAAAATTTCATTGTTCTATCTAAACGATGTATAAGTTTCGTAAGCAGACGGACGGACAGAGTAAAACT
The DNA here is from genome assembly GCA_947095535.1 of Poecilobothrus nobilitatus. Taxonomy (NCBI): domain Eukaryota; kingdom Metazoa; phylum Arthropoda; class Insecta; order Diptera; family Dolichopodidae; genus Poecilobothrus; species Poecilobothrus nobilitatus. Next base: position 58,370,399 of record OX352773.1, on the reverse strand, counting down.
AATAGGCAAATTTTTTAAAATTTTTTTGAAAAACGGTCTAAAAATATTGTTTTGAAATGATTGAATAAGTCTTTTTTTAGTAATAAATATGATAATAGAAGAAAAAGAAACAAAATCTAATACATTTTTGAAAAGCGTCTAGCCCTAAATATGTCATTCTTTGCATGTTCAAAATTTTTTTTTATCTAAATTTTATATAATTTATAAGAATTTTTATTTTTATCCAGATGAATTCCAAAACTCATATAACAAATTCTTGCATTCTGTATTTATTTTTTAAATCTAATAAAGATGTTCTGCTGTATCAGGTCTTGAAAAGCCTATACATCTTTGAATTTTATGTTAAATATATGTATTCTTATACAGAGTGCTTCCCAGGTAAATGCACTACTAATATATACTGTAGACAATTCAAAATTTCGTTTTATTTTTACTATTTTTAGCATAACTTTGTTTGTTGATAAGATAAATAAATTGTTTAACAGCAGTTGTAAAGCCCAACGATATAACTGAATATGAATGAATATTTAGATTAGTTTCTATCTTTTTGGATTTCGGAATTACATACCTCAAATATTACACAAGAGAATGATTGTAATAATTCGTAGAATCTGTTATATAAAAGCCGTAAACGTTTGGAACAATTTTCTTTATTTTTCATAGCAAAAACTAATACTGCACATAACAGAAAAAAAGGTTAAAAAAAATTTTAAATTTATATGTTTGGGTACATAATCCTGAAAATCAAAATTCTAAATTCAAAATCCCGAAAACAAAATTTCGAAAAATCAAATTTCCAAAAATCAAAATCTCGAAATTACAAAATTCCGAAAATCAAAATCCCGAAATTTCAAAATCTCGCATATATGAATATAAATATTCCCGAAAAGCGCTCTAATTTTGTATCCAACTATTAATATTTACAGTGCCCACACATATATACCAATTTCATTAAAAAAAAATAAATTTTCACATTTCCATATGGAAAATAATTAATTTTGAAAACTCAGAATATATGGAGTTTCATATTCAATTTTAACATTTCACTTAAAAAATAGTGAATTTTATACGAATTTAGACATTGTTATGAAAGAAATATTATTTTTAAAGGAACGAGGACTGTCGCGCCCAAACCCCCCACTACAAAAATTTTCTTTAGCTTTCTTAGTGTTGCTATCTAAGTTTTTACGATTATTTAAATATATTTTTATTATTATTGTAAAAAGTAAAGTATTATTACAAATGAAGGAATCATAGCTCTCAAAAAACATTTTTAAGATACATAAAAACTATATTAGAACAGAAAGATATTTCTTTTTATTTCATTAAAAAGTTAAGTGACAAAAAACCAATATTATTTCTTAATTACCAGACAGTGGAGTATGCTATGCCAGGTTTATCTAGTTATATTATAATACATATTTTGTTTCTAAATGTAAAAAATAATACAAACAGTTTTCCAAGTATATGTAATACAAATTTTACAAAAAAATTATCGATAATATAATTATTGTCATAAATTTCTTAGTTCAACTTAGTTCAGTTTCTTAGTTCATTAGAATGAAAATTTTTAATAAAAATAAAATCAATTCATTTGAGGAATGGCGGGTAATATGAAAGAGATAAAGAGAAAAATTGTTCATATTCAATACTATATGTACTAATACAGTATTTTTTATAACAATGACAAATTAATTTCAACCTACAACTTTTTTTTTTTTTTTTTTTTATAAAATTATAATGCAAATTAAAAGCGTTAAATAAATATAATAACTTTAAAATGAATAAAAATAATAATTAAATATTTAGAATCAGAATTTCCGTACAATAAGGTGTTAAGGGGAATAATATATTAATATATATATATATTTTTTTTTTTTTTTAGAATAATTCTATCAACCGTTGCGAGGTTACTTTTATTTATTTTAACTCTTTTTTTTTTAATATTTTATATGGTTTATTAGAAATTGTTTATCAACAATAAACAATTGAAATTAGAACGTTCTAAATTTTAAACAAATATTTTTTGTTTTGAAAAAATTTAAGAGTAAAAAAATAATAACAATAAATTTGTTTTACAATTGAAAATAATTAAAATATTATCACATTAAATAGTATTTTTATTTTATTTTTTTTGTTTCTCAAATAATTTCATGTTTTTAATATAAAAAATACATTGCTATATGTACATACTAAAATAATTTAAAAATGTTAAAAAAAAAAAAATTAAAGTGATTTGATTAGTTTTGAAAAAAAATATAAATTTAATAAATTTTCAGATAATAAAAAAAAATAAAATTTTAAAATAATAAAATAAAAATGTATATAAAAAGTTTTAAAAAAATATTTTATAATGTGTTTATAATGTGTAAAGAAATATATAATGAAATGAAATTAAATTAAACAAAAAAATAATCTAATACCGTAAAATGAAATTCAACTTAATAATATCGTAAAAATAATTTTAAAGTTTTTCAATTTTATTTATTATTAATCAATTATTTATTATCAATTTTTTGAAAGGAATATTGTATTCTTTAAATTATATTTTGTTTTTTTTTTTTTGGAAACATGTACCTACCATATTTTAATAGGTACTATATAAAATTTATAATCTTTTAATATTTGCATTTTTTTACTTTAGAAATTTCAATATAATTTACAGTATAAATTGTATTTTTAGCAAATTTCCAAAAAAAATTTTGAAAAAATGTGCTTATTAGTTACACTCTGTCCGTTCGTCCGTCTGTTTACAAAACTTCTACACCGTTAAATATAGAGAAAAATAATTTTAACCATAGGGTAGGTCTTATAAAAATATTAATTTTGTGGAACAACTTTTTCATATAGTCCTACAGCCTTTTTCATATATAGCTACAGCCCCTCAAACTATGAAAAAGCCATATTTTTAAATGCTCTCATGTAAAATCTCATGTACTGCTTAAGATTTTTTCAATCTGAAAACGTTATTCGACAGGTATTTTTTTTAACTTTGTAAATTAATATCAAAATCATAAAATTTTTTTAAATTTACCGTTATGTATAAAACAAATTTAGCATGGTTTTTCTACCTTCTTAACTCCAGAACGCTTTTAAATAGGGACTTGAAATTTTGAGAGCAGAAAGAATTTTTGGAATTAGTATAACTTTGTTCAAAACATTTTTTTGGACCACCCCCTATTTATTATCTATTAGGGCTTAAAAATTGAAAATTTGCTATTTTTAAACACCTGTAACTTAGGCACCTGTACAAATTTTTCTTCGATAAGACATAAAAATTAAAGCTCGGGTAATATATTTTTCCGTGTGTTAACGGGTTTTCTTACTTATATAGGGTTTCGGACTTACAGCCCCTCAAAATTCCAGAAAAGTCCAATTTTCACATATTTTCTTATTACAAAAAATTTCTTAAATTTTATTTGTTAAATTTTCAAATTTTTGTGCAAGTCACGATTCTAAACAGTTTGTATTGTCTTTTGGAAATGTGCGCTTTTAAAAACCATTGGTTTAGATTCTATTTTGTTTTTTTTATGCATTTCTCTGCCACATAAATGTGGACAGGAAATTACACAGCATTTCCTGTTCAGGTGTGGCTGTAAATGTCGTAAGCAGGAATAACTCTTACGTCGTATGTGAGATTCGAATAAACTTCTTCGGTGTTTATAGTTACCCACTAGATAACCCACTACCCACGGTGTTTTATACGCTCTTACCTACTAGATCACCGAGGCCACAAAAATTGTATTGTTACAGTATAAATAGTATAAATTGTTACTATTTATAACTATAGATATTTATAAAATAAACCGAGTATCTTTACATATTCTGCATCTATTTCCATTACATATACATCTGTTTCTTTTTTTTTTGTTAAGCGTCTGATATCATTTTTTTGTTTTGCAGTATATTTATAAATTTTCATGTTATTCGTGTAGAATTTATTATAAATTGAAAACAAAACTGTCTTATTACAATATTGTCAATATCAATAATTCAAAGCACATAGGCACATGTTGATTACTTATCTAAAAATACCTTAATATTTTACTGTTTTATAAAAGTGTTTTAAACCGATAACATATTCGAAAGTCATAAAATATTCAGGTGTTACAGTAGTTGCAAACAGATGTACAGTGGCTTCGAACAGTAGATATAGACGGCATTTATTTATGTCGGTTTTTTTTTTAACATTTGCTCTAAGCATCCGATACCGCATTCGATATTGTAAAGAAAGAAAACACTTTTTTGCTTTACAATGAATTTATGACGTGTCAATAATATTTTATAAATTATAATGTAAGTTATTATAGTTATTTTAACTAATTAAGTAATTAATGTATCAAGGTGGAATATTATTAATTCCACATTGATACAATGGAACATGTGGAACTTTATTAATTTTATCGAAAAATATTTAAGTGAAAAGTTTACTGAATATTATAAAATTACTTTTAAAGATTAACTGGCCAAAGGGGATACCATAAGGTATATAGACACACCATTACATATAAGAACTCTGTAATTTAATAAAATTCCCCCCTTTTTTGTTGTTAATTGAATCAAATTGAACCAAAAACCTTAATAATATAATCAAATAATGTAAATATATTAAAATAGTCATTATTTTATTATTTAAGTAGTTTTTTTTTCTATAAATTTTTTTTTATTCCTCAGGGACCTTAATTAGTTTTCAATTGATTATAAAATAATAAAAAAATATTATCTAGATTTATTCAAACCGTAATAATAAAAATATTACCGTTTCAATAAATAGATCAAACATTTAATTAAATTATTAACTATTTTTAATATGAATCATATGTTACAATTTAATAAATAATTTTTATTTTTAATTAAGGCCAACAAAAAAAAAAAAAACAAATAACGTAAAATTAAATAAGTAGCAAGAGTAAATAATAATACTTTTCAAAAAATTACAATTATTACAATGTTTAACACATGCTTAAACAAGGCAGTAAAAGTTTTTAAAGTCCCCAATTTTTAACGGTAAATTTTAATACAAAACTGCAAAAAAAAAATGTACAATTTTGATAACAGCTAAAACAATTTGCTGTATATTGGCGTTTTTAGGTTAAAGAAATATTAAACTTAACCTGAAATATGTACATTTGGCTTTTTCCAACTTTGAGCACCAAGTTTTAATAGTGTAGAAGTTTTTTAAACAGACAGACGGACGAACATCCAGAGTAAAACTAATAAGCAAATTTTCCAATTTAAGATTTTTCGAAAATGTGCTAAAAAAAGAGTATGATATTTAAAAATTTAACCATAATTAGAACAAACATTGTGTAACATCATTAAAATTCAAACACAAAGATTTGAAAGCAATTAAATGCCAAATATGTGCTCCTTTAGTACCTAATAATGTTGAAAATTTTGTTAGGTGAGCAATATTTATTAACAAAAAAAAAGCTTTGAATACCTATAAAAATTTCATTCCGTTCAAGTCGTTTTTGACAATTTTCATTTTTTTAATTAAACTGCAGTCTGTCATCTATATTGAAGAATAAATTAGATTATATAGGGCATAGATAAATTAGATTATTTTTTAAACAGTTTTAAATAAAGTTTTCTGATTTTCGACACAAATCCACAAACACAAAATATATATAAAAGTCATATGCAAGTACTAAAATAGATGAAAAACATTGCCAAAATCAAACTTAAGTTTAATCTGTTGACTTTAAGATTTGATAATAATAAAACATTTTCTGATAAGATAAAGAAGAGAGGAGATATAATCCTGATATAAGAAAAAATCAAAAAATTACTTTAAAATTTAATTTTAATTTTTGAAATTTATATGTATATATAATCATTTAAAATCATATTTCTACTTAATTATCCGAAATAAAACAATCTCATTGAAGAAAATTCTTTTCTAATTAAACTTTATTTTGTAAAGTTTATAGAACTAAAAATCACAACACCATCAATTACTGATTTTTGTTAAGTAACGGTTTTACAACAGTATCATATAATTTCAATTCTTTAAATGAATGATAATATAGTTACAATAGAAGTTGAAAGATGAAGTAACATATATTACCTCAGATTCAAAAATTTTAAACTATTATATTATCAAACCTAAATAACTCGACAATATTTTAATTTTTACTTTTTTTTTATTTTAATTGTACTTTATTCAAACTAACTGTAATAATTTGTTAAAGTTAATTTAAATTCCAATTATAGAATCATTCATTATCGAATTAAAAACCGATTAATTATTTAATTAGTAATTAAATTGTTTATGTGAATAAATGTATATAAACCTATATATATTTATAGGTATATATATATTTAATATAATATATATTTAGCTATATGGTTGAATGATTAAAGAATATATTTTTATAGATATTTTTATTATTATAATTTTTTTTAAATAATAAAATATTAACAAAAAAAAAACAATATTAATATTAATGATTAAAACTGTGATGACAGATAAATCATCAAAATTTTTCAATTAAATCAAAAATGTTTATATTATATAAAGTTTATTAAATTTTCCATACTCTTTAAATGCATATTTTGTAATAAAGATATAAATTTAATTAAAGCTGTTTATTGTAATAAATATTTTGTAATATATATATATATATATATATATATATGTATATATATTATAATATACATCATAATTACAAAATGTCACAGTAGTAAACTTTTTTATTTAGTATAAACTTTTAAAAGTGGGTATGTTTCTTGAAACAGATTATAAATGTAACACAAACATGATTTTTTAGCTCATTATATTTATTTGAAAACTACCTATTATTTATATATGGTTATTATAAATAACAAAACATTTTTAAGTATCATATTAAGTTATTTAAAAGATAATTACAGTTATTTTTTAAAAAACGTTTAGACATTCCTTTTGTATTATTCAATCTTTTATTTCAAGCTTTATTTCATTTTATTTATAGAACATCAAAGATATATCAATTTACGTGGCCTTCTCTTAGATTTTTTGATACCAAATAGACATCATCGCAGAATTAATTTTGCTTAATGTGTATCTGTTTTTGTTAAGAAAACTTCTAAAAAGTAAAGAACTAATATTAAACAAGGCCAGTAAAATTTACCAAAAATTTGTAAATTTTTAAGGATATTGACTTATGACTCTTAAAAAATGTACTGTGATGTGACATGTTTTGATTGAAAAAGTATAATAAGCTGAATTTAAGATAAAAAAAAATCGAAAAATAGGGATTTTCCAAAGTTTGAGAAGCTATAGGTCCTTACCATAACATTATTTTTTAAAGAAACTTACCAATGATTTAAATTTTTTCTTCGGCAACAATACTTCATCTGAACGGGTGTAGAAGTTTAGTAAACCAATGGAGAGATGAAAATAATAAGCAAAATTTTCAATCTACTTTTTTATATTTTTATTATTAAATAACTATTTTTAATTTTTTTATATCACAATATAAACTACCCCTATTGCATATGATCTGATCAAAATTTGAACCAAAAATCTTGTTATTGAAATACAGGTGATTTAACTATTACATCATTGGTCCAATTATTTACTATTAATATTATATGAGATTCATTATGTTTTCTGATTTATCTTATTTTACTTTAAAAACCTTTAATGTTCCTTTACTTAATGTAATTAATATTTTACATTCCAATACTGCTATATTCTTGAAATTTAAACCAGGAAAGATATATACATTCTAGGAGCATTAAAAACTGAAAGACCTGAGCAAAAATACAATTACTATTACTAGAACTAATAATAAATATGTTGCACAGTTTTCTTAGAATCTTTGATTTGACATCAAATTTGAAATATGCTAAGAAAATATCATTCATTTGGTTTTTTGATAACTGCTAGAATTTTTCCAAAAACAGATGGAAAAAAGTTAATTGACAAAAATATTGGTAAATAGAGATTATTAGTACACTGCCAATTCATACGAACGAACAACAATTCGTAAAAATTTACGGCTTTAACAAATACATACAATTTATGCGGGATGACAATTAATGAATGCCATTTTCAAACATAATATTATAAAAAAATTTATTTTTGTTTATTGTTTAAAATGTTAAAAGTACCATTTGCATAATATAATTAAGATAATTTGCTTAATAATTTAGAAAAAAAAAGTTCCTCATAGTTTCATTCAGAAAGGATTTTTATACCCGTAAAAACATAGAACAAGGGTATAATAAATTTGACATCAGGCACTAACAGAAAAGCGGTATTCTTTAGTTTTTAAATATTTATTGTAATATTTATAACTTAGTTTAATTGTTTTTGTCACAAACATTCTATATTATGTACAAATAAAAAAACCATAAAAAATTGAAGAATTTGAAAAATATTAATTATAATTTAACTTTTCAAAAATGTAAAATCAAGTCAGATAATATCATATAATACACATATTTTATTCATTTATATTAATATTACAAATCACATGTGATATTGCAATTATACTGAACCATCGGCTACTAATGCCATTTAATAGGTTGAATACAATTATTCTTTTATATACTTGAAGGCATTTTTTACAATTAAAAATAAATTTACTACTTGTGCAAAACTTGCTACTTTGCTACTTAAACCCGCACTCCTTCGTTAAATAAGCAACATGCTGATCAACTAGGCCATACCTCTTATAATATTTACATGTTAGAAAAATGCATACTTCTAGGATATAATTGTATGTATATTGAAAATTACAATATATTTCCCTCAAATGCATTTTTTTACAGACGATTTTATTTTTACCTAGTCTAAATCATATCTCTATTATCTAATAATATATAACGGTTTAATTTTATTAAAATAACGGTATGTACATAAATGAAAACAGCTATTTTTATTGTTATAAAAATTTAAACAACGCCACAATCGGTACAAACTCAATAAAAAATTTATCAATAATATAAAATTGTAATCATCATATTACATAGTGGTTAGTAGAACACCTAAATATATGCAACAATAAAAAGATAATTGCAATAACTTTGGATTATATGCATACATATGCATATGTAAACAAAAAATGACAATAATTGTAAGGGCATATTGAAATAACAAAAATTAAATATTTACTTAGTAAACAAAAGAAAAATATCGGTCTCTTTATTTGAACATTAATAATAACGCGGAACAAAATTATCGAGGGAAAATAAAAGAAAAAAAGTACAGTTAGTACAAAATTATCATACTATATTTACCTAATGTTTTTTTTTTCTGTCTTATCATTTTTAATCTAAATATGTTGAAAAAAAGAATTGAGGTGAATAATAAATAAATAATAAAAATTTAAAAATTGTAAATATGTTAGTATATATATGTAGATAGTTATAGATAAACATGTAACTGTTATGATTCATCAAATCAATAATTTCAAAATCGATTTACATACAGTTAAAGTAATTACTCCATTTTTTTATTTTTTTCTTTTGCTACTGTATTGAGTTGAATTTTTAATGTTAAAATGTAATTCAAAAAACATGCATTGCTTTATTCTTATGTAAATAAGCATTATAATATACATATAAAATTTACATATACATACTTAAAAGGATACTATCATTAAACAGCAAAAACAAAATAAATAAAATAATATTACATTTAAAGTTAAATGGTCAAAATTAAAATACAAAATCTATTTTTTTATGATACAACAATAGTGGGCATTTCTTTATATGAATTTTCAGTGAAGGTATCTTTTAGCTACATCTTTAAAATCGAAATAAGTGCCAGCATTTTTATGAATCTATAAAGCAAAGTTCAATGTGGTACGAATTTATTTCCTCTAATAATGAGGTATAAGAAGGTGCTTTAAGGAGGATTTTTTTACTAAAGGACTCTTTTGTTTCTAGAAAATATTTTATCAGTTAAGTTAAAAATCTAAGACTATCCCTTTAAAAATATAGCTTATAGTAGTTCGGGCTTCTCAGATTCATTAATTTCTAGAGAAGGCACAAAATTCAATGTTTTTTGCTATATAGTCAACGAAACTCACATAAGATCTTCGGAACAAACAAATTTGATTTTAAACTACTACCTTTACTACCACAATGCTACCTTTAGTTTTTTATACTAGTCCTTTAAAAAACACAATATATAATGTTATACTTTAGTTATATTTTATTTTAGATTTTGTACTTTATTTGTCTCCTCCTTCACTTATTAATCGTGCATTTATTTTGAAATTAACTTTTTCAGAAAAGTGTGGGGCCTCGGTGATCTAGTGGGTAGGAGCGCGGTAAACACCAAGGGAGTGTGAGTTCGAATCCAACATACGTTGTAAAAAATAATTCACCGTTACGACTTTTATAGCCATCCCTGAAAAGGAAAAGCTATGTAGTTTCCTTTCACATTTATATGGAAGGGAAAGGAACTAAATAAAAAAAAAAAATTTAAATAGAAAACAATAAATTTTTTAAACTAAAATTATAAAATCATTCTATTAATTGGAAAAACAAAAACATTAGGTATAATTTATTATATTCGACCAGATGAACTGTTAAATGTTTATATTACAGTTTTTATCAAACAAAAAACATCAATTTGTATAAAAAAAATTTTTTTGAAAATATCAATTTCGAAAATATGACACTGTACTGTTAGAATAATGCCCAAATTAAAAGACAAAAAAATATTCTTTAAAAAAAATTTTTAATTTACTCCTTAGATAGTTTAGGAAATTTAGTAAAAAATTTTATTATTATTTTATTATTTTTTGTTTAATAATCAGTTTTACATTATATGAACGCCGTAATGTTTAACGAGATCTAGTCTCAATATCAGAGCAATTTCATCAGATCCAGTCTTAAGCTAGTGTCAATTCACTCTAATTCACTCAAATTCGAAAAGTTTTTCCTTTTTGTTGCTTTCATTCATTTGGGTATATTATAAATTTTTTTTTGTTTATATAATACCATAATTTCAACTTAAGAAAACGGATCGTTCATTTATTACTAAAATACTGAAACTTAATTTATTACTATTATGAAAATAAAAAAATAATTAAGCTTACCGATAGATAATTTACTTATTATGAATACAATCTTACCCCGATTTACGACCAGTATGCGTTCCTAAAATATTGGGTGTAAACAAAAAAGATTTAAATCGAAATGAAAATTCATAAAGTAGTCTTCAACGTCACGTTAGTAATTTTCATTTTTAATTGGAAAAAAAATTAACGTAAAATCAAAAATTAGCTTAAATTGAAAAATAATTGACAATAAGCAATTAAAATTGGATGTAAATGGAAAAAAGATAACATCAACTGGGCTCAAGGTGTAAATCGAAAAGTTTTAAAATGAAAAGGTGTAAATCGGGGTCCTACCTACTTCACATCTTTATTTACATATTAGAATTTTCATTTATTAGATTTTTAATTTACTATTTTTGAACAGGGATTTCCTTTTTTTTTGTGAAATTTATTATGGAATTTCAAAGTTATTTTTTGTAAGTAACTTTTTATATAAATAATTTTAAATTAACCTGATTAATAAAAAAATATTTAATATTAATATTCATCAAAACTTTTCTATAAATTTTAATATGTACCTTTCATACAATGTACCTTAATAATTCTGTGGAAAATTTTTCAATCTATATTTTATTAATATTTTCCATATGATATCATACAATCTAATTTGACATATTTTATTATGGTGCAGTGACAGAACGCGCGAGGAGATAAAGCCGATGGGCTTTAATTCCGAAACTTTTGGCATCAAAACCCGCAGGCGTTAATTCTTTTTTGAATTGGAATTAAAGGCCACAATTAAAAGGAATTAAAACCCAAGGACTTTAATTTTCGTTTGAATTGAAATTAAAACCCACACTATTTTTTGTTATTAAATGAAGAGAGTAATAGAATATGTCCCTTTTTCTAGAATATTTACCCATGGGAGGGATTTTAGAGTTGGTTACAAAATCAGTGTTAGATGCTTTTTCCAATATATATATATATAAGTAATATTCCTATTGTCAGGGATTTTGAGAGGCGTTTTAGCATTGTATTTAAAATTAGGATTATACGGCTTTTACAGAATATTTAGATATATGCATATGCGAGTTTTGAATTCGGAGGATTATATACATATTCCGGAAAAAGCGTATAGCCCTGATTTTGTAACCAACTCTAAAATGTTTCCTAATTCAGAAACTCGTATATGCATAAATCTAAATATTCTGTAAAAGACTTATAATCCTGATTTTGAATTCAATTCTAAAATCTCTCAAAATCCCTGAGGTCTTAACAATGAGATAAAAGTCCAATGGGACTTCGGGCTCATGAAAGTGAGTCAAAAGTTGCAATGGGACTTCTGACATGTCACCAAATAAATCTTTAATTATAATATATAAATTAATCTTTGTGTTACTCAGTGGGCTTTAATTATTTTTCGAAATTAACTTAAAGCCCAATATGTAGTAAAATTATCACCCCCGGGCTTTAATTTTTTTTTAAAAAGATTTAAAGCCCGCGGGCGTTAATTCCAAAAGTTTAGGTATTAAAGCCCACGAGTTTTTTTGTTCGGGCATTCTGTCACTGCACATTTTATTATATATAGTCGTATTATTTATTAGCACATCTTTTACCAGATACTGTTAATATTCATTAAAACATCAAAAGTGAATTAACATAACAGGTTAAAAATTTCTAAATAAATACTTAGAATTCATATGACGAAAAACTATTTTTAGTCGTATTACAATAATATATGAGTATAAAATTATTTTAAAGTACTTAGTACATATCTATTTACAGAATAGCCATATGATATTTATATAAATTAAAACAATTTTAAAATACTAATAATTTAATTTTAACAGAACAAAACAATTATTTAATTATAATTATATATATTAAATAAAATTTATTACAGTCGTTAAATTGTTACAACTTAATAAAATTTTATTATTCTAATGCATACTTAGTTGGTTTACTTTTTTTTTTTTTTGTTTTTTCTAAAAAAAATTTATTTTTTTTAATTGTTGATCCAAATATAATAATATGTATCATTATTTTCCAAGATAATAAAAAAATTAAGGTAAAAACACCTGCGCGCATGCATATTTTTCATTTAATTTTATATTAATAGATAGAGATTTTTAATATTAACCCTTTCGTTAGCTTATATTAAAATTAAAATATTTTTAAATTTTCAATCATAAATACTTTAACGTATAGATCTGTGTATCGAAGTGAAAAGTAATAAACTATGATTGGTGAAAAAGGAGACTTTCTAAGGAAAATTACTGATGAATTACTTTTTACTGAAAATTACTGAATTACTTTTTCAGTAATTTTCCTTTCAAGTAAAAATACTTGCTACGAGTGTAGGATTTCAAAACGTACTCTTTCGATTAATATGGTTAATAAAAATATAGGGTATCCTCAAAGTTTGCCACCAAAATTATTAAAAAAAAATAACAATATAAGAAAAATAACATATTTCGCGGAATAAATTTAATATAATTCAATATTTAAAGAATTATAAATCATATAGGTTTTAATTCTAACCAAAAACAAGTTAAATAAGTTAGGAATGAATATTCAATTATTCTTTTCGACATCTTTGTCAATAAAATGAAATTCAACGGATTATTAACAAAAAAAATATCAAAAATAAATTTTCAAAAATATTTGAAAGTAATTGATTATTACTACTGTTTTAAGTAAGTACACACAGTAAATTTATAAATATTAATAAGATGACGTAAAAAAACTTTGTGTTCCTGACTTATTTAATTCAATAATGAAAGATGACAACTAGATGTAATTATAAAAATATATTATTATTATTTAGTTGATATTTGATTATTTTCAATTACATAATATTATAGAATGGTGCGTTGGTTTGTAAGAGATCATTGTAATCAAAATGACACAGAAAATTGTATATAAAGTGAATTTTTAATTACAGTCCTTACATAATAGGACTAAAAAATTTGTAATTACATTTTTATAAAAATATTCATGACTTATTTTTTTGTTTATAACTAATATTTTAATATTGGGCTAATTTGTTCGTCAAGTTCCTAAACAAACCATTACTTTCAACTTTAAAATTCTCTCCTCTCATTCATGTCAATTTTCACTTTTACAGCTATTTTCGCCATGAAATTTGCGACCATTTTGTGCCTCACCGACGAAATTAGTTCGACGCCGTTATCTGCCACCTTGAATATGTTTTCACCATTCATGAAATTTATCTTAAAACGTTTCGCTTACTTTTTTATCTTTTGAATAAGATCTTGTCTTTTAATGAAGTTTTTTTTTTAATGCATTTCTCTGCCACATAAATGTGGACAGAAAATTAGAGTCTTTTCTGTTCAGGCGTAGCTGTAAATGTCGTAAGAGGGATTAACTCTTACGACGTGTGTGGGATTCGAATCCACACTGCCTCGGTGTTTCCAGTGTATTTTATACGCTCTTACCTACTAGGTCACCGAGGCACTCTTTTAATGAAGTATAAAGCAATAAAAAATATATATACTTTTATTTTAAAAAAAATAAACTTTTCACCTTTCATAAATTTTTATTTATTTTATATGTATATATTTTATTAAATTATTCGCTAACAGGAAATCAACTTTAAAGATACAATTTGTTTTACTTGGAAAAAAAATTCTGTAGCATATTTAAACTTAATGATTATATTATTTTATACCTATTATTTTAAATGATTCATTAAATCATATTAATATCTTAAAATTTTACGATTTATTTAATAATTTTGAAGGGTAATTAAACTGGGGTTAACCATAAATAAATAAATAAAAAAAAAAAAAAAAACAAATTAATAACCGTTTTCAATTGATTTTAAATGATACGTTTAAATATTTATAAATACATATAATATTATTTGGTATGGTTAATTTTTTTTATTTCAAAAAACATATTTTTTTTTTTTTATTTTCATTTCATTCTAAAATAATTGAAAAATAAAATTAGTTTAGAAAAAAAAGTTAATTAAAATGATTATTTTTTTTTTTAAATTAAAAATATTTAAGAAAAATTTTAGCTTTTTTAATAGTAACTTTTAATTATTTTGTGTTAAAAATTTACTGAACGTGATTATTTTTTTTTTTTTCAATCGTTATTTTTAATATGTATTCTAAAGCTTTTAAAAGCGTGTATTCTAAAGTGATTTTTATATAAAGTTTAATTTCTTCTTTTTTTTTTTTAAGAAAATTAAAACAAACATTGTTAATTAATGTTGCAATAAATAAAATGAAATGACATAAATATCATATAAAATAAATATATAAAATGTCAAAAAAAAAAAGTGATGTGATGATTTTAAAAATTAATTAATTTTAAAAATGTTAAAATCTCACGTTTCTTCACATTATAAATTTAAATATTTTTTTAATAAGTTATTATTTAAAAATTAATTTTTTTTTTTTTTATTTTTAGTAACAGTGAATGACACGTTTTATAATATAATGTTTATAATCGTTATTTTTGTTTTTAATAAATTATTAATTGTCAGTAAGGAAAAAAAAAATATTAACCTTTATAAATTGGTTATAAAGTTATAAATAGTTAATTTAAATTTTGTTCCTATATATGTTTGCAGATTCCTAAAAATTGTGCGAGCTGCCGCAGCCTACAAATTGGCGCTATACAAGTTATTGAAAACCTGATTTTGAAACCATCTAATTATTTCCCTTCCATCTAACCATCCCTTCTAATTATTTCTTTATATATTATATTATTTCGAGTTGGGTATGAATACTCGCACCTCATAATTACGTTTTGTTATTTTTTCTGTATTTTCTGAAATAAATTAATTTTAGCGAGATTTAAAAAAAAAAAACAACGAAATTTTATAAGGAACAAAATTTTAAGAAAAATAGAAAGAGAAATAGATTTGAGAAAACTAAATTTTATAAACGAACATTCGTAGCGCTCCCAATAAATTTAGTTTAGAACATGATTAATTCATTACATTAATCTTCGTAGAATTAAAATCTTTAACTAGTTTCAATAATTTGTTTAATTTTATATAATTATAATAGTCCTTTTATATTGTTTTACTACTATAATATTCTTGTCAATTTCTTTTTCACATAGTAAAATATTTAAAATATCTCTTTATTGAATAAAATGATCTTTCACATTGAAAGAATCGATGAAATCAATGTAAATGCATAGGAAAATTTCCTATATCACAACGGAATAAGAAACTTGAATATTTAATGAAAGTTATTGAGAATAACTTAAAGAATATAATTATCACTATCTTTATCGTACCTATCTTAAAATACGATAACCAGAAATTATTGTCATTTTCGACCTATACCAAAAAAGAATACCATTATCAACAATCTATATTATAAAAGAACTAGTACTACAAAATCGAAAGTCAAGAATAGGTCAAACTTACTCCTATCTCCATTTTTTCTCAAATGAATTACCGCTATATTCAAATTTATTCATTATGTTATCTGGGGTTCTTCAACACATTCATTTAATCACGTTTATTTAAATCACTAATGTTATTTAATAAGAATTTACTGATTTTCTTCAAATTGGAATTATTTTAAAGGATTTTGAATATTTTTTTGTACAATTTATACCCCATAATCCTGTAAAATTGTTCTTTTAATACAGTTATAGTACTAAATATTTGGAATTATAAAGTATAGTGACATTAGATATGACAGCTTGGTTAAATGTAAAATGGTTTTCTTGTTTCTTGGGGATAATTTTTTATTTTTTTACTTTCTTATGCAAAGAAATATAAATAATATGTTTTTTTTTTTCATACTTCTAAATTTAAATGATTTGCCTGTACTATTGTAACACTTTTATTAACACACTATAAAAAAAAACAAAAAAAAACTGAAAGAGTCCATCAAATTACCAATAAATAAAAATACTTGTATGAAATTATTATCTACTTTTTTTTCTTTTTTTTTTATAATTAGAAGCAAACAGAAAAAGAACAAAAAATTGAAACAAAATTTTATACATATATAGTTAAGTGATTTAGAAAAATGAATATATATTTGAAATTTTTTAATGTATATGTACGTATATACATATGTTTGTAATTTAAAGTATGTATGTACATAATATTAGGATTGTACATGCAAATTATGGAAAGGAGTAAATTATCCTACTGACTTTTCGTACTAAGGTTTTTTTTATATTTTTTATTTCATGTTAATATATATACATATATATATATTTTTTATTATATTCGATTGTTATATTTTCTTTTTTTTTTTTTTATTTTATTTGTTGTTATTATTATTTTCTGTTTATTTTTAATAATAATAATAATAATAATAAAAAAAGAAAATAATAAATTTTCCAAATTATACACTTATATCGTAAAAAATGTTTTCTTTTAAATTATTATATATAAAAATCTATATATATGTACAGGCACCCCAGATACAATACATGAAATATTTTCTCACTTAATTTAATATTATATTCATTTACAAATTACAATATATGTTTGACAAGTAAATTGTTATCAATTAAATTATATGAATTAAAAGTAACGAACTCTTTAAATTAAAAAAGAAAACTAAAATGGAAATCATTTATTAAAAAAATAACTGAATAACATTCTTCGTACTATTTTAGCTTTTAAATAGAATTTATAGATTCAAATTGCAATTAAAACTTTTTATAAAGAATTTTGTATACAATTGTTTCACTGTTAACATTACATATTCATATAAAGGGTGTTCAAAATTGAGGTATCATTTTGAATTTGCCGCCATTTTTTTCTACCTGGAATTTTTATACGAGGTTTCTTTAGGTATATTTTAAATACATTCCAGAGAAAATGCTCCAACAAATCGTGCCATCAAGCTGATGGTTGATAAATTTCTAGAAACTGGATCTGTTCCTGATAACAGAGGCAACATTTATCAACGTAGTGGCCGTTCAACCGAGAATGTAGCAGCTGTGAACAGAAGTGCTGAAGAAGATCCAAAAACTTCCATTCGTCATCTTTCGCAGCAATTAAACATCAAACCATCCACATTATTCAACATTTTGCATCGTGATCTCCATTTAAAGGCTTATAAGATCCAGCTGACGCAAGAATTAAAATCAACTGACCATGCATTACGTCAGCAATTCGTTTCTTGGGCAATCGAAAAACAAGAAGAAAATGAGAATTTTTTTAACAAAATAATCTTCACCGACGAAGCTCATTTCCAACTCAATGGCTACGTCAATAAACAGAATTGCCACATTTGGGGTGAAGAGAATCCAAGGGTTATCTTAGAGCAACCAGTACATCCACAAAAAGTTACGGTTTGGTGTGGTTTGTGGTCAGGAGGAATTATCGGACCATATTTTTTTGAAAATTTTGTCACCCTTCAAATCAATTTTGAACACCCTTTATTATATACATGCATATTTATATTTATATAGGATTCGTGTTAAAACGTAAATGAATCAGAAAGAGCATATTAGATTTTTTCAAAATATTGAAAATACCATTTTAATATTCTATGGTCAAAACTTACCAGAAAGGAAATTCTTTATACCAAATTCTAGAATTATAAAAATAAAGAAAAACATGCTATTTGCTGGGGGAAATAAACATCGAGAAGCATATTATACAATGTAAATTTTACATTATGCGGTTGCAAACTAAATGCTATAGTTTTAGACTTATCACATAAGAATTTTTCTATTTTATTCCATGTGATTAACAATGAAATTCAAACAACTCAAAGAGTTGTTGCACACAAGTAATAGCTTCTATATAAATTTTTATTTTTATAAGAGTATTGTGCAAACTTCAACCTATTCATTTCCATTTTTCCTTTTTTGATTATTTTTAAAAAACTTTTTCTAGATATATTTAAGACACGCGTACATAACACGTTTGTAAGAGCAATTTAAACTTGATTTAATATTGCAAAATCTTATAGTTAATACACACGTGCAATACTTGCATATAAAAATTAATAATTTTCAACATCGTCTCATTTTTGATGAGTACTCAATGAGCCGCTGTGATAAACGAAAGCTTCATGAAGGAGAAATGCACAAAGAGTCGTAGGGCCTAACATTAAGAATAGTTGTCTATATCTGCCTACCCAACAACAATAATATTTCAAAATCAATAATTTTAAATTTAAATTAAATTAATTCAATATTGAATTAAAAGAATTCTCGAGAAGAAGGATTTCAGGTGCAACGTTTTTAATAGAATACCTGTATTATATTTGTAAGGTAATGATTGTATGCGATTATACAATATATGATTTTTAATAGATTTTCAAAAAGAAAACATAAAACTAAAAAAAAAAAGAAAAACATACACAACTTAAAGGTAATTTCTTCGCTGTTGTTTTGAGCTTTTTTATTCATTTTTTGAAAAATAAAAAATATCTGAATATACAACGAATTCAAGCATAAAAAAAAAACAATAATAATCAAAAACAAAAAAAAAAATTACAATAAATAGAAATGTCTAAATCGTTAAGTAAAACTATCTGACTAAATCTAGTCTATTTTCAGTCTTTATAAATATACCGGAAGGATTGCAACAACGAAACAATAACGGTATTATACTATTTTCTTTTTTTTACTGTACTAAAAAACTTAAAAAAAGAATTTTTACTGTAAGAATTTTACAATACACAAATAGTATTAAAAGAAAAATATCTTACCAATTCTTAAAAATAAAAGTATTTCAAAAGTGTTTTTTTTTTTTTTCTTTTGTATTATTTTTTTATATTCAAATGTTACACGTGTGTATTTGAAATATTTTTTTTTAATTAACTAGAAGGATTTTTTTTTTTTGTAGAAACAAACTAATTGTTTTTTAATTTCCATATCAAGTTATTCAACTATTTAGTGATTCATTATAGTATAAAGAAAAAAAGTTACAAAAAATTAGATTTTAACACAAATATCTTTCAATAAATTAAATAAATGACAATAAAAAAAAAATTAAGTGAATTATATTAAACTTTAAAAAAAAAAAAAAAGTACTGACCCATATATAACACAATTAAAAAACCAAACCAAAAGCAACAAAAACGAAACAATTTGCAAATCCTTGCAAAAACAAAAAAAATTTTCTTTCTTCTTTTTTTTATAACAGTAAAAAAACCATTTCTTAACCAAACACCACTATTTAAAAGACCATTATTTAATTTTATACTATTTATATAATATATTATTGTATAGTAATATAAAAAAAATACAATTAGCTACATTTTTATATACATTCTCATTCAGTAGTATAGGTTCTTTTTTAATTAAAGAATAAATTCAGTTCTGGCTCCTTTAGTTATGCAATTGTTAATTACTTAAATAGAATCCATTAATCCGCTTCAACGAAATAACTTTGATATTAACTCATAAAAAAAAAACTAGAATTATATTTATTATATTTTACATTACTTTACATTACAAATATACATTATATTTATTTTATAAATCGAAATCACTGATATAAACATAAATATTTACTTTTTTAAGGACCATACTTTTTAGGTATACATAATATTCTTTGGTATTTCTAATTATCGAAAAAAGAATAGAAAAATGGAGTTATTATTATTTCTTTTTAAGAAATGTCCTCTAACAACAAAAACGAAATAAAATTTAAAAAAAAAATTTCAAATTTAGTATCTTATTGTTAAAATTACAAAAAATAGTATTTTAGATTTCATTCTAACCAAATTCAATGGTTTGCATAACTAACAAAAAAATTTTAAGTTTTATTCAGTTTAATTTATTTATTTAGACTTAAAAGTATTTACGTTTTATAGAAACTTCAGGTGGAAGATCTTACGCGTTAATGTTTTTTTGACTTATAATAATGTTAAATTCAAAATCTATCGCATTATTTAAAGAATATTTTAAAATCAGTGATTTTAATCATTACGTTAAACAATTTTTAAAAAAATTGCAAAAATAAAATAAAATATTTAAAGATCTTCTCATGTAAAGATTTAAATAAAAAAAAAATCAATTATGCTTAATTTAACAAAACAAAATTAATATATATTTTTAATAATATTAAATTAATTAACATAAAACAAACCTTGTTTTTATTAACTATTTTCTAGCTTAAATTAAAATAAGATCATATAAAAAAAAACACAATAAATGTTAAATAAAAGAATGAACAAAATTTTCAAAAAAAAAAAAACAACCCCTACAGTTATGCAAAAATTAAAATGAAAATTGGTTTCAGTCAGTATTAATTTCAACAGCAAAAACCTCTATTGGAATTATAAATTTAAACTTATTTAAAAATAATTTTAAACTGTTCTTAAATTTATGATAGCCAGTGTATATCAAATAAATAAATTCTTAAAAAATATATATGTAAACTATTATAGATAGTAAGTACCTTTTAACGCTTTATAATATACAGTTATTAATATTTCTTTCGAAAAGAAAATGCTTGCCTTTCTATATTAAATATTGAAGTCCTTGTTGGTTTTTTATTTATACTGTGTAGTTGGTTTTTTGTTTTTTTTTTTTTTGAATGAAGGACATAACGTGGATATTATATGCAAATTTCTTTTGCTGTTTTTTTTTTTTTTTATGCAAAAAAAAAAAACATCATTTATAATAACGGTGTTTTTTTCCATTTTTTTTTCATTCTTTTGTTTTTGGTTTTTTGTTTATTGTTAGTTGTGAACTTGTGAAAGAAATTGTGAAAAACTGAAAAAAAAAAAACAAAAACAATGTTTGATTTAATCTTTTTTATATTATTTATATTATTGTTATGACGGATTGTGGGTATATTAAAAAAAAAAAAATTAAAAAAAAAACAATACAAAAAAAATTAAAGTACTGTTATATTGTTAAAATGATTTAAAAACAAAAAATACTGCAATAAAAAATATTTAAAACAGTAGATTAGGGTTATCATACTAATTGAGTATTTAATTTTAGTTACAATTTCGAATAGTTACCGAAAAAAAAATTTGTTACAAATTAAAAAAAAAATTTAAATCAATTAAAAATTAAATAAAAACAAAATCTGTTTAGTTTTTTTTTTTTTTGTAATTAACTACTATTAAACAAAAGTATAAAGATTGAAAAAAAAATGCATTTTTTTTTTTTAAATTGCTACAAAATAGTAAAAAGAAATAATTAATAATTTTTATATGTAACAAAAATATGTGTTTTAAAAATTGTATACTAATTTATACCCATACAAAAAAAAAAAAAATCAATTATGTTCGACATTTGCCTAATGCTTATGCAAATTAAATAATAAAACATAAAAATCAAAATCAAAATAAATTGTAAGAGATAAATATAGAATAAAAAAACAAAAAATAACGAAAAAAAATAATATTATTGTTTATATTATATACAAAAAAAATGAATGAAACACGCATTTTGAATTAATTAATGTATACAAAAATAAATAATGAATAAAAACAAAAAATTTATAACTATAATATACATAAGACATATGTACATATTTTTTTTTTATAGATTTAACTTACATATTACATGAATTAATAAATAATAATAATAACAATAATATTAAAAACTTGACATTGAAAAAATAATAATATCCATTTTAAGAAAAAAGAAAACAAAGAACGAACATCAATTCTTGATAACGTTTTAAAAATATTCCTTCATATTAATACAAGAATAATAATAATAAAATAGTAAATATATTATAAATAAAAGAAAATATTATATGAATTAAAAGAAAAAAAAAATATACAAATTGATAACAAAACTAATAATAGAAAAATTTATAATAAATAATAAAAAAAAAAAATAAATTACAAATATAATTAAATAATCCTGAAATAATTATAATTATATATGTATTACAAAAAATTCTCAGATCAAAAAATAATGCAATAATTTTAATTGCATCTTTTTTTTTATATTATATTTATTTTATATTAATTATATATTCACCTCAAGATTACTTTAATATTATTTAAATAATTTATTTAAAAATTTTCAAAAAAAATTAAATTTCCATATAAATTGTGCATAATTTAAAATAACATCAATTTTTTTTTTTTTTTTTATTCTTATATTATTTTTTCCATTATTTATAGTTTAAAAATTTAAATGAAGGATATTAATTCAAAAAAACAAAAATTACAAAAATGAGAAATAATACTGAAGTATGGACTACTGAAAATAGTGGTGTTGTAGTTGTAAATCCAAATCAAAATAATAACGGTAATAATATCAGTGCTAGCAATAGAAATAATAACATTAACAATAACACTAATAGTAATAATAATAACAATAATGAAAGAATAGCATTACAAAATAATTCACGTAAGTATATATATATATATATAATTTTAAAATTGTTTTTTTTTTTTTTTTTTTTTTTTTTTAAATACTTAATTATTATAATAAATAGTCTTTTATTTTGATATACAATTTTCGAATTCAATTTACTTTTATATGTCTAAACTGTTTTCTGTTCGTTTTTCTTCCGTCTCTTTACTTACAAAATATCTACTCTACACCGTTTCTGATAGTATTTATCAATACTTATCAATAGTATTTATCAATACTATTTTAATCATGCATAGGTTTCTAAAAAGAATTAATATTGTTGAATAACATTTTTATTTAGTCTCACTGATTACAGAGTTACAGCCCTTAAGTGTTTAAAAAACAAAACTATTTTAAAAAGTTTATATCTCAGAATCTCGTCTTATTATTTTTTCAATCTAAAAACTTTAAACGACAACAATTTTTTTACCTTTATAAATTATTATCAAAATTATGCAATCCGAAATACTTTAGTTAGAATTCTTGAAATTATAAAGTAAAAAGAACTTTTAGAGTTTGCTCAGAAAATTTTTTTTTTTCCATCGCCTGTTCAAAAACTGAAAATTTTCTATTTTTAAACACCTGTAACTTAAGCAATTATGCAGATTTTTCCAAAGTAAAACATAAAAATTAAAGCTTCAATATCATATCTTTACATGTGTTAATAGATTTTCTTGGTTATGCAAAATTTGCTTAAAATTGAGTGTCTTTTGAATTGTAATTTGTTTTCAGTTTGAACCTTGAAATATTGTGAGAAGAAAGATCTTTTAGATTTAGCATAAGTTACATGAGAAAGTTTTTTGTACCTCCCCCTATTTAACAACTATTTGAAGTTAAAAAGTAAAAATTCTATTACACCGACTGTAACTTCTTTTTCAAAAATACAATTTTTTCTACAAAATACAAACTTTTCAAAAATACAAATTCTTATACAAACTTTTATTTTTGCAAAGTAAAATGTAAATATTAAAACTACAAAATTATATTTTTACATGTGTTAACAGCTTTTCTTAATTACAAATGGTTTCTTTAAAATCTAAAAATATTTCCTTCAAATTTTTTTTACATATTAAAATGAAAATTTCAAACCGTTTCAAAATGATCAAAAATGTGTTAAATTTGAGTTTAAATAATCCGTTTGTCCCAAAACAAAGGCAAGTAAATAAATAAGGGTGTTTAATTAAAAATAATAGCCTACATTTGAGTCCGCTCACACTTGAAGCCGCTCACACTTGTGTCCGCTCACACTTGAGTCCGCTTAAACTTGAGTCCGCTCACGCTTGAGTCTGCTCACACTTGAGTCCGCTCACACTTGAGTCCGCTCACACTTGAGTCCACTCACACTTGAGTTCGCTCACTCTTTAGTCCGCTCATGCTTGAGCGATGAGTTGAGTCGAAATTTGAGCTTTTTAAAACCCTGCTTATTATGAAAAAAATATCATATGTCGTAATTTAATTTCTTCAAAAGCCAAAAAAAAAATTAATTTCTTTTTTCTTTGATCATTGTAACGGAAGTATCCTTGACTCCGAAATAGTAGAAAAAGTTTTTTACTGTGGTTTTTTTGTTTTTTTGATAGAAAAATCAACTTCTTAATTTTTGTTAAAACAAACATATGTAATTTTTTTAGGTTGTTTTTATTTGTATCTTTCGTTGCATTATTTTCAATTATTATCTTAAAAATTGGTATTAGCTTTTAAAATAAGTACCTATATTTATTTTAAATATAATTCAATTTGTATTCGAAAATGTCTTTTTTTTTCTTTATTTTAGAAAATATAAGTTTATTGAAATATAAATTTTATGCAATATTAATATTATTAAAGTTAAGGATCATTTGCGTCATTAAAAAATTTTAAATATAGAAATACAATGATTTATAATTACAAATAACTAGAAACATCTGCAATTTTGAGTACTTAATAAATAAAATGTAATAAAAATTTTAACAATTAATTAAATAACTGTTGTTAACTAACTGTTGAATGTCAAATTTAATGAATGTTGAAATCTAAAAATAGAAAAATTACTTAGTACTTAATTTTAAGCATATAGGAATCAAAAAATGTTTTATTGTTTCGTTTAAAAAAGTTTTACTAGCTTATACTTTACAAACAATAGATGCATAATATGTACCATATAATGTGTACATAATGTGTACATATCATATTTGAATTTAATAGGTCTAGTCAAAACTAACATGGTTGATTAATATAATATAAGGAAAAGTTGGAAAGGAAATATCGGGCCGTAGGTAAATTAAAAGGTTTTTAAAAGCGCACATTTTCAAAAATGCAATAAAAATATTTTACTTTAATGCAAAATTTGTAATAAGTTTTAGAATTTGTTTTGTAAGTAAAAAATATTAAGAGCCACCTTTCTTTAATTTTAAAGACACCCTACCTATATATAATCAAAAAAAAGCTGTTAACAAATGTAAAATTTTTAATTTCTGAGTTTTACTCTAAACATATTTGAACAGATCACCTGATTACACGTGTTTTAAAATAAAGAATTTTTAACCCCTAATAACACCCCTTATACAGCAGAAAGTACAAATATTTTTTCTAATATTACTTATGCTAATTCTAAAAGATTTCTTAAAAAAACTCTCAAAATTTCAAAATTCTGATTAAAAGCATATAGAGAGGATCCAAAAGGAGGATTTTTGTAAAGATTTTAGATTCACATAACGGTATATTTAAATACTGCAAAAGATTATATTGATTTACAAAGCTTGATATTTTTGTATTCAAAAAAACATTTAAGGGAAGGTACATGAAATATAAACATTTGAAAATAGCACTTATTCTAACTTTGAGAGACTGGAGAAAACTCCACCTTAAACGAAGTACAAGTTTTTTAAAAAGACTGATAGACAAACGAACAGACTGAAACTAATAAGGACATTTTTTCAAAAGTTTTTTAAACAGACAAGGATTGAGAAAAAAAAAACAATTTCATATAAATTTATGATATGTGATGGGTTTGTAATTTATAGTTAAATAAAAATTTCAACAACCTGTCATTCAAATTTTCATAGAAATTTATCCTTTTAAGTATATGTACTTACTAAATAATAAATACTAAGTGTGAAATATATGTATTTTTTTTTCCTAGATTTTCTTTTAAATTTCAATTCCATTTTTTTCAAACTGATTCTATGGACAATTCGAAATATAGAACTAAAGTTAAAAAACCAATTATAGTTAATTATTCTAAATTAATATTAGACACAAATTAGTGTCTAAATTGTAATTTATTAGACTTAAATTAGTTTTTTAAACTGTGTATTAAAACTTATATGAAAGTGTATTAAAATTGTACTTTGTCGTGTAGATTATTTTTCTGAAAATAGTGGTAATTTTAAAACGTCAATAAGTCTGTTGGCAACTTTCACTTGACAACTGGTCATTGATGAATGGGCACTCCACAAAAAAGACATGTAACAAAATAATATTTTGCAAATTTAAGAATCAACAATTTAATTTTCAACTCTAAAATTTCATTATCTCTTTGATTGGCTGCATTTATATATATGGTATGTGTTTGTCGAAATAAATAATATCAAAAATGTACAAATCAAGTAAAGTAAAAAAATTTTAACATTTAACATTTCATCATTAGTTCCTAACATGTTTTTATCTACTTTTATAGAATGTTGTCCAATGTTACGTAACCATTTTGTTAAGTGTCTTTTCTGCGAAATGTCCACTGATCAAATGCTCATTTTGCAAAATGAAAGTAGCCCTTTAAAACAATTTCAAAAGATATTTGTGATGAAATTCATGCTTTATTCAAAACAATGATAATGTATTAAAATTGAATGTTTTTATTATACATGTGTCTAGAAGGCATCATAAAAAATATTATTTTTGGATAGGCTGTACAAAGTAAAATTCAATTCAAAACTAAATAATAATTATTTTGTACTATGAAAATTAATTTCTCTATTTTCTTTAAAAACAAAATACCAACAGTATAACCCCCATACGAATAAACTTAAAATGAAATAAAATCGATTATTATTTATTTTGATTATTATATAGTGTAATAACCATTATAGGTATGTCTAAAATTGATAAATTATTCATAATACATATTGAATACAATAAATATATTGAATATATGTAAGACCTCTTAATTTTTTTAACATAATATCGTAATTACAATTTTTTTTTTTTGAATTTTGTCCATTCAGGTTCATTCACCTTTCATATTTTGTTACTTATGACATTCAAATATATTCTGAATACGTAAATAAATCATATGCATAGCATGATATCATTAATTAAATTTTATCTACATATATCTAAATTTGTCTATAGATACAAATCTGATTTTTTTTTTCTTTTTTTGTTTAGTAATTTACAAAAAAAAGAAGGATAAATTTATTAGAATTTAAAAAAAAAATAGCAAAGGTCGAGTAAAAAAACTAGTTTCTTCTTTAAATCTATAGGATTGCCAGATATTCTTATATTTATCTTACAGTCTAAAATACATTTTTTTAGTAAAAATAAATTGAATAGAGGTTTTACTGTTATACTTACAAAGTTTTGTTGATGATTGAAGTACACGATGCACCATACATGACGTGCTGGCAGAAGGAATAATATTTTTAAATAACGGATCCCGTAAATTGAAATTCAGAATATTTTTTTTTATTCTGATGTAATATATTTATTAAATTCTTTATTGAACATAACTAGTTTATAATTATGCTTTTACTTACCTACTTCCTATTATAATCTTAACGCAAAAACCCGACAACTCTAATGAAATTTTATTGTAGCTAATTATTGTAACTGGAGAGAAAAGAAAAAAAAAACATTATAAATATGTAGCAATTATTGTTAATGATTTATTAATTATTCATAACTATTACTACCATTAACAAAAGAGAAAATGATTTCCTTCAGAAAATAATAAATTGAAAAGGGTCAGAAAAAAAAAATTAAAAGAAAAGGCAACTCTAAATAATTAATTGAACAATAATTGACTTATATTTTATTTTTTCTGATGAAAATTTATAATGTCCTTTGCCATTAGATCATTTATATTTACAAAATTAAAATAAACTATAGGGCAGTTACAGAATGAACTAATATAGGGTATAGTTGAAATTTAATTCATTCTATAGAGTTGATAATGGTAAACAGAACAGACTTATTGAAGTACAGATAATAGTTTTATCTCACGAATTGAATGAACTGCGTGTAAAAATTCCGATAATCATCTTGTACAGGCACAAGTATATACGCATAGTGATATTCAACAAAACTATTGAACTAAGGAGTTTGTTAGATATGATTCAAACCTCAAAAATTTCCGAGCCAAAAAGGTGCAAATGCATTGTGTGATGAAGAAATTTCAAAGATGAAGAGGAATTAAATGTTCATATTATATATGAATGTCTGAACGTTGCACTCAAACGGGGAAATATATCTGGGAGAATTCTTTTTGAATAATATTCTCGGTTTGACTAATCTCAGCACAAGTGTAAATTTTTCTTATATTCTTTTCTACCTGATTCAGTCATCATTACCATTTCGTTCAAATAAATCACAAACATTGTCACAAATGAATATCTCAAATAAATAAAGAAAGATTTTTAATACTTATTTTATATAAGATCCAACTATAGCATATATTAAAACTTAATTTTCTCATTTAAAAGAGGAAAATGGTTGAAAAAGGATGGATGAAAGGACAAAGAGTTAAATTCTGCTTTTTTATACAACAGTTTACTTTAAAGTTTTGCATACCGTTTCAAATAAAGCAATGAAATTTATCTTTGAATAAATTTCTAAAAAACATTCAACTCCACTAGTAATAAATACAAAATTTTGATCTGAATGTAACAAAATTGCTAAATTTATATTGGAAATTTTTTAGATGAATCAGATCCTAAAGTAAATAAAAGTTTCTTCAAAACATCCACTATCCCACTTTTTATTAAGTATCCTATTCCACTTTTTATTAGGTAGTCGAAATCAGTTATGATAGCCAAAAATTGACAATTAACTATTTTAAAACAAATAGAATCTCTACAGTACACCATTACAAAGTTTTAAGAGTTAAATGCAAACATTAAAATTAAAGTAAATATGTAAAAGTTCTTTCTTAACTATAAAGATAAGGAAAAAAGTCGTCATTTTAGAATATATTATCATCACCCATATCATGTTATATTTGTGATACGTATCAGCAAAACTTCTCAATCATAGAGCGTTTAATTTTGTTTGAACAAAAAAGTTAAATAAATATGCTAAATGCTTATTTTTCCAAATTATAATTTAAAGTTCTATGTTTTTTTATTTTATTTATTTACAACATTAGTTTAACTTCACCTAGAAAAAAACTTTACAAAATTAGGTACTTTATTCTTGTTTTTATTACAATTCTTAGCATTTAAAAATATGAAAATATTTTTTTATGCTAAATTATGTCTATTTTGTTTATATTTATTCAAAAATTTTACTAAATTAAATTAGTTTTCTTTAAATCTAAGCAAAAATTTAATAAATATGAATTTTTATTTTTTTTTATTTATTTAAAAGCTACTTGACTAACTTACTTAAAATAACTTAAATAAACTTAGCCTACCTACACGCTAAGTAATTTACAAACTTGCTTTAATTACTATTACAATGTATCTAACCGCCAATACTTTATTTTTACTGTTTTGCCTACTTCGTGTATAAAAATGTCATATTTTAAATTGACTCCGCTTATGTTACCAGCGAATCATATTCAATTTTTTTACATGTAGCCCGTCTATTATAATGAAATATGTAATATGAGGACATGATTCTGGTTTTGAATATAACCGTTTTGATCTAAAATGTTTAAATAATCAGAAGTTATAAAGCTCGTAAGCAGGAACTTTTTAATGTACTACACATTGTGGTAAAATATAAGTGATATTAAATCATTTTCTGGAGTTTTTAATACTATATCCTAGTATATTTTTTAATTAATTTTATAATAAAATTATCTATTCTTATTATTTTTGCTTCCTTATTAGAGTGGAAATGCTTGTAATCGAATTAAGACTTTTTTATGTTTATTAAAATGCACTCTAATGCACTTTCTTTCAAATTTGCAGATTTTTTCCATTAGGCTTGCAATAATATTGTAGCATATGGGTACACCATAGGCAAGCGTTGGTCTTATTAATGTTTTATAACAAATAATTTTAACTCTATTATTTATATTATTGCTGTAAAAGAGTTTTTTTCGCTGAAAAGTTCTATAGTTTGAGTTTTAATTTGTAGACAAGGTTTTTTTTTTGCATAATATTAGGCGATTGCTAAAAATATTACAATTATGTACATAGCATTTCTTTTAAGATTCAAACTTAATTTATATTTTTAACTTCTTAATTTTAATTAACTTTAATAAATAAAAAAAAAATTAAGTTGAGTTCCTGACACTACTTTTGAATTAATTTTTTTTTTTTTTTGGATATTTTTCAGGTGTATCAACTGCATTACCAAACTACACATCAAATGGACAGAAAAGTGAAGAAAAAAATGATGATAAAATATTTTGCCTTAACAATTCATTTTTAGTAGGTGTACAATCAAAGTAATTTTTATATAAATTTCAATATTTTCGATATTAATTAATTTTATATACCTAATATATTAAAATTTATTTTATAGATTCAGAAGAAAATATTATCATAAAACAATAATTGCAATTTTAATACTAATTGTTTTGATATTATTTATAGCAGTTATATGTGTTTCTTTTAGAGGTATATTAAAAACAAAAATAAATATAATAATAATGTAATATTAGTATATACAGTAAAGCCCGCTTAAGTGCTCTTACAAAAATGTTAGCAATTTTGAGCACTTATCCGAACAAAACACTTAACCGAACTCGGATAAGTGCTTCAAGTAAGGTACTTATTTAAAATTCGTTTAACTGCCTCATGGTAGGTACTTATCCATAACTAATGACATTTTCTTACAGAAAGTAGGATGTCTGTTGAGTCACTTAAAAGTAAAATTTCAATTAAAAATTTAATATTTTTCGATACCAAAAGTAGATGTCTCTTTAGGCACTTAAGAGTAAAATTTTAATCAAAAAATTTAATTATGTGCTTTGAAAAACAGAGTGCTTAAGAGGTTTAGGTACTTAAACGATAAGCACTTAAACGAGTATATTTGTATGCAATTTTCAGAAAATTTTAAAATGTCAATATTTCTGGTTTCTAAAACGAAAAAAGATACTTATCCGAAACGCACTTAAGCTGGTTTTACTGTATTATATATTATTTATATAATTATATTATTTCAAAAAAAACTTTTCTTTTACCACATTTATTATAGTTGCTAGATTTTCAAGTGATATTTGTGAAACATCAGAATGTTTGCGTGCCGCATCAAATTTAATATTATCAATGGATCAAACAATTGATCCATGTGAAGATTTTTATCGTTTTACATGTGGTAATTGGCAAGATGAACATCCTAGACCTGATAGTGTTACTTCATATGATTGGTTTACTGAAAAACAAAATAAAGTTATGAGAACAATAAGAGAATTTTTAAAATCAAATCAAACAGAAACAGATCCAGAAGCAGTTAATAAAACAAAAATAATGTATAAAGCATGTATGGATATAAATTCAATGAATAAATTAGGAATAAAACCAATTTTAAAATATTTAGAAGAATTTAAATTACCAATTATACCAAGTATATTTAATATAACATTAAGTAATAACAGTATTAATAATAATTTAAATAATAATAATGATAATGAATATGATTGGATTGATTCATTGGTACGAATTAAAATTGCCTTAGGAATGGATATTATAATTGGTTTTGATATACTATCAGATCCTATGAATAGAAGTAATTATACATAAATAATGAAATAAATAATTATTATATAAGTTTCTTGTTCTAGATTTTAAATTAACAAAAAAAAAATATAAAACGTATACTTTTTTAAAAACATGATAAATTTATTCTTTACTGCATGCAAATATTTCACCAAAAACCAATTGATAATTTATAAGATAGAACCTAAAACCGAATATTATAATTTATAAAACCTTTAATGATTCTTTACTAATTTACTTCCCAATTCTTCTTTAATATATATTGTTTTTTTTTTTAAATAATTTCATCCCAAACCATGTAAATTGCATTACATTTATATAAAAAAAAACCCTGACTAGTACACAACAATTTTGATTTTGACTAGTACACAACAAAAGAGAAGGTAATTCCATCTTTAAAGTAAATTTGTTTTTCCCTTCTTAATAAATTGACATCCTCTGCTCTTTTAAAAAAGCTAGTATTTTTTGTTACTTATTAGGTTGCTAAATATTTTCAAGGGTAATTTCCTACTTTTATGGTGACAGAATTCATTTTTATTTATCTTATTATAAATGAGAAAAGGGTTTGATTTAAATGAAGATTTAAATAATTTTCATTCACTTTTAGAAGGATTCTATTTCGAAATCAATCATTACGAAACCTTTTATTGCATCTTGCAAACATAAAAGTAATTTACAAGTAAGAATAATAAATTATTCCTGACAATGACAAAACAATTTTAATTAAGTTCATCTTAATTGTCAAGAAAGTGTAGAAACACAAACTTAAAAACAACGATGTTAGCGTAAAATTATCTTAAGGAAGAAGGATAAAATCAGGGAACCGTAGAAACTGATAGATAGAATTATAAATAGGATCCCAATTAAACAAAGGAAGATATTTATTTATGCAGTATTTGAAACAACAAAATTCTGAGAAATATCTGTAGAGAAAAACTTGAATAAGTCGAATTTTTAAATAGATGCGTGTCATATGCCTGTAGTGTCATTTAACTGCATATTTTGTAAATTGCATGTATTATTATTTGACTGTATTTCATTTGCCAGTATATTACCATTTGACTATATTCCAACATACAAACATTTAAATCATATAATAATTAAAGAGGGTTATAAAGTTGTTTACAAAATTAGGGTTTCAATAATTAGTTTAGTAGGGCTTTAGCAGCTGCAGCCTCCATTCTTTTAAATGTTTTGTTATTGAAATACAATCAAATGAAATCCAGTCAAATGAAGTACAGGTAAATGAAAATATTAGCAAGTGACAAATGAAATAAAGGTTTGTGATAGTAACCCCATTAAATACATACTATAATAAGACTAAAATAAATCTAAAATAATTCTTGCCTATAACTAACAAATTTTAATAAAATTTAATATTATTAAGTTTTTTCAATATAAAAAAAAACTCTTCTATGTATGAACCAAAACTTTTTCTTATAGGTTTTTTATTTATTAGTGTCCAGAAGTTAAAAAATTTACTTAAAAAATGTTTTGTACAATGTAATTTTTTTTTTTTTGTTTTGTTAATTAATGTTTGCTATTAAGTCTAAGGAATTTTTGGCATTATATGCTAACGATAAATAACAAATAGCAAAATCTCTTGGCACACTCTTAAAACTGGGTTAAATAATGCAATTATATATATACCAAAATTGAGTGGTTTCCAAAACAGACCCTTGAGAAACTCCAGGATTAACTTAAAATTTATCATTTAAATTTCATCTTATATGTATAAGAAAATTAAATTTATATGGAA
The DNA here is from genome assembly GCA_947095535.1 of Poecilobothrus nobilitatus. Taxonomy (NCBI): domain Eukaryota; kingdom Metazoa; phylum Arthropoda; class Insecta; order Diptera; family Dolichopodidae; genus Poecilobothrus; species Poecilobothrus nobilitatus. The sequence goes on along the minus strand of OX352773.1, from coordinate 58,336,473 downwards.
GTTTAAATAAAAGCAGGACAAAAAAAAAACACACTAATTTGAAACATTTTAAAATAATAGAATATAAAATAAAATCTAGAACTTGAGAATTATATTTACTAACTTTTTCATAAACTATATAATTTGTTACAATTATATTTACATAATGTTCTTTACATATATGTTCTTTACAGATATGAGTATTATAGCAGTTGGAACACCAGAAGAAACTTCACCTTTACCATTGTAAGTTATCAAGAACTGTTATACATATTATATATAATATATTTTTGATGAAAATGTTAAAAATTTTCTCTTAACAACAAATAACAAAATAAAATTTAAGACATTTTCAACAAAAATTATTACGTAAAAAAAAAAAACATTATTATTACAAAGAAAAAAAAATTTTAAAGTTTTTTATTTCAATTTTCAGTATGGAAGATCGAATACAAAAAAAACATTTACGTACACAATTAGTTAATGATTTATTACAATATTATAGTAATTTTGATATTAATCATGATATACAAGAAGAAGATAATAGTAGTCAATCAGAAACTGATAATGATGATAATTTATCTAAAGATGAAATTGAAAAAATAAAAAAATCAAAAACAAGTATATTAGCATATGCAACATATATTAAAAAAGTATTAGAAGTATTTATACATGAATTAGAACCAACATTTAATATTAATGATATTAAAGATTTATTAAATGATAGTATTATGAATCAATTATTATTAACAGAACAATTTATTGAATTAAAAGATGATGCTGAAAATATAACAAAAATATCACATAAAAATCCATTAGAAGATTTTTTATATTTAACATTAACAGATATTGATAATATAACAGATGAATTAATTCAACCAAAAACACTGCCCATATATGATATATATATTAAATCATTATTTAAAAATTATTCAAATTTAGTTAAATTTAATGAAAGTCGTAAAATTATAACAAGTGAAGCTGATTTATATTATTTAAAACAAATAAAACAATTAATAACAGATATATCAAAAGAAAAATTAGAATTTTATATATGGTGGAATGTTGTTGAAGAATTAATTGTACATACATCTGATTATATGAAACAAATACATAATGATTTAACAAGAATTTTAATTAAAACAGAAGGTAGTATATCAAGATCATTATATTGTACAAATGGTATTAATAGTTTAATGGGTATGGCTGTTAGTTATACATTAGCAAATGAAAATTTTTATAATGAAACATTACCAAAAGTTAAAGATATGTTATATAATATTCAAACATCATTTAATAATTTAATAAAAAATATAAATTGGATGGATAATGAAACAAAACATAAAACATTATCAAAATCAAAAAATATGAAAAGTTTAATTGGTTTTCCAGATTGGATTATGAATATAACAATGTTAGATGAATATTATAGTGATATTAAAGTAAATGAAACAACACATTTAGATAATATGATTGGTGTATTACGTTTACGTATGAAAGATGTTATAATAGAATATGATAATAAAACACAATCAACATGGGCAACATCACCATCAAATGTTAATGCATTTCATACATTTCAAGCAAATACAATAAGTAAGTTAATATTAATTATAATTTTTTTTTTTTTTTGTGTTTTTTAAGTTTATAATAAAGAATTAATTCCTTTATAAATTTAAAAAAAAAAAAAAAAAAAAAATATATCCGTCCCATAAATCACTAAATAGCAAAAATATTACCCACAAAAAAATTTAAATAGTATATACATACATAAAATATAGTATGTACCTATTTCAATTTCATAATCTGATTGAAAGTCAACAATCCATGAATAATTGACTTAGCGATATAAATGATGCATTGGACAGAAACTTAATCTTTTTTAGAAAAAAACAAGGCAAAATGCAAAATCAAGGGTTTTTAAAGGCGAACATTTCCCAAAAGACAATAAAAACAGGTTTAGGATACTATGACCTTCACCAAAATTTATAATTTTTCTTGAAATTTTATATAAAAGAAAAATTTTTTGATTCTAGTTAAAGTAAAAATAAGTAAACATTTGAAAATAGGGATTTTACAATCTTTTAACCCAATTTCATTATTCTATTTCATTATTCTATCATATTCCACATTGACGTGCATTAAATTACGAACTTACCTATACCAACCTAAATAATCAAAAGAAAAATGTGAGTAAAATGTGAAAATAAAATATTATATGTAAAAATATAATAAAAAAGCAAAAAATTGGATAAAAAATTCATTATTCTTTTATTAGTGGAATTTCAGTCGGACGAAAATAATATGAAATTAAATTTATTTTATTTATTTTTAAAATATTCAAAAAAAAAATTTGAGTATACCGCCACCAGCCTATTTAAATATACAAGGCAATGTTTTATTAGAAGTTATATTCTTTAAGAAGCTAACACTCAAAAAACTATAATATAACTTTAGGATATAAGCTTTAAAATAAAAAAAATCCTAAGCCCTTAAATAATTATAATAATTCTTTTTTAATTTGTTTTATTTTTTAATTTTAGCAATACCAATTGCAATATTACAATATCCGTTCTATAATCTTGGATTGGAGTAAGTATAAAAAAATATTTATAATATACACAGGGTGTTTTCGACTCGATGGTCTTGCTTGAAATTGGTAATCGGGCATGCCGAGACGAACAAAAAATTGTATGGGAAAAGGGGGACCCTTTTCGAGATATGAGGGGTTGAAGATGTTTTAGCACCTTTTCATAAAAAAATTTATAACTTTTGAACGGTTTGCTATAGAGATAAAAAAAATGCATTTTGTAGAGTAAGTTGTCAGCTTTATTTATTGCTATTTAAATTATTTTGAACCTTCATAACTTTGTAACTGTTATGACAAAAATTAAAGCTGACCACTTATTCTAAAACATGAATTTTTTTATATCTCTTATGAAAAGTCGCTAAAACATCTATAACCCGTCATGTTTAGAAAAGGGTCAAGAATAGACAACCTTCCCCTCCCCCCTGCAATACAATTTTTTGTTCGTTTCGACAAGCCTGATCACCCATTTCAAGGAAAACCATCGAGTCGGAAACACTCTGTATATGTACACAAATTAATAATAATAACAAATCAAAATTATAGAGCATTAAATTATGGTGCTATTGGTGCAATATTAGGGCATGAATTAACTCATGGATTTGATGATAGCGGAAGAATGTTTGATGAATATGGAAATTTACGTCAATGGTGGTCAAATAAAACTATTATGGAATATATAAATCGTACTGATTGTTTTATTAAACAATATGAAAGTTATTATTTAGATGATGTTAATGATCATGTAAAATTAAATTATTAATTATGTATAGCATCTTTAATAATAATTTTTAAATTTTTTTTAGATTGATGGTGAATTAACATTAGGTGAAAATATTGCTGATAATGGTGGTTTACGTGAAGCATATTATGCATATAAAATTTTATCAAATCGTATTGGTAAAGAAAAACGTTTACCTGGTTTAGATTCATATACACATGAACAATTATTATTTATATCATTTGGTAATTTATGGTGTGAAACATTAACACCAACAGCAACAAAATTTGCATTAGAAGATTCACATTGTCCTGGTCATATACGTTTAAAAGGTGTATTATCAAATTCACATGAATTTGCTGATGTTTTTAATTGTCCAAAAGGTTCTGGTATGAATCCATCAGAAAAACGTTGTAGAATATGGTAAAAAATCTAAAATATTTAATTTAATAATATATAATATTATTATATAATTAAAATATGAAATATATACATATAGTTATACATATATTATATGTATATAAAATATATATGTACTTAATTGTTTTGTGATCTTATGATAAATAGTATTCTATTCGTATGTATTTTAAATATATATATATATATATATATAATAAATATTCATGTATAATAAAAAATAAACAAATATATATATATATAGGATATTATTTTTACAAAAAAAAAAAAATACATTTTAAATTAAATAATTTTTTATATAAAAACAAAATATTGCTTTTTATCTATATAGTGTTATATATTATATATACAATTAATAAATATTATTGAAAAAAAAAAAGAAAATTTAAAAAAGCACGAGATTTTTTGAAATAAAAGAAAAAAAAAAGCCTATACATATTATATACATCTTACTATTAATTATTTTTATGAAATTTTATATATGTACATACTATATACGAATTTATGATTTTAAATCCTTTTCTATATGAATTATGAGAAGAAGTGTAACATTAAAAGTGACATATTTTTGGGTTGCTCATTTATTGTAAAGCTAGGTGCTTACAGTGTAAACATTTTAATCAACTTTCAACATTCTGTTTATTCAAAGAAATTTTTTTGTACGAAAAGAAATTGATCGAATCGTCCATCATTCTCAAATTATTGTTTTCTAATACATGACTACAGTGTTTGTTTTTCAGATTGGCATAGGTACGAGGTATCAAAGAAAAAGTAAAGCATGCATAAAACATTCGAATAAAATATATTTTTCCTTTTACAAAAAATTAAGAAAAGGAAATAACATCAGCACCGAGAAAACAGCACAGGTTGGCGCAACCTAATTTTGTGCCAATCGGCTACGTTCGATTCTAATAGAAAATGGTTTTAGTTCGTGACAACCACATAATTAGTTGTGCAAACAGAATATATTTGTATGGCTACTTCTTTCTGCAGTTGTTGCAATAGTTTTTCAGCTGAAGCAACTATACTCATTCAGTTCTACCAAATAGGAATAGTTGTGTAAACCGAATAAGTTTGTGCGGCTCCTTCTTTCTGCGATTGTTATAACCGTTTTTCAACTGCAGCAACTGCACACTCAGTTACAGAAACAGATGATTAGTTGTACAAACCGAATCAGTTTGTGTGGCTCCTTCTTTCTGCAATTGTTTTAAACGTTCTTTAGCAACATCAACTGAGCATTCAGTTCAGACAATTTTCTTTTTATATTTAATATTCGGTTGCGTTTTTTCAACCGAATTAATATTCACTTGTATATGAACTAACCTCGTTTTTGCAGTAATACATTGTAGTAAAATTTCTGATTTCTTCTTCTGAACACTTTATAACAAATTAAGTTTTTAAAATATATGGTTTATCATATTAAAACATAAAAATCAATAAAAATTTTGAAACTTAAAAAATTATAAAGTGTTCAAACAAATGGTCAGAAATGTTAATGCAATATGTTACTGCAAAAAATGTTTTGTTCTATATTAAATCTTTTTCAGAATAACTACGAGTATTAACTTATACAAACAAATAATGCATATTATATAAATTCTACTAGATTTAATAGTTTTGCGAAAGGAATCAAAATGTATCATTATACTAACAGCATACATTGTTTATGTAGAAAAAAGAAAATAAGATTTTAAATTGAGATTTGAGGTGTGTACACCATATAAAAAAATGGTTCCGCTCCGTTCAAATTTCAATCGTATTTAAAAGAAGTACACAAAAAGAGTGATTTTAACAAATTATACTACATATCATATAATTCCCCTCTACACTTATTTGTCTATAATTTTAATTTCTATAAGTTTACTTGAATATTCACAATGGTCAATATGGTCAAAAGTATAATATAGTATAGTTAGTTTATTTATTTTTGTCCGAGCAGCAGTAGAGCTAGATTGGCCCCTGGCTCCCCATCGTTCAATTTAAGAAAATTAAATAACTTTTTTGTATGTTGAAAATTTTAATATAGCTGAAATCATATCACTATTTATTAGGACAATCAAGGTACAGGTATATACTGCAGAATATTTTATAAACTGAAGTATGCAAATGTGGTGAAAATATTACCTTCTATAACTAATATCAAAAATTTTCACAACTTCTCCTTACTTCATTTTATTAGACTGAACCCAATATAATTTTTCATATCATTATATCAAAAGCTATGATTCGAAGGCATATTTTAATAAAACTTCTATAATTACTAGAACTTAAGAAGCTGTTAAGGTTAACAAAAATTTAAAAGAAAATGTTTTGATATAAGCTTTAATTTTATATTTTAAATTATAAAATATGGAATAAAAAAAGAAAATTATATAATAATGAATTATAGGAAAAAGGACATAATTTTAATAGGTGCGTAAAAATACAACAGTTAAAGTAGACAGGCCATGTAACATGTTATTAAAATAGAACCGAGTGTGCAAAATTTAATGATATATTAAATTGGGTAAAATTAAACTTAAGCTGTGGAGTATTGCTGGATTAACCTATATTTAAAATAAGCATGTATTTGGGGAATCATAAGAAATAGAGGTACCACAGAGTTTTTCCAATGACGAACATCAAAATTTTTGTTTTTTTTTTATTTTTATTTTGTTATTACAATTTTTAGAGAAATAAAAGATAAATTGTAATTTTAATTAATTTATCACAATATTCTTCTAAAATGAAGTTTTTGAAATGTTTTAGTGTATATACCTATGCGTATGTATTTATGTATGTGTATAGCCAAAGAATTGCCACAAAAGGGTAACAGGAGATGAGAGGAAGAAAATAACTATTGTAAGAGACAATATGAGTGTACCTTTCCAAATGTAAAGTAGCACAACCTTTTGTATATTTTTAGCATTAATGGCAATAAATTGCTCAGTTAATCCTGCATTTTAAAAATCCCATCAAAATAACTACAGCTAAAGATCAGGCAATTTGTATGAATATTTATACGTATAATATGTACATATGTATATGTATGATATAGTATCAGCTTTATTTCGCAAGTTCATCAATTTTAAGCAACTAATAATCAAATAATTTTCAATTAAAATAAGTATGGAAAAAAAATGCCACAACAAATAAGTATACAAAATATATAAACCGTATTTTTCATCTTTAACCTGGTATTTTTCAGTTTAAAATTTAAAAAAATTGGGTTGGCAATAAAATCCAAAAAGACATAATTCAGAAAGACATAATCCGAAAGCAAAATTCAGAAAAGACGAAAACGAGAAAAGACAAATCCAGAAAAGACATAATCCAGAAACTATTCAAAAAGGCAAAAGACAGAAATATAATCCAGAAAAACATCCAGAAAAATTTGAATTTTAAAATCTAAAATATATTGAAAAAAAAATGTTAAAATCTCATACAAAAATGAATTGAAATATTATAAAAATTGTATAAAATTATAAAAAATTTTCAAAATTGAAAAAGATATGGCATGGGAATATTTAACCCGCGCTACTTTTTTAAACAATCCTCTTTTTGAATAAGGTAAGTAAACGCATACAGCAAGAAGCAGTATGATTTTGTTCTTTTTACTTATATGAAATCCGGTAAAAAGACAAAACTCTAGTACGTTAATATGGAAAACAAAAAAAAAATTTAATTTTTTAAGATTTAAATATCTGTCGATATTTTTAGAACCCTTTTGCCTTTAGCATAAGGGCCATCTCATCTCGGTACAAGTATTCAATTATAATTATATTTAATATTTTGTTTACATTATTTTATTATATTTTATATATTATTTTTGACCTAATTTAGATTTAGTCCTATTTTAGTCTTTTCTTGATTTAGTCCTTTCTGGATTTAGTCATTTCTGGATTATGTCTTTCTGGATTTTATCCTTAACCCAAAAAAATGATATTGCTTTTGGTAATTTATTTTTTTTTATGTATGGAAGTAGGTATCTTTTTATTATATACATGTGTGTACATATGTGTATGTATATGTATGAATATATGTACGTATAATTTATATTACAAAATATTATTGAAAGATTTATTTTATGCTCTTTTATTGTTTATGAAATGCATATTGCATAATATACATGGCACTCTTTCAATAGTAAACGGCATCTACGAATCTTAATCCAGTCATGATGTAAAGTCATAAAATCAAAAATCTGGTATGTTCAGTTCTATACATATATACATATATACATTTGTACATACATAGTATGTATTTATATAAACGCATAGTTATATAGCTGGTTATACAAAATATAAATAGTACTGTACTACCTTGCTACTTTACAGTGTACCACGGCTTTATAGTTTACATAATGTATGCACATATTAGGATTACGTATCCAGTGTCCATACTTAACATTTTAAATAGTACCAAGTTGATTTCACCAACTTTTTAAAATTCAAAAGATTTAATCTCTTATTTTTTGAATTTTTTATCCATTTCTTCTGTTCCTGTTAAAAAACCAATTACCAAACAAGCATTTTTCAACAATTTTAATTTTTAAATTTTTTTTGCACTGATACTTTTTGCGAAATTTATAATTTTATTCAGTTTCGTAACCATAGTGAATTAGCTAAAAAAAGTAAATGTAGTTATAGTATCATACATATACAGGGTTTTTCACGAGTAAACGGCATCCTTGTAAGGGATGATAAGAGATTAAAATGACTACATATATTATATAGACTACATAAAAATATTATTAATAAACTACGTATATTATTTTTAACAACTTTATAAATAAAAAATTTCAAATTTTTAGCTAAATATGAATATAAACATTAATAAATTAGATTATGAACATTTTCTACCGTCAAAATGTTGCTGTAATGTTTTGTAATAATATATTTTTTTTTTTTTTGGGGCTTTGATATCCTAGTGGGTAGGCGTGTGGCGTATTAACCGAAGGAGTGTGGGTTCGATACCTGCACAGGTCGTAAATGTTTTTTTTCTTTACATACCCCCTTTACGACCATTATATAATGTAAATATATAGTACACACTAGGGCCTCGAGTTGCGCGATTAATGCGTTCCATGAAATCGTCGCGCAAGTCGAAAATCGTGCAACTCGAAACTGTTAATTTAAAATAATTGTATTTTCGATATATACCCCATATATCAAATATAGTGATAAATTACTTTGTTTCTAATTATTTTATGTAATCTACCTTCCTATTATTTTTATTAAAAAATTGAGCAATAAAATAAATTGGAAAAAAGATGAATTGGAAAATATAGAATGAAATATAAAACTTTTACAGCAATAAATATATCTGTAATCTCATAAGTAAGTCATAATTTAAAATTAAAAACTTCTTTGGAATGCACATGCCTTTTTGGAATGCAATGTGCATTATTGATTCTTAATAAAATTATTAACAATAAAATAATAAAAAAAGAACAAATTTTAAAACATTTATTTTTTTTTTTAATTTCGAGTTGCGCGAAAAAATCAAAAAAATGGTATTAAACTCAACTCGAAAAAATGGTATTAAAAATTTTAGTCGCGCAAATCGAAATCGCGCAACTCGAGGCTCTAGTGTATAATATAAACAAAATAAATAATATTAGTATATAATTTAATAATAGTATAAAAACTTATAATGGCCTTGGTAGCCGATAGTTCAATAATATTGTATTACATTTATGTATGTAATATTAATATAAATAAATAATAATTTTGTTTCTCCCTCTTTTGCACTGGTAGTATATTATATTTTTCTCTTTCGAGTTGCGATAATATCCACGAAATTTCTCATGAAAACCAGCCTATAAGTAACGGCTATTCCTAACGGTTTCCGAGTTAACTGTACTTATAGATTTTCTCTTCTTAAAAATTATTAAATTTAGTTTTTTGTTTATAATTTAGGAATACCATTTTCGGAAGCTTATTAAATTAGCTCTATAACGCAGCATAAAAAACTTTTGACTGGTTGAAAACTGGCGACTTTTAAATAAAAAGTTATTTAGCTAAATGAGTACCACTGAAATGCGAATGCTAAGATGGACTAGTGGCGAAACACTCCAAGACCACGTAAGAAATGATTACGTTCGTGGTACTATGAAAATAGCACCGATTAGAGATAAAATTACTGAGTCAAGGCTGCGTTGGTATGGACACGTAATGCGAAGAGAAGAAAACGACCCAGGCAAAAAAGTTTTGAAATTCAAGTCACCCAAAATTAAACCTGGTAAACCAAAGTGTACATGACTTAGTAGAGTATAAAATGACCTGAAAGAAAAGCATCTTAACAACGAGACAGCCCAAGATAGGAAAACTTGGCGCCTCAGGACACGTAAAGCGGACCGCAATTGATTGGGACAAACGCAAGGAAAAAGAAGAGATAATCAAAACAATTACAAGACCGATTACGTTTTTGACGTTTTTTACATTTAGCCGTTTCTTATTTGTATTCAAAATACTTATTAATAATCCATTTCCAGAATTCTGTTAAATAACATTTTCAATTGACTTCTATACAGTATAGTATACTGCATTGGTTACGCAAATAGTTCATTAATTAAAAAAAAAAAAGTAACATTTAAAAATTTTTAATACTTTCAAACTTTTGAAGTAGAAATTTAATTACTTCAATCTTAAGAATTAATTAAATTGAAAATGATTTAAAATGGTTTTCCATTTTGGTATACATTTAATAAAATTGGTGCATCTTATTTTCAACATTTTCTTGTAATGTATCTTTAAAGCCTCTTAAATATAAATTTAAAAAATGAAACTGGTATAAAATGTTATATTTTTGAATTAACAGCATATAAAATTAATAAAAATAATTTAATATGAAAAATACTTTTTTGTGTTCGTCAACTTTTAAAAATAAAAATTAAAGATTCCTTATTCATTATTTTTTTTTTGTACTGGAAAGTTTTATGAAGATTTTTTTTATCTTTCTGGTTCCGCCAACCTAAAATATAATAATTAAATAGTTATTTAAAATATTTGATTTGAACTTCTTTTTTTTAAATATATACTTATGTATGACAACAGTATCGGATGCCTGAACAAAAGATACATCTTGTGGTGTCAAAAATGTAAATTGTCTTTGTGGCTTACGATCAGCTTCACTTAATAATAATTTTGTCATTATTTCACGATTAACTTGATCCTGAAAAATAATTTTTATACAAATGAATAAAAAAAGTGATTTTTATTTAAATAAATTTTTAAATTACCGTAAATACATCATATTCGTCTAAAAAATAAAATGGATGATCAACACATTGCCATAATGATAATAATAAAGCAACTGTTGAAAATGATCTTTCACCACCTGATAATGATTTTGTATTTGATACAGCATTATTTATATGATTGTCGCGAGGTACAACAGTTAATTTTAATTTTTGTGCAGCATGATCAAATTCAATATTACCGGAGAAATTTTTTATTTTTAATATTGACTAGAATAAAAACACAAAATTTAATTTTTTTTTCTAGAATATTACAAAAAAAAATTTATATATAATAATGTCCTTACATTAAATGTAAATTTAACTCGAATTGCCATATGATTTTTTAAATTAACAATAAATTTAAATCTTTGTACGCGCGATTTTTTTAATAATTCTAATGTACGTTCAATTGATATTGTAAATAATTGAAATTTTTCATATCTTATTTGTTTATCTTCTAATAAAATTTTTATATCTTCTAATTTATCATCAGTTTTTAATATTTGTTTAATAGAGTATTCATATTTTTTTATTAAATTTTTTAATTCTTCTTCACTTTTTGTAACTTCAACACGTTCACCACCATTTTCTTCAGCTGTATTTATTAATGTTGATAGAATTTGTGTTTCGGCAATTAATTTATCATTATTTTCATCAATTAATTTGGAAATTATTTCTAATTTTTGTTTTCCATTTGTTGTATTATTGTGAATTGTATACAATTGTGTTTTCAGATCGTCGATACTTTTCTAAAAAAAGAAAAAATAAAAAATAAGTATTACCTATTAATTAAAAACACATCTTCAAATAAAAATAAAATCTTACTTTTATTTCATTAATCTCTTCTTCATCATTTGTAAATTTACTTTTTTGTTGCTCATAGGCTTTTGTTTTATCCATTTTTTCTTGCAATAATAACTGTATTTCATTTTGTGCAGTTACAATTTTTTCTTCAATATCTTTAATTGAATTTTGTAATGCGGAAATTTCATTTTTCTAAACAAACAAAAACTTAATAATATGTATTTAAAATTGTTTTTAAGTATATTACAAAAAATTCGATCCGATTTTCTTCTGGGTATTCAAATGATTTTATTTCTTCCATTTTTTCATGAAGTGAATTCATTTTACTGTGATGTCTTGCTAATATATCTTCATTTTTTTTTATTTGACGATATATTTCACCAAGTTTATTTTTCCAAACTCGTAATTTATCTTCAGCTGCTATTCTTGAACCTTTATATTGTTCAATTTCATTTTCTAAATGCCTAAAAACAAAGTACATTTAATAAAACATTAAATTTTCGAAGGTTTTTATATTTTACTTCCGCATTTCTTGCATATTAACTTGAATAAAACGTGGCGTTCTTTCTTTTAATGAATAAGCACGATACATTGGTGCTGGATAATATTCTAAGAATGGTTTTAATAATATAACACGACTTAAATGATTCGGTACATTATTTTGATTTTGTGTCAATTTTATTGCGACATTTTGGTCTTCAGTTAATAAAACTGTTTCAATTTTTGAACGATCAATTAAGCAATTCATAATAACAGGATTGTTACATTTTATTTCATTCATAAGTAATGTTGAACCATTTGGAGCATGACACATACCAGAACTAACATCATAAACCTGAAAAAAATAAAGAAAAATATATCATATACTTTTTTATTTGATCAAAAACTTTAAATAAAAAAAAAATATTAATTGTTACCTGATGATGAAATTTTGTGGTTATTATTGAACTTCTAATACTTGGATATTTATTTTTTAATTGTGTTAAAATTTTTAAATCTTTCTCACTATTAACAATAAAACATGTTAATAAATTCCCTAATAAAAGTTCAATAACACCACGCCATTTTTGTTCTGATACAAATATATATTGTCCTAATGGTCCAATTGGTAATTCAGAAAATTTTTTTTGATTTCGTTTTATATCATCAATAAAATCTGACATTTGTGGTCCGTATACAGCGAATTTATTTGTTGAAAATGATTTAATTTTTAAAATTTCTTTTTCAGATACAACTAAAATATGCAAACAAATAAAATAATAAAAAATTATGTAGGTAATCGAATATAAAATAAAAAGATAAATATTTACCGATTTTTTCAGATAATTTAATACGCTGACGATTTAGATTTTCAAATTCTTCCTCTTGTCTATTTTTTGTCTCTTTCAATAAATCTAATTCACGTTTTTGTTGCTCTAACAAAATATTAACTTCTTCTTTATCTTGTTGAAGATTTCTTAGTTTTTGCTCATTTTCAGCACGTAATTTTTGTACTTGTGTTAATCCACTAAAATTTCCAATGTATTTTTATACAATCATATTTGTATTAAATTTATATTAAATACCTGCCAGAACGTTCTTCTATCTGTTGCTCGTAACATTCAATTTGTTGTTTGTATTCATTAACTTTCTTTTGAAATTTTTTACAATCATATGACTTTTGTTCATATTTTTCAGCAGCTTGTTTGAAAGATACTTTTAAATTATTTAATATTTCAATTTTAGATTTGAAAGTACTATTTCTTTCTTTATATTGCTTTTCAGATTCTCTAAAAAAAAGGTTTAAATAATTTTATAATTTAAAATTGCAAATTAAATATATTTACTTTATTTCATTTTTAATTTCTTTTTCCGCACTATCCTTTTCATCAATTAATTTTTTAAGCTTATTATGTTTTTGTTCCTCTTTCTCAATTGTATCCCTTAATTCATTAACATTTTGTTCTTGGTTTTGTACGTTAAGCCAGAGAATTTCCAATTTATGGTATTCCGCTTTTTTCTGTTAATAAAATTTAATTTTTTACAATTTAAACATAATATACAATGTATACCTATCCAAAAAAAATTTAATAAGGAAAATAAATTTCTAAATACCTTTATTACATCAGCACTTTCAAGACGTTCCCTTTTTTCTCTCAATTCTTCCAATTCGTTTTCCATCAACTCGACTTGCTTAATATTTGGAGAATAAATACAATGAATGAATACAAAATCAAAAACAAAGATTTTAAAACAAAAATAAAAAATACCTTTTTATAACAACTCAAACGATATTTATAATCACGATACATGTTTCCACATTGATTTAATTTCTCTAAAATTGTTTCAATTTGGGTTGCTTTTAAGAACAGTATATAATTTTTACTGGGTTCCATTCTAAAAATAACATTTTACTTTACATATTTCACAGTAATTTGTATTTAATCTTCTTACTCTTTCAAAAATGTTCTGGCACTATCTTGGTTTAAAACAATTACTGGATTATCTGTTTGAATATTATGAAATAACAATATTTTATGTAATTCATCAACTTTATTTGATATTAAATTTCCGCGGCAATCTTTAATTTTATATGATGTGCTACCCGAAGCTAATATATGACGTGATATTGTTATATTATTTCCATAAATTTCTGGTTCATATGCTTCAGGTCCAACATTTAAAATTGTTATATCTATATCAGCTGAACTTGTTCCACTTTTAACCAGTTCTAGAACAAAAATTTTACAAATTACAAATTATTATTTAATAAGTACATACATATATACCACATCGCGCTATGCCACTCTTACAAATTTAAGAATCAGAAGAAGGACATACAACCTTAATTTAAAAGAAAAATCTTACGTTTAATGTTACTGCTTCGATTGGTATCTCTTGCTTTAGCACCCAAGCCAACAATCAAAGCAGTTAAAATAGCACTTTTACCACTTCCATTTGCTCCTATTAACATATTTACCCGTCTGGATAGTTCAATTTTTAAATTGGAATGACACATAAAGTTTGTTAAATGAATGCGAACAATTTTACCACATCTTAGAGACACATCACTACTTAAAGATCGATTAGCTGGTTCCTAAATATACATGTAAGTACATAAAATTATAATTTTTAAGAATTAAAATATTTTAAACAAAGAATAACCATTTACTTCGATTTCACTTAAATGTCTCCTTTTGCTTGGTCCCGACGTGTCATTTGAATTAGATCGTTTTTTATTTTTACTCATAACTTATTTTGCGCCAACTTCTTATGATAACTAAATTAAGTAACAAAAAATATTCCTTTTTTTTTTCTAATCAATAGATTAAAAATCGTTAAAATAAATATTTACTTATAATAAAAATGTATTTAATGTGTGATATCTAAAAATAAAAACACTTTATATCGCAATTTATTTAAATTTGTTTATTTATTTTATTTTCGAATAACTTTTTTATGCATTCAACGATTTCTTTTTTAAATGTCAAACATTTTTTAAATTGTCATTTTAAAGCAGAAAGAGTTGGAGAGATGCTGGTGTAAAAAGTTGCTCAAATCGATTAAAAAGTCTAAATTGAATTATAAATAATAGTAAAATTTTGAATATTATATTACAAAATATAAATATTAGAAAATTTTTATTTTAGTTTTTGATAACGAAACTTTAAGGTCTCGTTTCAAAAATATTTAATATTTTTGAATTCATTCTCGTACGGTAAAACAGCTTGGAAATCAATAAAATTATGACATCTATTCTCAATTCTGGACTGGAAGTGGAACTATAACAAATGTCAAAGTCAAAGAACAAAAAATTTATTAGATTGACGTTTTTTTCGTATTATTTGGTATTATTGGGAAAGTGAATTGATACATGTGCTCTTTATATCATATTCAAATTAAATAATTTAAAATATTCAGATTATTTTTGTAATTAAAATGGGGAAAATTAAAAAAACGTCTTTAGATAAAAATGAAAAAAGAGTTCCTTTGGAGAAGCAAATTACCGAAGGTCATATTAAGAAAAATAAAAAAGGAAAACTTCGTCTTCGAACTGATGAAGAAGTAAATGTTTTGGATAGTAAAACAAGTAGTAAAATTTTAGCAACTGCTAAAAAACAACAATATGAAATGATGTTAGGTGATGAAGGTGATTTTCCTGTATTGAAACCACCAAAACCAAAAAAAACTTTAAAACTATCAAAAAAACCTAGTAGCGATAGTGAAGAAGATGAATTTAAGAGAGGAAAGTTTGATGACGAAGAAAATATAAACGAAAATAATTTTATGGATGATTTAAATATTGATATGGAAGATGAGCAAGCCTTTAAAAGATTTCAAAACATTGATGCTAATAAAAAAACAAAGAAACTTAGTGAAATTATTATGGAAAAAATTTCAGAAAAGCAACAAGATATTCATACAAAATTGGCGGATAATGAATCTTTACAAATTGAAGAACTTGATCCTAGAGTACGTGAAATGTATGAAGGTGTACGTGATGTTATGAAAAGATATCGTAGCGGTAAAGTTCCAAAAGCTTTTAAAATTATACCAAAATTACGAAATTGGGAACAAATTTTATTTATAACTGAACCACATCATTGGAGTGCAGCTGCAATGTTCCAAGGAACTAGAATATTTTGTTCAGTTTTATCACAAGGAATGACCCAAAGATTTTATAATTTAGTTTTATTGCCTAGAGTACGAGACGATTTATGTGAATATAAACGTTTAAATATGCATCTTTATAAGGCATTAAAAAAAGCATTATTTAAACCTGCTGCATTTATGAAAGGTATTATTTTACCATTACTAGAATCTGGTGATTGTACATTACGTGAAGCTATTATTTTTGGTAGTGTTATAGCACGTAATACAATACCAGTATTACATTCAGCTGCATGTTTATTAAAAATTTGTGAAATGGGTTATACTGGTGCCAATTCAATTTTTATAAGGATATTTTTAGATAAAAGATATGCATTGCCATATCGTGTTATTGATGCTGCTGTTTTTCATTTTATACGTTTTCAGAATGATAAACGTGAAATGACTGTATTATGGCATCAAAGTTTATTAACGTTTGTACAACGTTATAAAAATGATATTTCATCAGAACAAAAAGAAGCCTTATTTGAGTTATTAAGAAAAAAATCTCATCCGGCTATAACACCAGAAATAAGGCGTGAATTACAAGCATCAAAATGTCGTGATGTTGAAATGATGGAAAGTGAAAGTTTATTAAATGAGCAAAAACAACAAAATACATTTAATAATGATGAAATTGACGAACAAGATGATGAGGATAATGAAGATGATGATGATGAAGATGGAGATGATGAAGATGATGATGGAGAAGATGAAATGATGAATACAGTTGATTAGAAAATACATGTAAATGTATATATATTAAATTCTATAAATAAAAAAAAATATTTTAAGTAAAAATTTAAAGAATTCTAGTTTTTATAATATTCTATTTCTAAATCTTTTAAAAAAAAAATTATTTTTTTACCAAGTTTTAGACATCATTCAAAACAAATTCAGTTTCAACAGATGGAATTTATGGTCATTAAATTACAACATAAAAAAAAAAGTTAATGTTATACAATGTATAACAGTTTTTAATTTGTTTTCCCTTTTTGCTCTGTTTATTGTAAGCTTTCTTTAATGTTAACAGTTGTTCGCAAGTGGTATACTATTTATGTACACATTGAAAGTCAACTTTTTTAGGAAAGCGAAAGGCAATTTTAAATTTCTTTATGATTATTACAGTTTTATTTTTTATCACAATTAATCCAGTCCTTTAAGATATGAACGAAAATTTTCATATTTAATTTCCAAAAAATAATTTACATAAAAATATTATAAATAATTTTTTAAAATTGTGATATAAATTGTTAATTTTTATTGTAATATTTGAGAAAATTTAAAATAAAATAAAGAATTTCAATTTCTTGAACACCACATCAGCTAAAATTATAAGGGAGAATTTTCTTTTCATTTTTCTTTATTTTTTTTTTTCTTTTTTTTTTGTACATGAAAATTATAAAATCGATAAAAGTGAACTTCAAAAAGTTTTAACAAAAATATTCAATAAAGTAAAATTGTGGAAAAAGTGAAATTTTAATTTGTATTTTTAATAAAAAAAAAAAAAAAAAAAGATATTTATCAAATGAGAATACATTTTAGAAAATAAATTAAATATAATATTGTGTTTTGTTTGTTCTTTAGTTTTTAGTTTTAGTTCATTATAAGTAAATATTTTCCATCAGTATAATATAAAAATAAAATCATGTCGGCCGGACAAACAGGTTGGCATATTTTTTTTCGTTTTGTTTTTTTTTTTTTTTTTTTGTTAATTTAAATTTAATATATAAATTGAAATATAATATTTGGAATTAATTTATAAATAATAATATATTATAAAATAAATAAAAAATTTTTAAAAACGTAATTTTAAATATGTATTAAAAAAAATATTAAGCCTAATTGTATGCAATTCTTTTTTTTTTTTTTGGTTTTTATTTTTAATGACAGGAGTAATGGATTTCACTCTTATCTCTAGCGATTTTTTTTTATTTTTTCTTTTTGCATTTTGTTTTTATTTGTTATATGTGTATATACATAAAAATATTTATCCATAATATATAAATAAGTATATATATTTTTCTGATTTCTTTAATGTTACATAGTGTGTATGCATATATGTGACTTATATAAGTAGGTACATTGGTTTGGTACACATTTCAAACTTTACCTTAATTCTTTTATGTACATATCTATGTATGTACATAAGTAGATAAACATATAATATACATTTATTATATATTTGTTTTAATTTTATATATACATACATACATAATATGTATGGATATACCTATATAAAGATGTATAAAAAGAAAAAAGTATATGTAAATATTAAATTTTCGGGCACACATTTTAGAATAAAAAAGTAAACGAGCAAAAAAGAAAAACCAAAATCTAATAAATCAAATTACAGAAAAATACAAAAAAAAAAAAAAAATGGTTTTGTAAGAGAATTTCAATTTTTTGGTTGTTTGTTTTCGCTTTTCTTTTGGTTACATTTGGTTAGATGATTTATAAAGAAGGGGGAAGAAAAAGGATGAGAATATATAATATATTGTAAAAGATTTTCTATTTATTTTAAGAATTTTTTTTTTCTATTCACTTTCTATTCATTTCTAAAATTTTTAATATTTTCTAGTGATGCTACGAATTAATTGCATGAAAAATACAATTTTAATTTGATTTCCCAAGTATATTTTATGTGATTGATTATAATAATAAATTATTGGTATAGTACAAAAGATCTAGAAAATAAATAGAAAAGCCTGGTTTTTTTTTTATTTAAGTTTTGTTTAAATAGTCGTTTCTTACATACGACTACATACATACATATGTACATATTTAATAGCATTAAAAATCAGATGTTTGTTTTACATCTTTTATTTGATGCAGTCGAAGTTCAAAATTTTTGAAAAAGAATAATATGGACGAAAATAAAAAAAAAAAAATCGACAGCCATAGACCCTTTTCCTGAAATAGATTCATATAATATAGAATGCATATACATTTACATACATACATAAATCAAATAAAGAAATAGATAGAGATTAATTACACTTTGTACTTTAACAATTTTGGCAACTAAAATTTGAGTTGCAGTATTAAAACTGCACTTTTAATTGAAAAAATCTTAATAGAAATTTTAAGATTTTCATTATAGTTTTCAAAATGTTCAGCTGCAACATACATACATATTTCAAAGAGTATAAAACTAATATAATTCTTTATTCTTAAAATTAACTTTATACATTAGAAATTGAAAATTTATTTTGTCTTAAATAGTATTTTAAAAAAAAATATATAATAGTTATTTATCATAGAAATTCCAATAACTTTTTAAAAAATTTTTTTTTTTGTTGCATATAGGGTACTATTAGAGAAAATTATACTTATTTATTTATTTTTTAATTCTTTTAAATTTAAATGTATTTTATAGTAGAAATAAATAAATAAAAATTAACAAAAAATTATGGAAAATTATTATTATAATTTATTTACATAAATATTATTTTAATATTTATTATATAAAATAATTTTATTGTATTAACCTGTAACCAATTTAATTATATAACTCATTGACAAAAATATAATTTATTTTTTAAATTAAATCATTTATATATGTTATATAACTTTCATAAGTTAATATAAAGTAATATTATACTATAAAAGTCAATAGTTTTTCTCAGATCACTGTATAGATGAATCATTTTTGATTATATTCTGGGTTTAATTATACTGCTATGTTTAAGTAAAACCATAATATATTATCTTATTTTTATGTTTAACAAAAAATCTGTTAATTTAATTTCCTACTCATGTTCCTATTAAATTATAATAAATACAATTGTTTTCAAATTTTATAAATAAATTCAATTTTTTCAAATGTTCATAACTGAAATTCATACGTTTTTTGATAAAATTTTAAAATTTACTTATATGTTTTTCATTATTTTGCATAGTAACTTAAAAATTTAACAATGTAAACATGCTGTTGAGCATATCTACTTTATTTAAAACTGATTTCCTTTTCATTTCTTTGCATTTTATTGAGTAGGAAGAATTATTTGCTCTTGTATAGCATCCACATCCTCAAGTCAGAAAAAATTTAAATTTGTTTAAAAAATATTTAATAAAAAACAGCTCTGACATTGGGGCCTCGGTGGCGTACAAAATTTACAGCCACACATGAAAAGGATAGGCTGTGTAATTTCCTGTTCACAAAAAAAAACAAAAAAAACATTTCGAAATGATCATAAATTTTTTCGTTTTTCACTTTTATTAATTAGTTATTTTTTGTATTAAATTTTCAATCTTTTTTTTTTCGTTATTATTTTTAGAAATGTCCTATAAAAACATAAGCCCCTTACGGATATGCAATTTTTTATTTTATTTTTATATTGAGATAAATTACTAAAGAAAGATGTGATTTGTACATAGCGGTTTTTTTTTTTGTAAATTTTTTTTCACCAAATATTAAATTTAAACAAATAATATTAAATATTTATTAATAATAATAATTCATTATAAGAATAAATTATAAAAATAAAAAATTAGATTAAGTGAACACACAATATAAAAATACTATTAACTTGAGAGCTGAGAATACTCAGTCATGAGTTAAGTAGGATATAAAATTTAAATTCATTCTTTTCAGTTTTATTTAGGAATATGTAATAAAATAAACTTATTAATAAATAAAACATTTAAAAAAAACAAAATGTGATTTGTAAATATTAATGTGTATTAAATATAAATAAATAAGAAAGATTAAAATCGAATTATCTGACTTTAATTCAAATTCAATTTATATCACGTCACCATTTTGATATTTAAGTGGTATCATGTTCCTTTAAAATTAAAATTAAAATAAAAAAATAACAAAACTCAAGTTTTACTTTTTGTTAAATTTGCGTTAAATTGGTTAAATAGATTCAAATTGATACTTAAGATATATAAATTGATTTTATTTGTTAAAAAAATTATTTTTATTTTCTATTTCTTTCTCCTTTCCTAAATCCATTGACTCTATATATATGTATATAGAAACTACATTCCTTTTATACGAGATACATATATGATATATATATGTATATATATATATGATGATATATACTTAGTAAATCGCATTGATATATATATTTATATATTATATTATGTTTCTTTCTCCTAAGTATTAAATAAACATTTGTTTTCTTTTTTTATAGTTTAATTATCTTCATTTTTACATTACGTTTTTAACTTTATTTTTTTTTATACAGCTGATGGTGATTTTAAAGAGAAGCTTATAGCTTCTGTTAAAAAAGAAGTTAAACAATTAATGGAAGAAGCTGTTACAAAAAAATTTGTTCATGAAGAAAGTGGTGCTGTAACATCATTATGTGCTGCAGTTGAAGCATGTTTAAGTCAAGGATTAAGACGCCGTGCATTAGGTTTATTTAAAACATCATCTACAACAGCATTATTACATAAAGTTGCCAAACATTGTCCAGAAGCTGCTATTATTAGTAAAAAAGTTCAAGATATTGAAAATAGTGATCCAAATAAACGTTCATCATCAAGTAGTGATAGTGTTAATAAACCACAACCAATTTTAAAAAAAGGTAGTAGCAGTTCATCTGTATTATCAACAAGTAGTCCACCATCATCACCACCAGTTGTAAAGTAATTAACAAAAAAAAACAAAAACAGAAAAATAATTTAATAATAATATGTATTTTAAACATTAATTAAACGTAATTTTTTTTTTAGATATCTTTGGATTCGA
Source organism: Poecilobothrus nobilitatus (assembly GCA_947095535.1). Classification (NCBI taxonomy): domain Eukaryota; kingdom Metazoa; phylum Arthropoda; class Insecta; order Diptera; family Dolichopodidae; genus Poecilobothrus; species Poecilobothrus nobilitatus. The sequence goes on along the minus strand of OX352773.1, from coordinate 58,314,407 downwards.
TTAGCTTTGTATGAGAAAAGATTATCAAAAATTATTGAACATTTAGTGACAAATTCATCTAGATATTATGAAAGAGATTCTTTAGTATCTGATCCAGATTATGGATCAATATTAAGTTCATTACTTGTTGGACCATGCGCATTGGAATATTCAAGAACAAAAACACCAGATCATTTTTGGTCAGATCCACATGCTGATGAATTGGTAAAATACATATTTTAATTTATATTAACATTTAAAATTAATTGAATTGAATTAAAATCATAGGTACAAAGACATAGAATTAGTTCAGGTAATCCAACACCACCATCATGCCGACGACCAATTATTAATTTTAAACGTAGCCTACATACAAGCTCAGAAGAAGCTAGTTCTGGTTCCTTTAAATCATCATCATCAGTTTCTGTTGCAAAAGATTATGTTGAATCATTGCATCAGAATTCACGTGCAACACTTTTATATGGAAAGAATAATGTTTTAGTGCTTCCAGTAAGAATGAGACAAGTATTTGAAAATTTATAATACAACTGACTTGGTTTTTTTTGTTTTCTTTTGTAGAAAGATGTAAGTGAGCCAATGCCTGGATATTTAAGTTTACATCAAACAGCACAATCTTTAACAGTTAAATGGACCCCAAATCAATTAATGAATGGGCATAGTGAAAATGAATCAACTGATAAAAGCTTTTTTTGGGCATATGCACTTAATATAAATGTTGATGAAATTGTATATGTACATTGTCATCAGATTCGAGGTGAAGATACAGGTGGTACAATAATTCTTGTTGGACAAGATGGTGTACAACAACCTCCAATACATTTTCCAGAAGGTGGTCATATGGCAGCATTTTTAGGATGTTTAGAAACTGGTTAGTATTTGTATCTATATTAGTTGTGAATTATAAAATATTTTTATTAAATTATTATACTTGAATTTTAGGTTTGTTACCACATGGTCAATTAGATCCACCATTATGGTCAAATCGAGGATTTGGTAAAATATTTTCATGGCCACAAAAAGGTAGACGTCGTATATTACCATCAGTTTTAGAAAATAATGAAGAATATCCAACTGACTATGTATTCAGAGTAGTAAATAAAAGTAATCATGAAGAATTTTGTAAGTTTAAAATTTGAATTGTTATGATTAAAAGCCATTTATTTTATTTGCAATTTTTATTGTTTTATATTGTTTTCATCATAGTGGCAACTCATCCTATTTTGGAATTAGGTCGTACAAGTCCAAGACGTGTTCAGCTTGGTAGCTGTTCAACAAATGGTAGTAGTGATTGTTCTAGTAAAAGTATGTCATTAGATCAAACTGAAAGTCCACAAACCGTATTACCAAACCAATCAGCAAGTATTGCTTTGGTTTGTACAACAATGAGAAGGCAAATTATTTCACGTGCATTTTATGGTTGGTTAGCATATTGTAGACATTTGTCAACTGTTCGAACCCATTTATCTGGTTTAGTAAATGGCAGAATAACTCCAGAAGGTAAGCGAAAAATCATGTGGTCTTTTCGTGCATTACAATTTTCGAGGTTGTAAATAATAAAGAATGTTAAAAGTGGAAAAGTAGATTAGATGTGCAATATGCAAATAATAAAAATACTAAAAGTTGAAAAAGTAGATTAATTAGATTTTTGAAGTGGTGATTTGTAGAATATCAAGAATTAATAAAATAGTAAACGCTGTACAGTTGGTAAAAATTTTCTTAAAAGTTGAAGTAGCAAATTTTTTTTCAAAAACAAATTAAAGTCGAACTGTATTTTTTGATCATATAATTCCAATATAACTACATTTTACTTTCGTACATATATATATATATGTAATTTATATTTTCTTTTGTTTTAATTGTGTTTTAGTTGGAGCTGAAGAAGGTCTTACAAAAGAGAAATGGACAAATTTGCAAAATGATGGTATTGTTAGTGATGGAGAAGAAGTGTATAGATTGGTTTATTACGGTGGAGTTGATCATGATATAAGAAAACAAGTTTGGCCATATCTTTTAGGTCATTATGAGTAGGTCTACAAAAATGATTGTTGCTGTTTCAGATTTATATATATATATATTTTTTTTTAAGATTTGGAAGTACAACAGAAGAACGTCTTAATTTGGATGAAAATACAAAACGTTATTATGAAACAACGATGAGCGAATGGTTAGCTGTTGAAGCTATTGTTAGACAACGTGATAAAGAAAAAACAGCTCATGCTGTAGCAAAATTAAGTTCTGAAAGTAGTAGTGGTGGACATAAAAAAATTGTATTGGACCCAGATGATGAAATGGAAAATGATGTATTTGAAGATAATGATTTTTCTGATATATCAGATCCTGGTGATTATGAAGATGATAGACGAAATGATTTTGATGATGAAGATGAAATTCCAATAATAAATGATTCGGCTACATCGAACCAAGGTAATGAAACACCAAATAAAAAAAATAATGAAAAACCAACACGTTTAAATAAAAGTAGTACAGATTCTGGTAATGTTCCTGATGAATATATTAAAGATTCTGATAATAATGATGATGATGATCTAAACAAAAAATTATCAGAGAAAAATACTGATGATGATAAAATTAATAATGAAATAATAAAACCAATACTTCAATTAAATATACAAGAAAATTGTTTTACAATAGATAATGATAATATCACTACAACTATTACTACAACTATTGACACAATAACAAACATTGGTAATAAAGATGATGAAACATTAGAAACAAAAACATTTGATAATAATGAAATAAATATCAGTAATAAGAGTTCTCCATCCACATCATATGAAACAGTTGGAAATGAATTTCTTGATTTAACAAATAATGATGTTAGTGATGTTGATGATAATATTCGTATACCAGAATTTCAAAGTATTGATGGTGGTGATGTTCAATTAGAGTTAACTGATGCAATGACTGTCAATGAAAATATTCCTGAAATAACAGTTGAGAAAGATGAAAATGATGATGAAGATAGTGGTGATGGTGGTAATGGTGATGATGAAGGTGATGTTGATGGTGAAGGTGATCTTGATAGTGTAGAAGCAAGTGGTGATGGTTATATTGATAGTGATATTTATGATACTGGTGGTGGAGGTAGCTGTGAAAATGATAGTTTTGAAAATGATATTACTATGAAATTTGATTCAAATAATAAAGAACCCCAAAAAGAATCAACAGATGATGATAGTGATGAAAAAACACAAGTATCATTTAATAACAGTCAAGATAAGGAAGAAAAAATTAAAACACGTCCACCAGCAGCTGCAGTTATTGTAACAAATGCATCAATTGATGTATCATGTTTAGATAAAATTGATAATATTGATAATGATACTGATAAAACTTGTACAATGTCGCCAGTACAAGAGGAATCAAATGGACAAGTATTAGATGCATTGCAAGAACCAAAATCAACATGTGTATCACCAGCTAGTTCAAATGGTGGTATTTATACAGTAAGAATTTTAGACAAAACTTAAATTTTTTTTCTTTTTACTGTCTTTTTTATTTTGTTTATATAATTTTAGTGCGAATTATTAGAGTCATTTGGTTTAAATTTACATCGAATTGAAAAAGATGTACAACGATGCGATCGAAATTATTGGTATTTTGCAAATGAAAATTTAGATAAATTAAGAAATGTTATATGCACGTAAGTAAATTAATAAAATAAATCATTTCAAATAAACATAAAAGAAAAAAAAATTAATATATAATACAATTATTATTAAAATTAACAGATATGTTTGGGAACATTTAGATATTGGTTATATGCAAGGTATGTGCGATTTAGTAGCACCACTCTTAGTTATATTTGATGATGAATCATTAAGTTATGGTTGCTTTTGTAAATTAATGGAACGTATGATTGAAAATTTTCCGAATGGTGGTGCAATGGATATGCATTTTGCTAATATGAGGTAAAAAGAAAAAAAATGGAAATTTTATTTTTTGAAATTTTTTATTTAATTTCTTATATATACAAATACTTATAGATCGCTTATACAAATATTGGATTCAGAAATGTATGATTTAATGCATGCACATGGTGATTATACACATTTCTATTTTTGTTATCGATGGTTTCTATTAGATTTTAAAAGAGAATTAATTTATACTGATGTATTTGCAACATGGGAATGTATATGGGCAGCAAAACATGTTGCTAGTGGACATTTTGTTTTATTTTTAGCATTAGCATTATTGGAAACCTATAGAGATATAATATTATCAAATAGTATGGATTTTACAGATGTTATAAAATTTTTCAATGGTAAAAAATAAAAATTTACACTTTACAACTTAAAAAAAAAACAAAAATTTAAAATACATTTTCTTTTTTTGGTTTTTTTTTTTAGAAATGGCTGAACGTCATAATACTCCATCAGTTTTGAAATTGGCACGTAGTTTAGTGCATCAATTACAAACAATTATTGAAAATAAATAAAAAAGAAAAAATATATGTTTTAAGTTATAAATATTAAAAAGAGAAAAAATAATTTTGAAAATGTTTTAAAAAGACAAAAATAAGATATAATTAATGAAGATAATTATTACAAAAAAACTAATAATGATCCATTTTACTATATTTACATCTGATGATATATACATTTATAATATTGAAGAAAATTGAAAGATGAGTTTATAAATTAGTATAAAACTCTATAAAAAAAAAACAAAATGCTGGGTAGGTGGTATAAAATTAATAGTATTATCTTTTTTTGGTTTTGTTTTTTAATTTTAAAATTTAAATTTTTTGGATTGTTATTTTTTCGTTACATTTATTTATTTATTTAAGTTCAATCCCCTATCGCATGCAAGTGGTAGGGGAGTGAGGACCGCCTTTCCTTCACAGGTGTGGCAGCAGTTTACAATACTATATTATTTAATTTATATATTTAATTTTACGTTATAGATACTATACTAAAAATAAACTTTGTAAAATTAAATTTTTAATGCTCAAGTTCCAAGGCGACTTGTTTGAAATAAATTGAAAAAAAAATTTTTTTTTATTGAAAATGCAATGGACAAATTTGTTTGAATTTTTGATCCGAATTATTGAATTGTAATTGTAAACAATCGTCAATACATTTCATGAGCGTAAAAACTTATGACCAATAAAATGTCTAAACAATCAATTTTCTGTTTTCCTTTCCACTCCTATAAGAAGTATAGGATATCCACTAAGTTATTTATTCTTCATATTTGAATAAGGTTCAGTTTCTGGAATCATTAATTTAATTAAGCCGTTAAGTTGATTACTCGACTGTAGCTATATATTGTACAAAACTATGAAACGTAAATATTTTTTTTTATTTCTACGCCATCTATTATCTTATACAAGAATTATTTCATTATTATTTTGATTTTTATATAAATATTTAAATTTTTTTTTTGAATTAAATAAAAAAACTGATCAAACAATAAAAAAAGGTTTATATAATCCTTTATATAAAAAATAAAGGGATGTATAATATTGAATATCGAAAATATTTTATTGTATATCGAAAATATTTTTTCTTTTATTTTTTTTTATCAAATTTTTCCTTTATATGTATTATATGAATTTTAGATTTCCTTAAGACAAATCCTAAAAATAGAGAGGTATTTAAACCAGTTTTTAATTAATTGGATCGACATCATTTAATTTATGTTTTTGTATTTGTGATTTTCCTATAAATATCATATTAAAAAAAATTGTAATTTATGATCTCAAAATTATATATTTAATTAAATGTAATTTAAAATGTAAATATAGTAAATTGAAAATCATAAAATAAAAACAAAAAAACCCAAAGAAAAAAAAATAAGAAAACATATTTCATATAATCATTTAAAAACCAAAAATCTAATTAATACAATATATAAAAAAAAAAAATTAAATTATAGAAATATTATTATTAAAAAAAAAAACAAAAATGGAAATTAAAAAACAAAAAAAACATTCATTTTTTTTAATTAAATATATCAAAAGTATATAAAACAAAAATAAATATATATATACATACATATTATACCATATATAATTACCGTATATATAAATTATAAATAGTAGAAAAGGAATATATAAATATATATTATATAAAAATCATTATACATCTCCTTATTATTTATTTCTATTTTTTATTTTTTTTTTATTTTAAATTTAAAATTATTATATATAAAAACTTAATTAACAAAAACCTATCATTATTAAACATATTGTTGAAAAAAAAAAAAAGGCTTTCAATGTTTTCTATAAGTAAAAATAAAACAAGACAAAAAAAAAACAAATATAATAAATATAAATTTTATTTGATACTTTTGTAAATGTTTTATATATTTTATAAACTATATTAATAATAATAATACAAAGTAATTAAAAGTATAAAAAAAAAGAAAAATTGTTATTTTAAGTGAAAATGAAATTTTCATAAATCAGACATTAATATTAGACAAAAAAAAAAAAAAATTAAGTAAATCAAGTATAGCTGTTATGGTTTATATCTTGGATGCACAAAATAAAAGTAAAAATGAAAAAAAGAAATGTAAAAAATATTTAAAAAATTATACAAAAAACATAAAAATTAAAAATCATTATTACAAATTAAAAAATGGTATAGGTTTTACAAATTTTGAAATATATAAAATCACATGAAATTTTAATTAAAAAATTTAAGGATTTAAATCTTAAAAAAAAAAAAAAACTATAAAAAAAACCATGAAAAAACTATAAATATATAAAATTTATTACTTTATTCTTAGACTGATTATTAGAACAAAAATAAAAACAAAAAAAAAAAAAAACATTAATGTATATTTATACTAAATTAAATTTATTTCTAAAAATATTCAAATAATTCAAAAATTATCATCATCAAATTAAAGTTTCCTATACCATATTAATTTATATAGTCATACAATATATGACAAAACAACATAATCAAAAACAAAAATTATTAATAATTATATTAAAAATTTTCATTTTTTTAAATGATATCCTGTGTTTTTTAACTATATATATATATATATATATATGTTTTTTTTTTTTGCGTGAATAGGTAGAAATCTTGATTCGAAAGACACTAACGAGATTAATGGGTGAATTTTGTTTGAAAGTGTTGAACTTAAACCAACCAAACACAACCTTCGTTTTAAATCAAGCATTATATATTATAGAACGTATCATATAATGTACTGTTTGATTTTGGGAGGAGGGATTGAGGAAAAGAGAATTAAAGGAAATTGGAAAATTGGGAAATATGAGAAATTACTAGATGTTGGAAGGATTATTATTTAGAACAAACATATTATATTAATATTTAAATACAGAATCTTGTCTGTAAATTACTCTTTGATTTTATTTTCACGAGTATTTTTGTATTTTTATACGTACCTTTGAATAAATAACATTAACAGAAAATGAGTACAATATTAAATAGAATATTTTTGTTTTAACTTAACAATTTCACTGTCTGAATGAATTAAATACATTATGTCATTTAAATGTACTTCTAATAAATTTGTATATTGATCTTCTTATGACTGAATGTGTTATTATTTATTGAAAAGTCAAATATACCACGATACATATTGAACTCATAAATTATAACACTCTGAAAAAAAAAAAAATTAAAATTTTTCAAATGAAATGATAAAAGTGTTTGGTTTTTTTGGTCACACTTACAAAATTCAATTAAACACTGAAAGCGCTAAATTGTTTTTCATGAATTACATTATGTGAAAATCTTTCCTGTTTACTTCAAAACAGAACTAATTTTGTCATCATTTAATTAAAAATAAATTAACCTAAGATAATTTAAATATAAATTGATTAAAAAAATCACAGGATATTAATAAGATTATATATATATATATATATAATATATATATGTTATATAAATTTAATTAAATGTATTTTGTTTAGTATTTCAAATTAAAGTATAATAAAAAAAAATATATACATAAAATATATAAAAGAAACCAAAACAAGAAATTAACACACAGAGCTGTGCAAAAAGATAGTAATTATGTAGTGAGTTTTTTGTTCACGAAACCATTTTTCTTGAACTTAAGAAACTTAAAAAAAAACTATGTATATGTACTCTGTTGTATACTATTATACTAGTAGCTAAAGTTTTAACATTTTTTTTTTTTTATTTGTAAAATATAATAATCTTATTATCATAATTGTTATATTGAATTTTTTTTTAACCATTATTTAGTTGTTAATTGTCTAAAAAAAATAAGTATAACTATAGATATATTATATTATATTTAACAAAAAAAAAAAAAATTGAAATTGCCCTGAAAGTATGCAAATTATTTACAATAAATTTCATCGATGTTTTTAACTAAAATTTTTTACTATTTTTGAATATTATATTTTAATTTTTTTTTTTAGAGCATACTCCTATTACAACCCTTTAAATATTTTACACTTTTTTCATTATATGACTATTTTATGTCCAAAATTTTTAAATTTTTTTTTTTTTCTGTTTTTTTCATAAAAACATAAAATGGCAATTTAAAAATCATCTTTTATTTTGTGGTGCAGATTTTTTTTAAGAAAATATATTAATAAACTTGAAATGAAAATGAAAAAATAATAATGATTTAACAGATTATTTTCTAAATTAAAATAAAACAATTTTTATTTCGAAAAAACAAAACGTTGAAAAAAAACAACCCACTTTAAATATTCAAATATAATAAGCAATGATATGTATTAAATAAAATTCATTCTGATTTCCGCAAAAAAAATATTAATAAATAAATTATTATTTAAATTAATATTAAATTTTTATACTTACTTAGATTACACATTGTCTATCGTTTTAGTTATATATATATGTAATTCAGAATATTGATATATTTTAATTAAGGCTTGTCCAACAATTAATTACAAAAAAAAAATAATAAAAGAAATAAACCATATTATATAATTAAAATAGGGATATACCCCTTTATATATTTTTATGTATAAGTAGAAAATTATTATAGTAAGACACGTATAAATTGTTTGTGTATAAATAAATAATACATAAATATATGGAAAAAAATCATTGTTATAAATATAAAAAATTACCTAAAAACTATAAAATTAGTAATTTTAGCATTAGTAATTTTTTATTTTTTGTTTTTTTTATGGATATTAAAAAATCTAACAATTAACTATTAATTGTTAATTGTTATACCTTTTAAACAATCAACAGAAATCAGAACACATTTCCCATATAAATTTTATTTTTTATTATTAATTATTTTATCATTTAAAAAATTTATTTAATGCATAATTTTTCTAAATTCAATCGTAAAAAAGAATAACAGCTCTGATTTTTTATTTATATTTTATATAAATAATATTTGTATGTATAATATTAAAAAATTAAAAAAATAAAATATTAAGTGACTTTTATATATTTTGTATTGTGTACAAGTGATGCTATATATAAAGAAATTTCCAACATATCTTTGTTAAAATTAAACTAAAAAACTATTGTACTATTAATAGCTACTATAAATTTTTTTTTTTCTCTGAAAGAAAATAAATAAATTAATTATTTAAAAAAAAAATTATTATTATTATTTGTTGCGTTATATATGGTTATATATAGAAAACAAAAAAAAACCAAAAATACTAATACTATTAAATTTAATTTAAATGTTATATTAAAATAATGTCAAAATATATATTTAAAAAAAAAATAAAAGAAAAAATAAAAATAACATGATTAAAAACTATAAGATCATAATATTGTTATAACAACAAAAACGAAATAGTTTTTATATTTACATATACATATACTTTTAATATTATATTCTTATTTTAATTCAGAAAATTATTTACATTATATCAATGTTCAATCAATGTTCAATCAACGTTCTAATTTTTTTTTTTTTATATTATATAGTACTTCTATTTTAAGTAACATTATATTAGTAAATTTTCTCATATAACCACATATATGTATACTATATAATTAATTTCAAAAATATTCACATCTCTTAACGTTGTTACTATATTTTTTTTAACGTTCAGATCAGAAGTTAAAATACAAAATATTATATTAAATTAAAACAGGAATTTTGTAATAATTTGGTATATATATACAATTTGATAAAAATTATTATAAAAATATTAAAAAAAAAAAAAAAAAAAAACAATTAATGTATTGAGATCATAAAGTGATCATAGAAACATCATAAAGGTATTAATTTATGTACATTGATCTTAATTAATTATATATAATTTTCTCAATGCAAAAATTTTCAAAAATAAAAAAAAACAAAAAAAAAAATAATAATAAATTACATAGAAAAAAATATAAATAAAAAACAAGCATTGGTACATAACATTTAATTAATTATAATAAAAAAAAATAAAATTCAACTTTTAAATATATTTTACTTAAACGAAAAAAAAAGAGAAACGGCAGCTATATAATATTTTTTTAAAATATATATATATATTTTATAAAAAAAAAAAAACAGTTTTAAAATTTTCTTAAATATGTATATTATATAAATATTTATCCTACATCCTTTATTCTATATATATATCATTTATATATTCTATTAATTTATTGTTTTATTTTTATTATTTATATTATTTGTTGATTTTAATCAAAGTTTCTAGTTTAGTTTCAAAAAAAAAACAAAAATACATAATATATTTTTATTATTTGGTTTTAATACAAAAGTTATACATAATTAAACTTTTACCAATCATAAATATTGACTAAAACCATTATATAATTCATTATCTTTGGCTAAAATTCTACAATAATTTTGGACTCTAAAATATTATAAATTACAATCAAAATTTTCATTATTAAATATAATACAGTTTATTACCCATATACCATTATACTATACATCGAATATAAAATAGATATAAAATAAAAAAAACACTATATAAATTTTACAAAAAAAAAAAAGCAAAAAAATGCTTCAACATTTTATTAATTAAATAAATTTTGTCTTTATATCAATATGTTTTCAATATTCTTCAATTTCAGTTGAATTTGAAGATTTTTTTTTTTTTCTAATCGATCTAAGAATTATTTTAATCAAAACAAAACAATTAATTAATATCATAAAATTTCTTTCACTTATATTCACTTATAAAATATATCTTTTAATTTACAGAATATTAATTATCTTTTTATTAAAATCGGTTTTATCGCTTTTCTATTTTACAATGGATACTTTTCCTTCATTTAAAGAATATTTTAATTAAATTCTCTTTAGTGGTGAAATGTATACTATATAGTATTTGAAGTTCATTCATTATTAGATTATGATTGTATTATAATTTTTTAGTTATTCAAAAATATAAGTTATTTTAATTTTATAAATTTATCAAAAATTAATACAATTTTTTTTTTTTATTTAATCGCATTTTATATAATAAAGATAAAAGTAGTAAAATAAAAAAAAATCACTTAAAACAAGAAAAAATTATTATAATTAAAGTTTATAAAACTTAAAATGTACCTAAAATAAAAAAAAATAAAAAAAAAAACAAAAACAAAAATTTATATTTTTCTAAATAAAAATAAGTAATAAAAAAAAACATAAAAACAAAAATTCTTAAAAATTTATTTATTTATTTAAAAAAAAAAAAAATTTTTAAGTTTTATTTTTCAAATATATATTTTATTAAATTATATCGAAAAATATTTTTTTAAAACAACTTGTAACAAAATTTTTTAATACTAAAAAATTATTTATTTCTTTTTTTTTTTTTTTTTTAATCCTTTATATAATTTATTAAATTTTAAATTTACAATTATAAATTTAATGAAAAAATATACTAAAAAAAATTTAAAACGCAAAAAAAATAAAACAAAATGAATATTTTTGCCAAATATACATAATATATTTTAATGTAAATTTAATTAAATAATATTTATATAAAAAAAAAATATAAATAAAAAAAAAATACAGTCTCTTAAAGTTAAAAATGAAACTATATAGTTAATCAATAATCACAAATAAGAGATGAATCTATTAAAAAAGTACACCATTTTTTTTTTTTATTTAAAAATTATCATGTCATTAATAAATTAAATAAAATAAAATTGTTATTATTTACATTAAACATTAGAAATAACATTCATAAAATTAACATCTGTCAATAACTGTCAAATATATTTTCAAAAGAGATATCAAATAGTTAAATAGTTTCTGGGCAGTTATGTTCAGCTGGTTCAGCCTTTTTAAACCATCGTATATTCATTCAAACTGTAACAGAAAAAAAAAGACAAATGCCTACGTAAAGGCGAAATTTTTAAAAACAAATTATTTATACGTTCAGCTACTCCAACTTCAAACAAATTAAAACAAATCAAAAACAATTCATTTAATAAAAAAACAATTGTTTTCTTTAACTTGAAACACTTTTCTGGGATATTTAAAAATAATTAAACTAAATTTTCATTAAAATTATTATCAAAAAAAAAAAATCTTATATAAATAAAATTTTATATTAAGATTTAATTATTTCATATACACATAAACATACATACATACATACATATATATTTTACATAATATTTACAAAATTAAAAGCAAGGTACATAGTTATATAATTAAAAGGTATAAATAAATTATTTTTATTAAATATTCGTTAATGTTATTTATTATACATATATTTTATGTAAAATGTAATTTTATTTGTCTAAGTAATTAAAAAAAATATATATACATATACATATATAGGTATATATATTTAATTAAAAAAAAATAAAACAAGAAAAGTCATTAAAATATGCATACATACATATAATCATTAAGAAAAAACAAAAAAAAAAATTAAATTAAATAAAATTCTTACAAATTGCATGTGTGTAAATTATAAAACTATTTATTTAAAAAAGAAAAATAAAATATATAAATATTATAACAAAAAAAAAAAAAAAAAAAAAGAATAAAAAAATACACATTTAATTAATAATTACCTATTTAAGGTATTTATAATGAAAAATTATCTATATTTATGAAAATATATTGTATTTTTCAAATACCAAAGAAACAAAATTAAAAAGAAAAACACACAATTAATGCAAATTAAATAATAAAAATGTTTAGAAAAAATTGTTTAACATAGAATTTGTATTTTGTTTTTATTTCATAAAAAATAATTGAAAATAAGAATTTTAGGACATGAAAATAAAATATAATTTTTTAAAAAGTAATTCATCTAACTAAATGACGCAGTACGTAAATCGAAACACAGAATTGAGAATAAATAATAATTATAATTTAATAGTTGTATCGCAACACCACACAAGAAAAATGAAGGTTGATTTATCTGCGTTGCGGTGAAACAAATTAAATTAAATTTATGTAGGTACTTATATAAATAAAAAGTAATTCTCAAAGTTGATTCTGATTAGCACTTTTAATAAATCTTGGTTCGACATAGTTCCACCTAAGATATCTATTTCGACTATGCTTTTATGAATAACCTGTAATTCATATTAATACATTTAGGTTTGTTTGGTTCGCTACCGTGTACATTTAAATTAGGTGGGTTTTTAGCCAAAAGCGATGGCTAAAATTGATTCATGAAAAAAATATGTTCAGTTTGTTATATTGCAAAATTTTTTTCAATATAGAATTTGGAACTTTGGTGAACAGTTGAGTAATTACTTTTTCGCTCTTGATAATGTCGAAATAAGTCTATTTCAACAAATTCATTGCTCTCTTGTTTTCCTTTTAGGATATAAATGTATAATTTAATGCAAATTTTTATGTACAGTTTCCAGTCTTTTTTTTACCTAAAATAGCTTTCTAAGTTTTATTAAAATTTAGGTTTCCAACAATCAAATTCTCGGTTCTCTATGATTTTTTTTTTTTTTATTAGGTATAAATTATAAAAAACAAACTGAAATGAAAATATGTAATAAATTTTAAAAATTAAAAAGTTGATTTCATAAAGAATTTTATAGGTTTTGAAGCATCACATTCCTTCGTGTTATATGTATATGGAACAGAACCTTTAATTTTTGGACCTTGATTTAAAAACAATGACTTCGGTAACGAGATGTTACAAATAGACAAACAGTTGACATGTTTTACGATTTCCATAGTTACAGAAGATATAAGATATATTTTTCTATGTAATTTATCAACTCCTCGAACAATTCCAATTCCATGACATTCTAATGAAGAGTTTTCATCTTTGAAATGACACATGTATACTACATTCGCATCAACGAGATCTAAAAACTGTCTTTCTGATAGTATATCATAACCAAATAGCTTGAGTTTTACATCATCTAAGCAGCAACATATAGGCTTAACATCAGTAAAAAAATCATATTTGTTTTTTAAAATGCGATCTAGTTTTGATATTAGTACTAAATATCTGTTGTTTTTTGAATGAAAATTCCTTAGATTTTTTTCATCTTTACTTTGTTCAGATTTTGTTGTTAGAATCGAATTCAACACCACAAAATTGAAATTTAAGTTTTCTAAATATTTTATTGATCCTTCATTAGTTTCCAGTGATAAATTTTCGTTTTTAAAAATATTCAATGGAATATTTTGTAGAACTTCTTTTTTCATTAAAAAATTGAAATTATTAAAAGGATTAGAACTTTGCAATTGTAATACTTCTGTTGGTCTTAGAAAGTGACATAATACAGCTATTAATTCACTTCCAAATCCCTTGTTATAACCCATTGTATTAATTATCCATGGCATACTAGAGAGTTCTTTGTTTTCACTACAATACCTGGATAACTCTTTAATATTCTGTAAATATCTTTTTGGGTTACAAGAAACAGTATTATCTCCATACAAAATAGCTTTAGTGGGATACAAGTTAAAAAAGTATCCAGGACCAAGAAGAGGGCGATCAACAATTGTTGCACTTATTGTTTGAGGTAAATAAATTTCAGGTTGCCCGATATCTAAGTCAATTAAGAGGATTTTTTTATGATTTTTCAGTTCTTTATTTACTATGTACCGTAAGCATGTTGATTTTCCAACAGACTTTCCACCAATTATCATAAGTTTACAATTTTTCTTTAATTGAATCATTTTCCATTTAGGATCAATTATTAATTTATTATCACATTCCTTATAGATAATACTACGCAAAATAAATTCACTTACATAATAGGATCTATCGATTCGCATAGAATTCATATTTGGAAATAAATTTTCTTCCACATATTTCTCAATTATTTTAATTTTTTTTGCTGCATAATTTTTTTCCAAAAGCAAAATTGTTTCATATAAAGGATTGAAATTGTTTAGTATTTCATTTAATTCTGAAGTTAAGAATCCATCAGCATATTTTTGTAATTTTTCTTTTAAGTCGATTTGTTTATTGCCTCTGCGTGGAGTTATGCTTAAATAACCGAACCTCTTTGGAGAATATATTTCTAGAATTTCATTTATATTTGGTACATATCCAAAAATATCAACGGAACCAGCTATTAACGTAAGTTTTATTGTACCATAAATATGCATTTCATTTTTTAGTAAAACAAGTAATTGTTTTGAATTTACAGAGCTATAAAATTTTGAATTTAGTTGCTGTTCATTCGATTCATTGGTTAATGTCAAGAACGGGTTTTTTTCTACCAATAATTTATCAAATATATTATTTATGTTAAAAAATAATTTTTGATCCCAATTAAAAGTTTTTCCTATAAATAATTTTTTTCTAATAAGCTTTGCTTTTTGAATAGTCTTATTTTGGACGTGAAAAATGTTTGGTTTAACTTGTACTTTATATGGACTTAACAAAGAAAATAAATTTCCAGTATTTTTTTTTTTGTGTGATTTAATCTTGTTAATGTTGTTAATTTTCCATATTTTTTTAAATACTTCATTATACCTATTTTCAATCGGTATTAATTCAGGACAATTATCATTTTTATCTTCGTTAAGGTTGTTTTTACTTAGCCTTTTTTGTTGTCTTTCAATGTATTTTAAATAATCATAATACGTAGCTCTTTTTCGTTTTTTCAAAATAGGGTTTTGACTATTTTTACTGTGGTTATTGCAATTACTTATTGACTTCTTTTCCCCTTTTTTACGAATGTCCTTTTTTGATTTGCTTTTATCAGCAAGTATATTCAAAGTAGGGTTTATACTTGTGTTAATACTATGCCATTTTCTTCCTGCCTTATATTTGTTGTTATAATTGTTATAAAATTCAGTTACTTCCATATCTTTTTGAAATAATTTAAATTAAATTTATTTTAATTACTTAAATTTTTTTATTAGAATAAAATAAACATGTAAAATAAAATCACATGTATGTAATATCGTATATAAGTTTTAACATTTCATTGCAGTTTACAAGTATAATTTATTTACTCAAATGACAGTAGATAAAATAGAATTATTGGAGACACAAACCATATCGATTTTGAAGTTTGATATACATTCTTGTTTTTCATTCCACATTTGTTATTATTTTAACATTTTAAAAAACTTATAATTTTTAAAACTTGTTAAATTTAATAAAATTAAAAAAAACACCTATTTTAAATTGTAATATACTTTATGTGAATTTATTTTACTTCCGGCATTTGTGACCTGTTGCGACAGTTTAAAAAGCTAATAAAAATTAGCTAACAAGAAAAATAACAAAGCATATTTTAAAACTTGAAAAATGTTACTTGTTAGTTTAATAAAATCATTTATTAAATTTTTGTCAGCTTAAATTGTTTGGCTTTAAAGATTCCATTTGAATATGGATAAATTTAGTTATGATTAAGCATTTTTCAACAATCAATTTTATTAGAAAGTACTTGCGATTTTAAAGAACATATATAGATTCTAAAATATAAGTAAATATGCACATATATGTAATTATTTCACTTTTTATTTTTTTAATAGTCACGTACAACACGAAAAAATGTCTAATAAAAATGTTCTTGAAATTTCAAATGCAACACAATAATGTTTTTAAATTTTGAAGAATCTAAGTAATATAGAGCAGAAATACGGCACACTCAACTGTTTCAATCAAATTACTAGAAATTTTGTCTGCCAAGTGCCATTTTATATAGCTTGACTGTAATAATTTGATATGGCCTAACGTAATAACTTTTTTAACTAAGTATTTTCTAACCTTTTTCGTCAATTCGATTTTGCGGAATTGATTTCAAAATTTCCTCTGTTCATTCTGTTCATCCATAGATCCATTAAATTTATATAATGTTTCATATTTCACACATTATAGCAAGACTGTCATTAATATGTAGTAACCAAATCAAACTAATAATTGCTTTCATATAAAATATTCATAATTGCAAACATATTACAAAGTAATTGCAAAATATACACATATTTGTCTCCAATCCATCATATCATGGCTTTTTAAAAATTGTGACATTTTCAAAAATTAAAGAAGAAAAATAAACCATAAAATCATATTTGTTTTAAATTTGAACTGTCAAAAATATGCTTAAGAATTTTAAATGATATAAATTTCGAGGTTAACCTGTATTGTAATCATTTTATGAAAAGGTTTTTATTTATAAAATTTTTAACTTATAATAACAAAGTAAATAAATCATGTCTATATTTCCACAACCATCGAAGCCAAAATTAGAAAATGAACACAAAAGTGTATTTTTTGAAAATAAAGATTTAGATGAATTAGCTCAACTCTATATTGGAAATTTTCAAAGGTTTGTTAAATATAATTTTATCTGTGGAGTTTTGCAGTAAAATTTATTTTAACAAATGTGAGTTTTATACACATATTTTAGGTATCGTGAAAATATAATTATCCCTCGAAATGTTGGTCCAGTACATATTAAAACAAATGAAGAAAAATTGGTAGAAAGAGTTTTTGATAGTTGTTCTTTTAAATCATTAATGGCATGTGTAATGGGTAAATAATGATTTATTATATAATTATGATATGATGAAATGAAATATTATAACAAAAACTTTTTCTATTTTTATTTTTATTTAAGGATATGGTTTGGGAGCTGCAATCGGTTTATTTAGTTCTTCTGTTAATCCTAATATAGCAGATCCTGTAGCTGCTGCAAAACAACAAACAGCTAGAGAAGTTTTTCGTGAAATGCGAGCAACAACACATAGCTATGCCAAAAACTTTGCTTTAATTGGTGCTGTTTTTTCAATGGTTGAATGTCAAATTGAATCGGTAATTTTTTTTTAATAGTAAATTCTCATCGAATATTTTTTAAATAAATTTTATAATTGAAGAATCGAGGTGTATCAGATTGGAAAAATGGTACATATGCTGGTGGAATAACTGGTGGTTTAATAGGCTTAAGAGCAGGTGTTAAAGCTGGTATAATAGGAGCAGCTGGATTCGCAATATTCTCAACGGCAATTGATTATTACATGAGGCATAGATAATTAGTTAATTTAAAAATTAGTTTTATAATAGAATTTAAAAAATATACATTTAAAAGTTGATACAAAGATGCCATTTATTTTAAGAAATATAAATATCCCCCTACCTTAGTTAATTCTTCAATATTTAGTTAATTAACATTTTGATAAAATAAAATAAATCGAAAAATAAGTTTTTAGTTAATTTTCACTTTATTTTTAATCAAATTAAAACATAAAACAAGTTACATTGAATTTATAATATGCTTTACATTAAATGATGTACAATAGATAAATATTTGGTTAAATTCATCAATTAATTTTGATATTCAAAATAATTCTAAATGAATTTGAAAAAAAACAAAGTTTTAGTTAATTTACAAATATAAAATCACTTTAAAACATTAAAAATAAAAAAAAAATTTTAAAGAGTGTAAGCGGATTTAACTCCTGAACCTTGCTTTATCATTGTATCTTTATGCATTTGATAAACCAAATTAAATTTATCGGTTTCCAAACGTAATGATTCTTTCAATTTATAACCGATCTCCATAACCGCTTCTTTATTACTACCATCAGCTGTCCATACTGAAATTTTATCAGCTTTTGTTCTAATATTAACAACGGCACCACATATTTGATCTGAATGATCAAACGTTTCACCAATTAAGCATAGCAATACATCTAACCATAGATTATCTAAATCACTTTTTCTATACTGTCTGCCTAATGTTATTATCCAACGACCACCTTTAATATTAGCTTCATCTTCCCACATTGGTCTGATACCTTTTTTAAATAAAGAATAATCACTTCCAACTTTTATTTCAGAGGCTAATTTAATATGATTGTACAAACTCCAAAAATCTTCAACTGTTTCAAAACTTAAAAATAAAAAATAATATACATTAAACAAGATATTATAATGTTAATTTTTGCTAGGGAATTTAAAAAAAAACAATTCACCTGGTGATATCATTTTGCAATTCTTCCCATGATCTACTACGATCGCTTTCTAAATACCAAAGAGTCCATTCATTCTGAAGTGGGTGTTTCATTAAACATTCTGGTGATGTTTCACTTTCTGTTTTTTTTTCATCTATCGTTTCTTTTTTATTTTCAACTTCAGTTTCGTTTAAAACCATCTTTTTACTTTTTTATATTTGTAAAAAAAAGAAATTAAATTTTTTAGGAAATTTTTCCTTTTACGAGTGCAGTTCCGTGAGGAATCACGCTAAGAACAGAAAATTAACATATTGCGTTAACAGCATTTATATAACAATTTATAATAATGTTTTTAACAAAATTATTGGTATTGTGGTAAACATTTTTTACATTTTTGTCTTTAGGGAATAAAAAATGGATTAAAAAATTAACTTGAATTTAGTATTAATTTCAAAAAACTCTAAAACAAATTAAATAAAAATAAATTATTGATTTTATAAAAAGAAAATTAAAACATTTTTTTAATATATGCACTTAGCAGCAATTATCAAATGTTGCTAATGATACCCTCTATTCCATCTCTTAAAGCAAAATGACACAAATAAGCAGTTGCGTTAGAAAATCTTATTTTTGTTTTGGCATTTCATTTAATTTGTTTTTGACATTTATTTTTGTTAAATTCAATTTATAAACAAATTAATTTTTTCCTTAATTATTTGTGATGTTACTTCCTTACTTTTATTAATAAGGAATAATTTTCTTTTAAAAAATGCTAGTATAAATAAATTCTTAGAAAAAGCAAAAATGGAAACAATTCTGACTACTAAATGCGGAGAAGTTATTTTTAAAAATAAAAATTTATTATTTACTTGCAATTTTTGTAGAAATGAATTTTCAAAAATAAAACCATTCATTAATCATTTAACATTACATTTGAAAAATGATATTAATGAGAATTTATTACAGCAAATATATGAAAAAATAAATGACAATACACAAAATTTCCGAACTGGACTTATAGAACATAATAACAGCTCTAAAGAAAACTCTTTAAATCAAAATATTGGTCAAGAAAACGAAAATGAATTTGAAAAAGAAAGACAGATAAATAATTATGCAGAATTTATTGAACAAGAAAGTGGGTTAAATACTAATAAAACAATAGATAAAGAAATAAATAATTCTTTAATTACTTGTAAAATATGTAATAGAACTTTTCGAAAAATTTCTGATTATAAGCGGCATGAGAAAGGTGGACATGGTCCAGATGGTGGTAAAAAGAAATATAAATATGTCTATGATGCAAAACGTTTCATTTGTGAAATATGTGGGAAAGGATTTAAAAAAAATGATCATTTAAAACAACATCAAAATGAGCATACTGGTGAACGTCCATATAAATGTGAATTATGTCCACAAACATTTACTAAAAGTCGTCATATGGAAATTCATATGCGATATCATTTAAATGATCGTCCTTATAAATGCCAATACTGTGATAAAGCTTTTTTTGAACAGCCAAACCGTCGATTACATGAAATGATACATACTGGTACGTTCCCATTTAAATGTAGTTTATGTGAAAAAAAATTTAGATGTCCTTCAAAATTAAGTACCCATGTAAAAACACATGAAAATGGTAGAATGCATAAATGTGAACAGTGTGAGAAAAGGTATTTATTTTTTACTTCTAAAAAATATTCTTGATTATTTGTTTTTTAGTTTTTTTGGTATAAATTTATTAAGAGCACATGCTGCAGTTCATAGTGATGAAAAACCTTTTACTTGCGAAATATGTCTTGCAAGGTATTTATAATAAATAAACATTAAATAAATTTTACAATAAATAGAATTCATGATATATATTAGTGAATAAAAAATATTTTTAAGTTACCCTCGTATAGGTGCTCTTAGATTACATATGCAATTACATTCTGACAAAAAAAAATATTGTTGCAAGATATGTGGTAAAGATTTTCATCAATATAACGGTATTTATAGGCATATGACAACACACGGTATTAAATATTCAACTGCATATGAAAAAGGGGAATCTGATGGAAAATATGATGTTACAGGAAATAAGGCTCTATAAAATAATATTAGATTAAAAGGACAAAAAAGTAATTTGTTTTTTGTTTTTAATATATGTACTTGAAAAAATAAATTAAATGTAAATTTCCGAAAATAAGAAGGATGAATCGTACAACTTACGATATTAATTAAAATAATTATGTCTTTTAAAAAGTTTATTCTCACTAGATTAAACAGTTTTTTTATATCTTGTATTTTTCACTATTTTTGAAGTAGTACAGTACAATCTATGGGTACAATAAAATAAAATAAAATAAAATCAAAAAACAATGGCAGTATTGATTTGTTACTTGCGTTTTTAACGATTCAATACAACAAACGTAGTTTTGAATTACAGCAAATACTTAAATTTAACTCATTTAAGTGGATTCACGCTGATTGATTTAAGAAGAACTTGCTTAAACCAATTACATATTTTTCTTTTATTTTTAATTTTTTTATAAATACAATTGAATGACAATTATTTGGACATTTTTGGCTATGGTTTGACGCTTTCATTGTGCTTAAACAAATTTTATGACATTTAATTTGTTGTTTATTATTTTTTGTTTATCATATCGCGACCGGACTCGTATCATTATCAAATCAACTATCATCATCATGCACTGGCAGTTGGCACTCATCACATCACTCATCAGTACTTTTAGTTGTGCTTTGTTTTCAATAAATTCATGTTTTGTTGTTTTGCTTTAAATTTCTTTCGTAAATCGTAAATATAAAATAATATTCGAATTTTGAGATATTTTTTTAAGTTTTTTCGATCTTTTATTTTATTCAGTATTCACTGTTCAGTACTGATTCAGTACGCTAAGGGAAGCGTTTGCTTCTGAAATTTGAAAATAAAAGAAATTTTTATAATAATTAATATTTATCAATATGCCGAAAAAAGATTTGCAAATTAAACGGGGAACATGTATTTTAACTGAAGAACCATTCTGTTATATTTTAAAATCAAAATTTCGTAAGGAAAGATGTGATCATTGTTTACAGCAGTAAGTTTTGTAATTGATTTATCAATTTCTTACATGCATATCTGATAAAATGGTATATCTGTTAAAATTATTAATTTTTTAGTGGAAAAGTAAAAAAATGTTCTAATTGCGAATACGCATATTATTGTAATCGGGGCTGCCAATTAAATGCTTGGACTGTTCATAAAGTTGAATGTCCTTTTCTAAAAAAAATAGCTCCAAGAGACGTTCCGGATGCTGCACGTATGTTGCATAGAATAATATTACGTTTACAAAGTGGAGGTGATTTAATTAAAAGCTATTATACAGAAACGTGTTCTAGGAAATTTCGTGATTTAATGTCTCGTGAGTAAAAATAGTAAAATCAAAAATAAAAAAAATTTTTGACCTAAAAATTTTTTTCATGTACCTATGTAATAAAATCATTTTCTTTCGGTTTTTAGATTATGCTGAAATAAAAGATGATTCAAAGCGTATAGAGCATCTTCAATCATTAGAATCAGTTTTGATCGATCTTTTGGGTAATAATTTAATGCCAAATCATACAGAACTACTTGGGATTTATGGTAGGGTAAGTAAAAGTTATACTTTCATTTTTATTAAGCTGGAGAAAACAAATTATAAAGCAGATTAATCGTTGCATGTCATATATAACTATTCAATAGGTAAATATATAATAGCAAGGTGATATATATGTATACATGTCTATAAATAGCATCATCCGCAATAAAATAAAAATTTGTTTTTTGCCGGCTGGTTTTATATCAAAACTTAATCTTTTTTATCATTTTGGGTTGTTGGCAAAATACCAATTTTTATATTTGGTTTAATGAAAAAATAGCGCACTTCTATTATATTTATGACAAAATGTTAAAGATTTCTTATTATATGTTTTCACCTTGGTTATTCCTTTGATGTTGAAACTTGAAATTACTAACTAAAACGTAAAAATCGAAATATGCTTTGTTTCTTTTTGTTTCATAATATATGTAATATATTATGAAACAAACATATGTAATTTGGCAAAATTTCCTCAATTAATTATCGATAATTAATTAACATATTTTTCACTTGTATTTTTTTTTTAAATATTGATTTTAAATATTTTTTTGATATTTCTTTGTAATTGTTAAGATTAATCTATAATTTAGATGGATGATTTATTTTGAATTTCAATTAATTAATAATTTATTGATCATATCAATATTGAAATTAATTTTGTTAAATTGGTATTGAGGTTACTTCTAATTTATAGTATTACCTGTATAAAAAGCAAAATTTTTGGAAACTGAATTTGTTTTAAATAGTTCGCCTATTTTTTTTTATTGTCACTTTGCCAAAACATTTTCATAAGTATTCATAAAATATACATAAAATTATTTTTATTATAGGGAAATATGTTAAGATTTCTTTAGAATAAAATTAAAGTGGATAATGTTTACGAGTACTATCTTCAATGTTTTCTTGGTGAGGTTTTGAACGACTATGGTGTTTTTTTTAATTTATTCTTATTTATTTTTGTGTTTTTGAAAAACGTGCTAAAAATAAAATTAACAAAATTATAGAAAATTTATCTTTTATAGAAACTCGTAGGTGTAAAATATTTTCACCACGTATCTTCTTTTATTTTTACATTATATATTTAATTTTCGTATATTTTGTTTTATTACTTTTAGCTAATTACCAATGGGTTTAATATTCTTGATTCAGAAATGAATTCTGTGGGTACCGGCATTTATTTAGCTGTATCAGTAACAGACCACAGTTGTTTACCAAATGCTATTGCAACATTTGAAGGCACAACATTAAAAATTCGTGTAACAGAAGATTTACCATGTTTAGATTGGTCAAAGGTAAACTTTCCTAAGAAATTAATTAAATTTACTATTCATTAATTTAGTACGAATTTTATTAAAATATTCGATTTTAGATATTTATTAGTTATATTGATCTCTTAAATACACCAGAACAGCGCCGTAAAGATTTAATGGAAAATTATTATTTTTTATGTATTTGTTCAAAATGTATTGATGAACAGGAGATTTTTGAAATGAAATCTCCAGATTGTCCAAATAAAAAATGTTCTGGTTAT
This sequence comes from Poecilobothrus nobilitatus, assembly GCA_947095535.1. Classification (NCBI taxonomy): domain Eukaryota; kingdom Metazoa; phylum Arthropoda; class Insecta; order Diptera; family Dolichopodidae; genus Poecilobothrus; species Poecilobothrus nobilitatus. Next base: position 58,289,966 of record OX352773.1, on the reverse strand, counting down.
GTTTGCTTAGAAAATTCTGAATGTAAAAGTTGTGGAAGATTTTTATCAAAAGAAGGTTTAAAAAAATATGAAGAAGTTATGGAATTGACTAAAAATCAGTTAGAGAATATGAAAGAAATAGCGTGTAAGTTTTTTTTTTATTAAAATTTGAGTGGATACATAAAACATTTCTTTTTTAATGCCATTAAAAAAAAAATATATATAAGTATATTAAGCATTTAAGTTTATTTCTTGTGTTTTTTAATTTTAGATTTGGATGTTTGTAAAATATGTTTAAATAAACAAAAAAATGTATTACATTCTTTAAATTTATGGCATATTAAAACTTTAGATTCAGCATTTGAAAGTGCAATTGAATTTAATAAATGGTCAGATGCTATTGATTTTGGCGCACAATTAATACCAGGTTTTAAAAAATATTATGGAAAATATAATCCATTATTGGGTATGTTATATATGAAATTAGGAAAAATTCAATTGTATGAAAGGTATTCAAAAGAAGCACTGCATAATTTTAAAGAAGCAAGAAGTATTTTAGAAATAACACATGGTCGTGATCATTCCATATTTAGACAACAATTACTACCATTAATATTGCAAGCGACTATTGAATCTGAATCTTCTTAAATTGAAAAAATTAATATTTGATACATACATAAAGAAATCATATACATAGAGTATTTACACCGAACAAATTTTTTAAACCATTTCTGCACAAAATATAGAACCCCGAAATTCTGTTTTGTTGCAGCTTATAAAAAAATGAAATGTATTCTTTTCATATTTATACTATTTTATAATTGTAGTGGTATGGTAGTGGTAATATTTTTTTTATTCGTTTCATTTTTATTTGTTTGTACGTATGTTTATTAGATTTGAAATGATTGGAATTTGAATGTTTAATAATTGTGTTTAGTAAAATTAAAAATGATTTTATTATGCATGTATAAGAACATAACGTAGGTAAATAAATAAAAAATTAGATAAGTGATAATAAGTGACTTTTATTAAATATTTTGTTTTAATAAATAAACTTAAGGTAATAACGGAACAAATCAATGTTAAATTACAGATTCACTGAAATAAAAGTTTCTTTTCCTACTTAGAGTAAATACATAGTCATGATATATCTAGTACTAGTATAAGTAAATAATTTTTTAAACTTTTGCAAAAATTAATAAAAAAATCAAATTTTATTTAACAATTTTCTTTTTAATATTAGTACCTAAATGTTAGAATAGCTAATATTAGAATAGGAATATTAGTGCAGTATCTAAATAGGGAATCAAGAAATAACAAAAGCACATAAAATTAATTAAAAAAAATGTTTTATTGCTTAAAATTAAAGAATAGAAGGAAAACATAAGAAGGTAAAAAGCCACATGGAAAATTCTAAAATATAGTCTGATAGTATTAATTTTCGAAATGGCATAAAAAACCCTTTTTATTAGTACATTTACAAAATTATTTACAAAATTATAACTAAACATAATAAACTACTTCAACATTTAAAAAATTTAACATAAAAACATAATAAATCATTTTAACAATATATATAGGTATTTAACTTAAATTAATAATCTCATGCATTGATTTTTAACAAAATTTTCATGAAAAAAAAAATAAAAATTAAAGTTATTCATTACAAATCAAGAAAAAGTTTAAAAAAATATTTATTCAAAAATTGCAGACCATGTGAGACAAAATTTCTACTATATATATTTAGTTTTGAATTATTTTTGACTATTTTTTTGTCTTTCCCTCTTGGATTCCTTAGCTTTTTCTTAATAGCAAAAAAATATATGATATTCTTGATTGTCTTAATAGCAAAAAAATATATGATAAAAACCCATACCGTGTAGCTTTACAATCAAACAATCAAATATTTCAGTACATAATAGAAATGATAGAGTATTTTAAAAATATAAAACCAATCTCTTCTCCAAAAATTTATTGTATTGAAGGTATGGTTCAAACTTTAACAGGCATTATAGAGTTAAGTTCAAATATATTTTCAATTTATAATACAAACGTGTGTTCTTATTTGCTGTTGTCTCGCCTTAATTAAGATGCTTTATAGTTCTTTATAATTCGTTATAGAAACGGTTGTAATAATAACCCATCTGTCTCTGAATTCAGTAATATCTTAGCGAAAATCATGTCTGTAAAATTAATTAACTTTAAAATTGAACTCTTGAATTGTGAGGAAGATAATGATGAATTTCTTTCAGAAGATTTAGTAAATTATGAATTAGAAGAATATAGCTCAGGTACAAATGAAGAAGAAGTTGAAATTGAACAAATTGATGATAATATTACTAACGTTGTCATCAATTATTTAGGAGAAAATTTAGAAAAAACAGAAAGGAATGTTGTTTCGAATAACGCACAAAGGTATATATGTGGTTATATCATTTTTAAAATGAAGAAAAAAATTTCCTTTGTGTCATGTAACGATTTATTTTTTAAGACTTCTGAAAGCCCTTTATTACTTGAGTCGGAACAATTTATTTTTCAAAAAAACTACAAAAATTACTCAGATATTGTCCATTTAAAAGCGCTAACAGAAAATTTTTTTGAATTGACCCAATTTCAAATCAATATATTTGGTCACTTTTTTTCTCAAAACTTTCATCAAAAGAACTTAAAAAAAAACATTTTATAGGGGCTTCGGGTAGGCGTGTGACGTATTAACCGAAGGAGTGTGGGTTCGATCCCTGCACAGGTCGTAAGTGTTTTTTCTATATATACCCCCCTTACGACCAAATATAATGTAAATATATAGTATATAATATAAACAAAATACATAATATTAGTATATAATTTAATAATAGTATAAAAACTATTTAGTAGCCGATGGTTCAATAATATTGCACTACATTTATGTATGTAATATTAATATAAATAAATAAATAAACATTTTATATTGTTGTTTGGAAGCTACTAATAAATCGGATAAATATTCTACGTGGTTCAACGAAAATGAAAAATGCTTTACGCATAAAATTAAGTTTTTAGAATTACTAATCGATTTGTTATTAAAAAAAGAAACCAAATGGTTAAAGGAAAAATTAATAATTGAGGAAGAACAAAAAGCTAAGGAATCCAAGAGGGAAAGATAAAAAAATAGTCAAAAATAATTCAAAACTAAATATATATAGTAGAAATTTTGTCTCATATGGTCTGCAATTTTTGAATAAATATTTTTTTAAACTTTTCTTGATTTGTAATGGATTAATAACTTTAATTTTTATTTTTTTTTTCATGAAAATTTTGTTAAAAATCAATGCATGAGATTATTAATTTAAGTTAAATACCTATATATATTGTTAAAATGATTAATTATGTTTTTATGTTAAATTTTTTTAAATGTTAAAGTAGTTTATTATGCTTAGTTATAATTTTGTAAATAATTTTGTAAATAGTTTTTTATATTTTCTTGTAAAATTTGTTTACATAAATTTTGAATTTTTATTTTTTTGTAAATGTACTAATAAAAAGTGTTTTTTATGCCATTTGGAAAATTAATACTATCAAACTATATTTTAGAATTTTCCATGTGGCTTTTTCCCTTTTTATGTTTTCCTTCTATTCTTTAATTTTAAGCAATAAAACATTTTTTTTAATTAATTTTATGTGCTTTTGTTATTTTTTGATTCCCTATTTAGGTACTGTACTAATATTCCTATTCTAATATTAGCTATTCTAACATTTAGGTACTAATATTAAAAAGAAAATTGTTAAATAAAATTTGATTTTTTTATTAATTTTTGCAAAAGTTTAAAAAATTATTTACTTATACTAGTACTAGATATATCATGACTATATATTTACTCTAAGTAGGAAAATAAACTTTTATTTCAGTGAATCTGTAATTTAACATTGATTTGTTCCCTTATTACCTTAAGTTTATTTATTAAAACAAAATATTTAATAAAAGTCACTTATTATCACTTGTCTAATTTTTTATTTATTTACCTACTTCAATACGTTATGTTCTTATACATGCATAATAAAATCATTTTTAATTTTACTAAACACACACATACGCTATTTAATACGCTTTATATATGCCAGCCAAAAATTATTAAACATTCAAATTCTAATCATTTCAAATCTAATAAACATACGTACAAACAAATAAGAATGAAACGAATAAAAAAATTATTACCGCTACCATACCACTACAATTATAAAATAGTATAAATATGAAAAGAATACATTTCATTTTTTTATAAGCTGCAATAAAACAGAATTTCGGAGTTCTATATTTTGTGCAGAAATGGTTTAAAAAATTTGTTCGGTGTAAATACTCTATGTATATGATTTCTTTATGAATACATAGTTACATAAGTAAATTAAAAAAGAAATAATTTTTATATTAATCTTCTTAATTAGCAAAAGTTTTGGAAATATTATGTAATATTAAGTAAAATTTATTTTATACATATTTTTTTTTTTTTTCTAATTTTTAAACTAATCTGATTATATATTGTAAAAAATTTCTACTTATCAAACAATAAAATATTATTTATTAACTAATATTTGAGTTGTTCTTAATTTTGAAAAAAAAATGTCTAGCACAAGAAATTTTTTAATTATAATCTAAAATGTTAAATGTAAAAATTTAATAAAACCTTCAGTAAAAACGATTAAATTGAGATTTTTAAATATTTATAACATATTTAAAAAAATAAATAGGTTCAATTGTGTATTCGTATAGGTACATTGGTTTTATCCTGTTATAATACATTTTATTTTATTTTAAATTTGTACTTACTATTTCTTTTATAAAAAAAAAAAATTCGTACATGAACCCTAACACTTAACAAAGTCAAGTTGCATCTACCCAATGTCTATTTTGTTGTTCTTGAGTTCTTATGATAGGTCTTGAACAAAGTTTGTTTTTAAAACCTAATTTCATATCAAAAACAAAATTAATTAAGAAATATACATAAATAAATAATTTACAAAATTAATAATAAAATACCTAAAATAAAAAACAAACAGACAAAAAAGCATAGAATAAAATTATAGAATTGAATTTAAATAACATGAAAAAAATAGAAACTAAAATCAATTAATTGTTATTCAAGTTTATATTCTATTTCAGGGCAAAATTTTGTTTTTTTTTTTTCTATTTTTTCGTCTTGTTTACCATGTTCTAAAATTGTACGTACTTTAATTTAACATAACATAACATTGCACATTTACAATTAAAAACCAATTTAAATTAAAATAGGAAAAAAATGGAAAAAAAAAAATTAATTAATTTTAGTAATTAATTCATATACGTATGACATTAGTTCAAAAATTGTAATTTAAAGTAACCGTATTAAAATTTATGTTTAACGATTGTTTACGATTACATATTTTATACTTTCAAATATGTATAGAAAATTAAATAAGAAACACGTGCATATATTCAGGGGCAGTTCTAGTTCTTGCTTAGCCTACTTCAATTTTAATTTTTAAGTAATGTTTAGTTAGGCAAACAATAATGCAAACTTAATTTATATACTGATTATGCTAACATAAGTTTTACGTCTAATTTTATTTCATATTACAAATAAAATTATAACATTGGTATTATTAGATTTACAGGATTTATATTAAACGTTTCTAAAACACTGCATGATAGATGATGAGAAACAAACTAATAGATAAAGAATCAAATGTATTACTATACAACCCTGAAATAATGGATCGAATGCATAAAAGTAAGCTTAAACTCAAATCTCACTTTTTCAAACAATAGATATATGAGTTTAGGTACCCTATTGCATCACTAATCAAAAAATCATTTTTTAATAAGTTTTTGTTGCACCATATTTGGGTAATAATAGTGATGGCACGAATTGGGCCCACTTGTAATTTTTCATTGAAAAAAAAGATTTGAGTTCATACGAGCAATTTTGCGAGCTTACGAGCCATTAAATCATCGTCATTATTATCAAAACAATCAAATAAAACAGGTATATTACTTGATAAACACTTTGGTCAGATACGTTAGATATTGTACCCATATGTGGTTAAAAAAAGAGTCAAAAAATTATAAATAAATTAAAATAAAGTTTTATTAAATTAAAAATTGATATGTTTCTTTATTAAAACAAATATTTTTTTTTTCTTTTCAACTAAAAATCATTATTAAATTAAAAAGCCTTTTTATTAAAAATTTTTTAAATTATTAATTAATATAAAAAAAAAAAAAAATGCTATAACTAAATCCGATTCTTATTTAATTAACATTTTATTTATTTATTTTATTTTATTTTTTTTTTTAATTTCCATATAAAAACAATATCTTTATATGTTGATTATATTTGATATTTTGTTATAGTTTCGATTGTTTCGATTTTTATTTTTAGTTTTTTTACTTTTTATTTTGATTAAATTCTTATTTTAGTTTCTTTTTTTTTTTTTGTTTAAATTGTTTGAAAATTATATTTCTAATTCTTAGTTTTGAATTGAGTCTCGTATCGGTAAAACGTTTTCTTAATTACAAAAAAAAAAATAAATATAAAATTTTTTAATAAAAACGTGTTATTAACTATAAATATACAGTATACTTATTATTAGATATTAACAAAAAAATTGGATAAATTTAATAATATATTAATTGATAAATAATAATAAAAAAAAAAAAAAGATAACAAAAACAACATGTTTTATATATTGAGACAATTTATAAATACTTATAAATATTATGATGCTAAAAGAGGTTATTTTTTTTTGATATTATAATAATATATACATATATATATATATTTTTTTTTTTTAATTAAATTTTAAAATACAAATATTATAAAACATAATATTATTTATTTATTTATTTGAATTATACATACAATAACTAAAATAAATTAACTATACTATATATAAAATTAATAACTCTAGTAATTGAGACCTTCCGGCTAATAAAACATAATAATATAAATTCAAATGAAATAAGAAATAAAATTTAATAATATTATTACATAATTATTATTATTTTGTTATTATAAATTATTTAATATTAAAATATACATATAATTGTTTTTGATTGTTTAGAGCAAATTACAGTTACACCCTTTTTTAAATGTTTTTTTATACATATATAAATTTTGCTTAAAAACACTTTAAAATATATTTAAGAATTATAAAATTTTTTGATTTTATTAAATTATTTGGTTTTTTATTAAATTTTAATTCTTATTTTGAATTTTTAAGATATAAAATTCAAAAAAAAAAAATACATACTATTTTTAGTTTTTATTTTAATGGCGCTTAATATTATTCTAACAAGTTAAAAAGAATAAATGTAAATACAACAAGAACATGAGCCTATACAAATTCGTTTTTATTTGAATTTTATTTTTCATTTATATAATATATATACAGGGTGATTCTCTACCAATCTTGAATATGTATAGAATGTATTTGGGGGACTAAAACAAAAAAAAAACAAAAATTGTTCTGTAGGGGGTAATTTTTTTAAATTTTATTTTAATTGGTTTATATCTCAAAAAATACACAACTAATTAATAAATTTGATAAATATAAATATTTTTTTTTTTTATTGCATTTCTCTGATACATAAATGTGAACCGGAAATTACACAGCCTTTCCTTTTCAGGCGTGACTTTAAATGTCGTAAGGGGGAATAACTCTTACGACGTGTGTGGGATTCAAACTTACACTCCCTCGGTGCTTACAGCGTATTTTATACGCTTTTACCCACTAGGCCACCGAGGCCCTCAATATAAATATTCAAATCTCTTTTTCGATTCACCCGCGTATATACATATAAAAATATATATGAAAAAATATAAAATATTTTAATTTTTTATTTTTCTTTATTTTAAATAATTTAATTGAAGTATTAATTTATAATTTTTGTTATATAATTTCGTCCCGTTTCGTTTCGTTCGATTTAACAGAGTATTGTGAGACTCTAATTTTAATAAAACCCATCATTTTAAGTTTAAAATAACATAATAAAGCATAAAATATTATATATTATTATATACATATATTATATACAATAATTTGCAATGCATTAGTATTTTTTTTAAATTATATTTCAATTGTAGTTTATACATAATTTTCGGAATTAAATATATATTTGTATGTAGGTAATTATAAATTTTAAATAAAATTACTCTTTTTTTTTTTTTTTTTTGAATATTTTAAAGTCAATAATTATGTAATTTAATTTTTTTCGATAAATCTTTATAAACTTTCAAAAATTGGGTAAACAATTTTTGTTTTTTTTTTTATTTGACGAATTGTTCTAAAAAAAGCGAGAAGTAAAAATTAGAATTATTTCGAGTATTATCGAATTGTGTTGTGCAGGTCTAGATTTTTATTTAGAATAAAACTATATGTTTAATTTGATTATTGATTATTTTAATGGCAGTTTTATAAAGTTCATATAAAATAATAAGTTAAACTTATATATTTGTCTGAGTATAGGCAAAGACTATACATATATATACATAATATACATATACATATATATACATGTAATACATAACATAATATATGTATAATCTTTGGTATAGGCGATTGGGTCTCTGATTTTGTAACAAACTATAAAATCTCTTCTAGTTATTTTTGTACATACGTATTTCAACAACAAGGCATTTAAAGAAGTGGGGGCCATCACCCCCAAACCCATCCTAAACAAATGATTGGGACCCTGATTTTCTAATCAACTATAAAATTCCACCTATTAATTTTTTTACATACATAGTTTAACAAAAATGAATGTAATATAGTGGTGGCTGCCGCCATCAAACCTTCGATAAACGAATTATTTATTTTGTAAAAAAAATCCTTCAAAAATCTTTCCTAATTAATATATATATATATATATATTCTGCAAAAATCGTATAACCCTGATTTTGTAACAATTTTTATCAAATGCAAAAATATGATCTCAACAAATAAATGTTTTAATATCTCAATTTTGAATGGAATTGTTGTAATATTCAATAGATTTTCAAAAATTCTATTACTTCTTCTTATTGTTTTTATTGAATTGTAAAAAAATAATAGTAAATCGATCTTTTTACACATAGATTTTAAGAAAGAAATATGAAATGGGTACGATTGAATTCTTTTTATATTCTTTTCCTAAAAGTTTCGTTAAACCACAGATTGTAATTTAATTGTAATTTTTTAAGTATTTAAGTTTTTAGTTAGTTTAACAGATTTAATTGGGTTCTGTTTAACAAATTTAATAATTTACGTTTACTGAAATTTTCACTCACTAATATTAACAAAATTTTTTTAAAGATGTTGTGTTTTTTTCTTTGAATATTACAACTTATGCGTCTATAAATAATATAATATCAACAATTAAATATGTGGTTGGTTATAGTCAAAAATATTATTATTAAATTAGTTTTACTAATAAGATATTCCTAAATGTGCTTGCATATTATGCCTTAAATATTTTGGCTTTTTTTTTTAATAAATAGGTTTCAATTGTATATACGTATAATTTCAAATTTTTACTGTAGTTTTCAATGGTTCTTTTTTGGTAATATAATTTTCCTTAGATCAGTTTTAATATCTGATTATCCATTTAGAAATTTATAATTTTTAGAGTATATATAGAGGTATTATTAATAGGTATTATAATTTTTATGTTATATAATTTCAATATTTTAATACTTAAAACAACCTAGACCTTAAAAGTAATATGTAATAACAAAAAAAAAATGTTTATATGCTAATTAATAAATAACAAAGTTTAAATAAATAAAGTGTATTCAACTACATACATACGTATATATTTTTATATAGCCATATGTATGAATATAGGTCATATGAATTTTTTTCCGTCAAATTTATTGAAAAATTCGAAACAATATGAAAAATCTGAAAATTTTTATTATATTTACATATACAAATTATAAATAAATATTTATTAATAATTAATTTTTAAGCAAATAATATATAAGATCATAAATTATTTATGATTAATATTAAATATTAAAATAAAATTAATTTAAATAAATAGTATATACATATATATGTACTATGTAGATACCTAATTGCTAATATTTATTATAGGATTGGAATATCATTGTATCGAGTTCCCGACTTTCAGTAATCAAAAAAGAAAAATGATTATTGTATTATGTTCAACTGACTCCGAAATATTATTTAGTGTGATATAACCAAGTAAAATTAAAATAATAGGACTGGGAATTATATAAAATACACTGTAAACACGAGGGGAGTGTGCGTAAGAGTTATTCCCCTTTACGACATTTACAGCCACGACTGAAACGGAAAGGCTGTGTAATTTCCTGTTAACATTTATGTGACAGAGAAATGCACTAAAAAAAAATATCGGTATACATATTATACTTCTATATAGTAATTTTTTTTTTCATACCTTCTTATTTCACAAATTAAATTAATATAATAATAATAAACAAAAAAAAAAGACATTATAGGTATAATAAAGAAAGGAATTGTAATTTCAATACTTCTTTATAGGTTAAAATAATAAATATATATAGCTGGTAAATATATATACATATAGCTGGTAATATATACATGCATACATAGGTAATATGTATTATATTTTTGAATTATTGTAAAACATCGCTTTTAACAAACAATTTATAGCACTTATATTTCTAGATATATATAGGTACGTCCTGGTAATCTTTAATTGATGTTTATATAAATTCGAGATTCTTTTAGTATAATATAATATGTATATTTTTTTTTCTTCGCACAAAACGCATATTCCAATTGTGTAGTCTGCTAATAATGTATATAATACTTAGGTCTTACATAAGAAAGTTATAGGTTAAATTGTAGGGATTAGATGTAAATTATAATTGACGGACTCAAAGCGCATAAAACATTTTATTATTTTATATTGTACATGAATTTATATCAGAATAATGTTCTACTAGATTATGGGATTATTATTGTTGATGTAGATCTATTATGTGCACTCTCTATTACTACATTGTGTGGACGTAGGCAAAACACTTATAATACTTCTGTCAGCCCTACTGCCTCTATAAGAACTAAAAATCTATAAAGGTTTATTGCTGATGGCAGTTAGTCTTCGGTAAAGCTATATGCTGCTTATATGTATATGTAAAGCTATATGCTGCTATATGTATGGTAAAGCTATATCCTGTTGGAGTATAGTTCTTTGGAGAGCCGTTGGAGAGTTTTCTTTTTCTTGATCGAATCTGTTGTGCAGTCATTATTTATTTCAATTTTTTTAAATGCTTCTTTAGTCGGCATGGTCCAGACAAGAAGCCAGTTAGAATTTTCAGTTTAATTTTACATCATATATATAGGATGTTTTCATATATTTTCCGGTTATAGTTTCCCAGACACAATTCTTCGATTTTTTACTATATATAGCACTACAATATTGTTAATACGATGTAAGGATTGAATTTTTAACATAATATTTACTTTTAATTTTATGAAGCACAGTATAATTCTTAGAATTAAATTTATGCCAAATTGTATAAGTTGCAACAACAAAAATTTAAATTTTCTTAATTAAATCCAACTACAATTATGTCAAAGTTTATAATCCGAATCATTTTAGCATAATAAAAAATATTGTATATATTTTTATTTTATAAATGTTTTATTTAATAAATTAAAATTTAATTTAATATTTATTTTAAAATAAATATATATGTATGTACATTGTAATACAATAAATAAATTAAATTATGCAATTATTATTATATACATATTTAATATATTTTTAGATATGCGAACTGATCAATATTTTTTAATGGGATCACCGTTAAAAATATTAAGTATCATTGCAATTTATTTATATTTTGTAAAAAATTTAGGACCAAAACTAATGGAAAATCGTAAACCATTTCAATTAAAAAAAATTATGATGATATATAATTTCATTCAAGTAATGGCAAATATGATAATTACATTTGGGGTAAGTTGCGTATCGTAAATACTTTTTGAATTTTTAATTATATAATTTATTTAATAAAAAATATTTCTTTCTGATCGCATAGAATAATTCATCAAGAAATAACATCGTAATCAAATAATTCCCCGTCAAATTGTAAAACTATTTCATAATGATATAAGTCCGCAATTCTTTTGATAAAACTCGGAAGAAAAAGAATAAGCGTTTGAACTTTAAAATTCCTCCTAATTCATACATCGCATACGTACTCGCATACATACCAATTAATTATCTTTACCGTTAATATACACATATGTAAAATGTATATGAAAAAAAAATAATTAGAAGGAATTTTAGAGTTGGTTACAAAATCAGGATTACATATACGAATGTCGCATAAACACTTCATATTAGCTATAAAAATAAGAAAAATATATGAAATAAATTCGTAAAAAGTCAATTTAAGGATTTATTTCATTTTTTGATTTGCGAACTTATTTCATAAGTCATAACAAAAAAATAAAATAAAACCACAAAATCGAAATGAAAGATCAATAAAACAAGAAATTTTTTTTTAGATATTATTTTATTTTTAGACTCCGGAGTTATTTCATGTTTTTTATTGCCTACATTCGGTATACATTTTTTATTTTAATTTTTTAATTTTTGTTTTTTTGTTTTAGGCACTACATATTTTATATGGAAATCCAAAACATAAACTAAAATGCCTAATGCCTGATTTTTCAACTACATATTATGGTTATTTAGAAGCAAATTTAACATATGCATATTTTATTTTAAAAGTATCAGATTTATTGGATACGATTTTTTTCGTTTTAAGAAAGAAAACAAATCAAGTGACATTTTTACACGTTTATCATCATGTATTTATGTGTTTAGGTATGTATTTATTTATTTTGAATCGATATACATATATCAATGTGTGTTATCAAGGCCTGTTAGACATCTTGACCCAACTATACTTTTAATTATTTTATTGGGATATTACCACAAATATGATTTGACCTGACCTAACCGTGTTTAAGTTTTCCATTTAAAGTTCGGCAACTTACAACATCGCAGCAGATATATTATATTAATTGTATTAATAAAATAAGGGATTCAATATAATTATAAGGTACAATCTGTTACGAGTTTTGATGAAGTTCAACAGATATTTTATTTAAATACGACTATGACAACTGAAGATTTTTAACTTTTATTCTATGTTTAATGATACAGTTATTAATTTACAGTTATTAATTTAAATTTGGCATTTTATGACTGAAATTGAAAGAATTGAATTTTTTTTTGCTCAAATTATAGAACTGAAGCTGTAATTTAAACATTAAACTATTACATTATAAAGTATTTATTACTAATATAATCTTTAAATTTTGTAACTTTTGTTTTATAATCAGGAGTATTTTTTTTTTAAATGTTAGATATGGTCATTTACTTTTATTTTTTTCTAAGGGAGATGAACATATTTGAAATCTTCTGAAGACACCAAGAGCCATTCCCTTGGTAGTGTCACTGAGTAAACTCACCTTGTCCTTTAGCCAATACAATGGGATAAAACTTTCAACTGCTAAAGCAGACTAAGAATTAGGGATAGGGAATTGAATTAGAGTATTAATTGAATTGGAGTTTGGGACTGTAAAGGAACAATTATTCCGCCTATTATTATATTGCTTTATTAATATTATAATACCTTTTTGCATGAGGAAATAATTGAAAGCAACTCTAATATCACTAAAAAAATATTTTTTCGATATTTTTTACACTTTTTCGATATTTTTTTTCACGTGAAAACAGTTTGTTTTTTTTAAATAAGTGCTACATTTTGAAAAATTAAAGTTGACCGAAACGAGCCAAACCATATACATACATTTAGAGTGTTTGAAAAATATTTTCTGTATGTAAGTTTACTCATATTTCACTTACTTTTATATCTGAATGAAAAATATATATAACAGATATTAAACAGCTAGTTTAACCAAAAAATAGAATATAGTGAAACTAGTAAAATCACTGAAAGCCTGAAGCATTATAGAGTGGTAACCCAGTAATAAAAATATTATGAAGAAATTTCATTTATGTACTTCTTTTTTTTTTCTTAGGTTCATTTACATTAACAAGATGGTTGCCAGGTGGTCATGCTGGTCTTATTGGTTTATTAAATGGTTTTGTACATATTTTGATGTATTCATATTATCTTATAACAACAATACGTCCAAGTATGGCTCAAACAATATGGTGGAAAAAATATATAACCCAAATACAAATTTTGCAATTTTCATTATTATTTATTCACTTTTTACATCCATTGTTAATTGGTAATTGCAAATATCCAATTTTTTGGTTATTACTTGGTTTTATACAAAATTTATTTATGTTAACACTATTTTTAGATTTTTATTATAAAGCTTATATTAAGACAAATAATTATAAAAAACAAAATATTGTAGAAAATGGGTTTAAAAAAGAAAATATTGTTAAAAATGGTTATACGACACAAAATGGTATACAAAATGATTGTACAAAACAAAAATTACATTAAAAATATTTTTAAATTTAAGCAAATAACGAACTTAATTATATAAATAAATAAAACTACATATATGTATACATATATACATTATTAATTTTTGTTTTTTTAATACTATAATATTATTGGCATAATAGGGCGAAGAGCTTAGGTGCAAGGCTAGATAGCTACCAACAATAATTTGGTAATATTTTATTTCTAATATTTTACAATCCCAAGCAAAAATATTAAATAAATAACCCAAAAGATTCTTAGCCCTGTATAGGGACAAAGATGCATTAAGAGTCAATAATCTACTAAACTTTGAAACAATCCACTGAATTAAAAAAAACTACGACTATATAGAACTGTTTCTTAGTAAAAGGATTAAACAGATTATTGTGCTATTTTAATAGAAGAGAGTACCATAAAATCCAACTGAATCACCGAAAATCACGATATAGAAAAAGAATCCATGAATATGAACCCATTCATTCCAATTAAATGTATTCCATTAATCTATTCAACTCACTTTATTCATCTTGAAGTTCTGATTTATAATCATCTTGAAGCTCTAATTTTTCTAAGCTACTTTTTGAAGTTCTAATTTTTTTTTAATTCTAATCGAACAGAAACTAGTCTTTCTAGCTATAGAAGAATTTAAATAATAAAATTCATGATTAAAGTGGCTAGAATTACATTGTTTTGGGCGTTCCGACGATGCAGTTGTCATTGAAAAATTAAAAAACAAACAAAATGTGTTAAATTTAAATTATCAAAATTAAAAAATAATAAAAAAAATTAAATAATTTTTACTTTATTTTGTTTAATTTAATGCTTTGGGCCTCAAAACTATAAATATTCGGCATACTCGGCATATTCGGCAAAATAAAATATTTTTTAGTTTCACCATAATAAACTTTTACACACTATTAACGTACTATTTTGTATTTAGAATTTGTGTCGTTGTTATTATACGTACTTCGTCAGAATTCTGTTCTTACCTTTATTCCGTATTTATATAACAAATTTATTTAACTAAAAACAAACTAATAAATTAAAATTAAATATGTAATTGATCCAAAGTTCTTTTTTTTACGAAACATAAAATAAATTGTTAATTAAATGGAAAAAAATTTAAATTATTTTTCAAACCCTTTATATATAACCTTAAATAAACAAAAGAACTGTTTAGTGGACTTTGACTTCTTTTAAGGTTTAGTAAACTATATTATACATACATACATATTTTATATTTTAGGTAGAATCGAATATTTGGTGTTTCTTAGTTTCCTCATTTGATTTAAGTTTTTTTTTTGTGTTCTTTGGAGTTCCTTCGCTTTTTATAATTGCGGTGCATTTTTCTATTTTTACATTAATGAAATGTTAAAAAATGATTTATTCCATGATCTTACCTTAATAAATAGTGATTATAAAATAAATAACGATGATTATAAAATAAATAATATGCGAACAATTCGTCTAGTTTAAATTAAATGTAAGCTTTGATAATAAATAATTAACTGTTATATAAACATAACAACAAAATATGTACATTATATAAATAAATAATAAAAAACAAAAATTCTTCTAACATTCAATAGTTACAGATTGTTAGAAAAAAATGGGGGCTTCGGTGGCCTAGTGGGTAAGAGCGTATAAAATTCGCTATGGAAACACCGAGGCAGTGTGGGTTCGAATCCCACACACATCGTAAGAGTTATTTCCTTACGACATTTACAGCCAAGTCTAAAGAGGAAAGGCTGTTTAATTTCCTGTCCACATTTATGTGACAGAGAAATGCAATAAAAAAAATTTGCAATCAATACAGTTAATAAGATTTTGCTCCTGCATAACTCTAGGACGCTTTTAATTAGATCCTTAAAATTTTGATTTTTTGAAAATTTAGAAAACTTAACTTATATTGATATACTAAACCAAAATTAATTTATTTCTTCTTATCTCATTATTTTGATAAAAAAAAAGAAAATTAAAATCGCAAAAAAAAGAATTACATAAAAATAAATACAAACAGTGTTAGATTTCCTTGTTTTTCTATATGTATATGAAATATTTTGGAAAAATATAGATATTATGTTTTATTTTTTTAATCTTGCAAGATATTGTATATGAACTCTTCTAAACCAATCGCATTTCGTACTAAATTCTAGCGAATTGCACTTATAATTAAATTAACTTAATAAAAACTCCGAAATTTTTTAATACATTCATTATCTTTATTTTAATACATAATTATCTGTCAAATTTTTAGTAGTTTCGATTACACTAGATGTTCACACTAAAACTATATATTACTAATATCTATGCACTAAAAGAGTAATATGTACAATGTACATTAATCCATATAAGAAAAGAAGTGTCAACGTCACGTGTCTATAGTATCAACTGCTAGTGCGATAGGTTTGAAAATACCCTATAAAAGAAAATATGATCTGACAAACAAAAGTATCTTTTAATTATTCAATAATAAATAATCTATTTGAACACAATTACTATATTTTTTTTTGTATTATAAAATTTACAACAAATTGCTCAAATTCTATATTATTTCTTAAGAAAAACAGAAGTAGTTATTTACTGTTTTATTGTTTTATACGAATGGATAACAAAAGTGTTAAAATATCACAACTAAAAGGTAAATATCATATTTAATGTTAATAAATTAAGAAATATATACAATATTGTAAATAATAATAAAATAAAATATCATAAGGAAATAAGAGAAATGTAAATTAATTAGAAGATTTCGAATTTTAATTGTAACATTTATTATACATAGATAAAATTTAAGAAAATTGTTTATATTTAAACAGAAATTTAAATTATTAAATTAACAATAAATAAATATACATAATATTATTTGAGGAAAATTTTAAATGAGAAAAATGGCCAAAAATCAAGTATTAATTATTTATTATTATTTATTTATGTATGTATGTAGGTCTAGATTCATATATATCAATATATGTACTCAGTGATGGGATTCAAATAATTTATCAATCGGTTCGGTGCTAAAAAAGTTTAATATCAATATATTAAGTAACAACAAAAATTTATAATTTTTTTATTTTAAAAGGAGTTCATTTATTTTTAATTAATGATTACTAATTTACATTTTGTATATACATAAAAATTCTAAATAATATGCTTAATTTTTATTTGATAAACAATGTTCTTTAATTTTTTTTTTAAGAGAGGCTTGCTGAACATTCTTTTTTTTTCCTGACGCCTTAATTTGAAAGTTTTTCCATTTTTTTGGAATATTAACACTTTTTGTTTTTATAAAATCATATTATGTACAATATTCGCAACCTAAAATTTTATTTGTGATTATCAATCAGTCATATTTTTCTAATTTTTACTCATTAATTTTACGGTTTATTATGGTTTCCAATTATTATTTTTTTTTTTAAAGAAAAGAGTCTTAAATAGTATTTATATTGTTGAACAGATCAGCATTCAGGAAGATTATTTTCAGTTTTCGAGTTACTACAGTCTTCTGTTTCAATTATTGAAGTGCTGATTTTTTTGAATATTTTGAGGTTGCGAGTGTGTCTGATTTGTACCATAATCTAATGCCGTTTCGGAAGCAACGGTATTCGTTTTTGGTTTTTTGCTGAAAAAATCTATCAAGCAATGCTGCCTTTTTTTGTTTTAACTTGAATGGTCAGGGTTAGTGCAAAAATAAATATAAATAATGACAATTGATAATGGCATACAAATAAAATTAAAAATGATTACTTACGTTTAAATTTTCAAATGATAAAAACATAAACACGTAAAAAAACTCAAGGAGTGCGAATTTACAAACCACATAAGGTCAATATGACTAATAAATTATTATATTTAATTGTTATTTAATAAAAAAATTTATATATACTAAACGAGACACAAATTATACAACTGATATAGACAGACCTGAACAGACCAAAACAAATGAACATAAATGTTTCACATTCAAATCTGTAACAATTACTCATGCTTACTCATGGAGTTATTTGTTAAAATTTTTGATTTTTTATACATAGTTAAATTTTTTATCTTTTACAACAAAATTTGACTGCTTTATTATTGACAGAATATAACTATATTTTGAAAAAAATTAATATATGTAATTTTATAATATATTGCTATTATATTGATTGTATGAGAACTTATCTCATAAAGATTATAAAAGTGTTATGAAATTAAACATAAAATACGATTAAAAGTACAATTTTAACAACCGGTTCGCCGAACTGCAAAACTTTTAGGAAGCGATTCTACCGAGCCAGTGCGAACCGGCTGAATCCCAACACTGTATGTACTGTAGTGACTGTACCCATCCTCTAGAATGGAATCTAGATCGAATTGAAATACATTGTTCTTTCAAATATTAAATTTTTTTTTTTGTTTTTAAATTACACTCAAATGAGAATAAGTTTGAAAATGAGTTTTTTTTTTTATAATTCTCAATTATATTTTTTTTTAATATAGCTCCTTTTTTAAAAACCCCTTTTTTTTACATAATAAATATACTCGCGGTATATAGTCAAGATATTATGAACCTTTGACTAAATAAATTTTAATGTATAATATCAATAAAATGTATGTAAAAATACTATGTATGTATGTATGTATAAATAAATAAAATATGTGTAATTAAATTTGAAATTAATTTAATTCAGAATATAAATTATAATTAATATAAATTTTGAGTTTTGACCAAAAAATAAATGTTAATACATTTCTTTTTTAACGAAAATATTTAACATTCCAACTAAGGTTTTTGAAGTGAACGGTTCTGTGTTTTTTTTTTTTTTTTTTGTTTTGTTGAAGTTTTCGTTTCGATTTTAAAAAATTAAAAAGCAAAAATTTATATATAAAGAACTAATTTAAAGAAATTATTTTAAAATTTAAAAAAACTAAAGTTTTTAAGTTTTTTTAATTTTTATAATTTTATATTTTTTATTTAGTTTTTTAATGAAAAAAATAATTAATTAGTTAAAATTTCACTAAAAAATAAAGTGAAAATATAATTAAATAAATACATTATAAATTAAAATGGCTTTAGTTTTAAAATCATTATATAATGGTTATTCATATTATATGACTGAACATCGTGATCCTCGAATTGATAATTTTCCATTGGTAAGTTCACCAATACCAGCTGTTGGAACTGTTATTATATATTTACTGTTTGTTAAAACATGGGGACCAAAATTGATGGAAAATCGTAAACCATATGAATTAAAAATGGTTATGAGAGTATATAATCTTATACAGATATTTTTTAATCTTACATTATTTTTAATGGTAAGTTTTATTTTATATAAATAATTTATTTTCTTTAGTTTTTAAAATTTGTTAAATGATAGTCTTATATACTTTGATAATGTTGTTGTTGTTTGGTTTGGGAGGATAGTTAATTGTACTTACACTGAAGCCCTGCGAATCGTAATTTGATAATAATAATTAAATAAAGCAATAAATTTGTATATTAAAATCCATATATGTATTGTATAGTTCAAAGATCTTTTTATATTAATTTTTATATTTTTTTAATTGTAACAAATAACAACTACATGAATTGCAAATAGTAACACTATACAATTTATGTACATATATTAGGAACTGTCTATATAGAATGGTAAAAATGTCTTTTTATACTCGTACAATAATTCCGGGTATATTAAAATTGATCTTCCGTTTGTAACACATCGAAATAAGCCCGATAGATATAGTTTCAAGTGGGATGTTAAACGAAAAATTAGTCGATTAAGCTTTGTCCGTCCATTTTCGTATGTCTGTCGTCCCCTATAACTCTACTTCCGTCGTCCACTATAACTCAAAAACTAAAATAGCTATAGAGTTATGAAATTAACATAACATATTCTTGCATCAATTTGTAGGTTTTCTATTGTTTTTAGTTGAGATCCTACCAAAACTTCGGGTAGGTTTCGAACACCAACTTAGTTTTTTAGGTTTATGTATCTATCGATAATTAAAATTATTGACGCGTGTCGTACAAATTTTGTGTACTTACAGAAAAAATTCAATGAATGAAATATTTTTAAAGAAAAATTGCGCTCTAATTATGGCCTATATTATAATTATGCATTACACGAATTATTATTATGTAATAGTTTGTTAATTTGTATAGTAAGTATAAAATATGCTTTTATCGCTTAGTATTAGATAAATGGTTTTGCAGCAATTGGTAGTTCGATTGAAAATGGTTTGGCGGTAAGTTTGAATCTATGCTGTGAAAGTTTAATTTTTTTTATTTATAGTTTATTTTAAAAATAATAAAAAATTAAAAAATAGTATTAAAAGCAGAGGGATAGTATTTTGAATTTTTAACACTATAATAGTTTTTACGGTTTTTCAAGAGTTGACAAGGGCAACTGTATTCTTCTTCGTTTACACTTGAAGTTTTTATATTCACTCAAATTTCCGATTATAATTCAATCAAATTTAAATTTATCGGAATAGTATTCGTCTATCCGGAATAATATTAAAATAATTTTATTTTTAACTATAATATATTTATTTCCCATTAAATAAAGTATAAATATGTATATGTAATAAAGTATAAAATTACTTTTATATAAATGTAATTAAATAGAATGTATACGGCATTCACAATTTAATTTATATATTAAAGATAGAATTTGGCTAACCTTTTGTATAAAGTCATTTTTTACATACTGTTTTTATTTTTTGAATTTTTTATTTAAATTTTTTTTATTTTTTACTTTATAATATGCATTTTTTCTACAGGCACTTTTCAACTCATATTTTCAATCAGGATTTCATTTTACATGTCAAAGTGTTGATCATACTATCACAGAACCATATATGATGAAATTATTAATAGCAAGTTATGGTTATTATTTAACAAAATACTTAGATTTATTAGATACTGTAAGTATATTAAATATAATAAGTCTTTATATCATTTCAATTAAATTCATAATATCTAAAAACTTCATATGTACATTTGTACTTCATTATACATTTTAATCATAAATCACCATAACCAAAAGGATTATTTGATTATTTATGTTAAAAGAAGAGTTTTACATATTTTGTCAAATATTAAAAGCATTAATTAAGGTTAAATAATTTATTTTAAAAGAAAATAATTGATTAAATCAAACAAATTAATATAATTTATATTTAAAATAAATTTATATGTATACAATTAAAATTTATAAAATTATAGTACATATGCAAATATTGAATATTTATTTCTATTCGAAAAATATAAAAAATTATTTAGTAAACTGGTAAATTCATTAAAATAAAATAAATTAAATTAAAATTAATTGAATTAATTAATATAATTGTATATAAATTAGAGAACATATATTAATTAAAAAAATTAATTATTAATTTTAATATATATTGTATTATATTAAAATATTATTAATGACAACAACGCAGATTATTATACACAAAGTTTATTCGGCACCAGAGGTATCTACAATTGACTGAATATACTAAAAATACGTCGTGATTATAAACGAAATTTTTATCAAACTAGAATTTCTCATAAATTATTAATAAATTAAATAAAGTTATAAATGCAATATAGCAACACAAAAAAACATTAATTTTAAGAATTAAAATGAGATTCTTCATAAGAAAAAAGTCAAAATACAAATTACAACACAATTTTATAGAAGTAACAATTAATGTAAAATAAAAAAAAATTATATAATCTATAGATATATATACGAACTTATATAAAATTCACGTATATGTACCTAAAAAATTACCAACATCTTGTACATATTGAATAGATAATCAATAAATGATGTGGCACTGTAAGGCATATTTACAATGCTATTTAATAGAATTCTGGTGACTCAAATCTGATATAAGGTTCAGAAAAAAAAAATTGGCATAATATTAAAAATAGCGCTTCTAGAATACGAAATCGAACTTAAGGTAAAAGTAATATCTATAAATACGTTATATTAGCCATAATTGAATAAAAATTTTAAATCACAGCTTTATTTCGAAAAAATATTTCTAATTTTATTTAAATTTATTTATAAATAATTTATTTTAGTTATAATTTTCCATTATTTAATTTTTTTTCTAATTGGTTTAATTTTTAATTTTTAAATATTAATTTTATAACGAGAAAAATGTATATACACAATCTCACTCTCAAAACACTCTCTACGAGCTTTGGACACTTTCTGTGTAATATAAATAAGAAATAAAATTAATAGCATATTAATCAACATACATATTAATAAAAATATTTTTATTCCTCTCATGCTTTCATTTCTTTTTAAATTTTGATCTTATATACATATATGTAGTTGAAAAAAAAAAAAAAATCTGATCCATGGTGAAGGACGTAATTCATAAATCACCGCAGTTCTTCAGGCGAAAATCTTGCTTTTTAACATTTTGTTTTTCCTTTCCACACCTATAAGGAGCATAGTACAACCAATAAGTCATTTCGTTTCTGGAATCATTAATTTCATTAAGCAATTGATTACTCAACTGTAGGCTATTGTACAAGACTATATATGAGACACGTGTAAATATTTCTTTATTTCTACGCCATCACAAGAATTATTTTATTACTATTTTTTTATTATATATTACAAATTACAAATTACAATATAATATTAATTATACGATTAAAATATACTTATTAAGGTATTTTTTTATTTAATTATATTATTACAATTATATAATATAAGAAAAATCTATATTATTTTTTATTAATCCATATGATCCAAACCGGGATTTTAACACAAAAACTTTCAAATGAAAGGCCAGTGTATTAACCACCGCACCATTGGCTCATGTCTGGTATGAAAATGTGCCAAAATATTATATTAAATATATTAATATAATGTGAACAAAATAAATAATAATATATAAATAACTATTATATTAATTTAATACTTTAATCGAATCATAATACTTTAATTATACCTTAAATAATTTAATCATACCTGAAAAGGAAAGGTTAATTTATTTTTTCATCACTATATTGTGTATGTGCATTGTGCGAATCAATTTAATTAAATAAATAGAAAAAAAAAAATTAAAATTAATACTTTAATTTTTGGTAAAGTTATTTTCATATTATTTTAAAATATATAATACAAATAACATATTTTTTTCATATATTATAAATAATAAATATAAATAAATATATATTTTGAAAAGGTTTGTTTTTATGTTTTGTAAATTTAAGTAGGAAAAGAAAAAAGAAAAGATTCAAAAAATTTTTTATTTTTAGAAATGAAATGTTTCCTAATAAAATTTCACCGAACTTCATTAACCTTTTAGGTTATAAGTGTTAAATTTTAGAATTTCATTTATTATTAATTTACTTAATTTTATTTTTTTTTTGTTTTTCTTTTATAGGTATTTTTTGTTTTACGAAAAAAATATAATCAAATCACATTTTTACATATATATCATCATTCTGGAATGGTATTTGGAACTTGGATGTTTATTAAATTTTTAGCAGGTAAGTTTTGGATATAAATTGAAATAAAATTATCTTGACAAATCGATAGGAAGCTCTTCCTATATTATGAAAGTATTCACCAACCTATCACAACACCTACTACAACACTTTCTTATTTATTTAGTTTCCTTACTTAAATTAGTGAATAACAATTAATAAGAAAAAAAAAACCTCAAGATTTAAAAGGATAAATTTATGTTTTATCTATAGTTTTACTGTTCCTTTCGTTACCCTACAAAAGATTCAAAACTTTAACTTTTTAAAATAAGTTGAATGTCATATTCAAATTTCAGCTGTTTAAACTTTTTTCTTCTGCAGTTCTGAAGCAGTGAATTCTTGTTGACATAGTTCTCTTTTTTTTTTTTAAATAATTCAGAAGAAATATGCGAAAGCTGTCAACTAAACATTAGATTAGTTTAAATGACATATCAATGTTATAAATAAATAACATGACATTTGGATTAGTTTAATAAATAACATATATTAGGTTATAAAATCTAACTATGTATTAGGTTATTTTTAAAACTATACATAATATTTTAGTAGTTGTTATAATTTATATTTTAATAAATATATACTAATTTTTTTTTTTTGTTTTATATTAAATTTCTATTTTATAGGAAGTCATGGTACATTACTTGGTATTATAAATGCCTTTGTACATACAGTTATGTATACATATTATTTTTTAACATCATTAAATAAAAATTGGAGTTCATCAAGATGGAAAAAATATTTAACAGCATTACAATTATTACAATTTGGTTTTATTACAATACATTTTTCTTTACCAATTTTTAATAATTGGTGTAATCATCCATTACCGATAGCATTTACTGGATTTACACAAAATATATTTATGTTTTTATTATTTTCTGATTTTTATTATAAAGCATATATTAAAAAGAAGACAAATTAAATTAAAATATTAATTTTTGTTATTAAATTTGAAGTTTTTGTGTTTTTTTTTTGAATTAGCATAAATCCAAACAAGTGTATTTTTTTTTGAATGAATTAAAAATAAATGATTTTATTTTTATTTTTAATTTATTTATTTATTTATTCATTATGCTCCTTAAATTTACAAATTTTATTTATAAAAGCACACAAATTTAGAATCTTTACAACTATTAAATTAAATTTAAATTTTTACCGTTTTAAATGTTTGTATTATGAGTATTTTCTACTTTTTTTAATTATATGAATCATATAATGTAAGCAAATAAAACTTACAATCTAGACTTGACAATTCCTTATACAACCTAATACTAACTCCTAATTTGCACTTAACATTTTTTTTTTTCTTGTCACCCCTATAAGGAGGATAGGGCATTCCACTAAGTTATTTCATATTTAACTAAGCTTCTGGAAATAATTAATTTCACTAAGCCGTTGATTACTTAAAATATATTAACATTAATTCAGAATTTGTATTAAAGGGTTTTTTGTAAAACTATATTATTTGTACTGTAATTTACTGTTAATATTGTTGTCAACCCACTAAATAACGTCTCCATTTTGACGAAACAAATGATTATGGAACATTTATTATACTATTGTACTGTTTGGGCAAAGGAAGATTCTGTTATGTAGTAAAAAATAGGTTTAAGGTTTGTAGGAATGTTATGAATTAAGGTGATAACATTAAACCTATGTAAATTGAAAATATAATTGTCACCAATTTTGGGGAGCACATGATATGGAACATGATTCCACATTCACGATATTCAAGACACAAACGAATTGCCATATATGCTGAATTTGTTCTGTAATATATAGTTAATGTCGGCTTTATTGTGAAGTATTCGGCGTTGAAAAATAGAAAAAAAAAATTCATCATCATTGATTGGCAGCGCTATCTTTTCAGACGGATGATGACGGAATAATTTGAAGTTTCTGATATAATATTAATTTTTAATTATAAGAAAAATTATGAAAATAAAAGATATGTCTGTTAGGATTAAACTATTGATCCCTATAATTATATTAATTAATTTAACATGATAATTTGGGAGCCTCGGTGGCATAGTAGGTATAAAATACGTTCTATAAGCACCGAGGAAGAGTGAGTTCGAATCACACACACGTCGTAAGAATAATTCCACCTTACAACATTTACAGCCACGTCTGGAAAGGAAAGGCTGTGTAGTTTTCTTGTCACATTTATGTGGCAAAAACCCAAAAAAAATCATAATGTAAGATTATTGAACAGTGAACTTAATGGAAAATTAAAAATAGCATTGATCGATTTTGTTTCCAAAGATTGTTGTTTAACATCACATTAATTATAATATATTATTGTAATTAAGATCCATTATGATCATTTGCCTTGTTTATAATGCCATTCCATACTTTACGATTTTAAACAGCTGTTTGCTAGATGTAGCTTTTTATTGTATTACATAGACTAACCATTAATTGGTATTAATATAAATCACAAGGTTTTTTTAAGACTCAATAGATAAGGAATAATACTATCCCAAAGTGATATTTAAAAAAATAAATCTAACTCCATTATAGTAATCAAAAGAGCCATTATAAATTTGTCATTCTAGATTCTATCTTTTAGATTTATTATAGTTTTTATTCAAAAATGTTATAGGAACAATATTCATCTATTATAATATATTAATATATTCATCTATTATAATATAGGAATTTCGATTTTTGGTTAAAAAAATTAAGATAATTATGTTTGAGAAACTAATTTAGCAATTAAACCGTTATATTTTCATCTAATTTTTTTTACACTCAAAACGACACTTTTTAACCCCATTTTGTTTACTTTTCTAGCGGTTCTCTAGAGGATCCCTTTTTATTTACTTTTCTAAACAATTCTATGGATTCTCAGAATATTTAAATACATTTTTATTTTATTTTTTTTTTTTTCGTGAGTATTCTTAATTAAAATTTCAAATTAATTTTAATTTAGAGAAATATTTAAAACTAAATATGCAAAATAAAGGTACTATATAGTTTTAAAGGGTTATAAAAGTAAGAGTACTGAAAGAAATGGAATTTTTTTAAATAATTAATTAAAGCTATAAAATTTTACTATTTTGCGTAAATTATGGAGTTATATGACTTTTTAATAATATTAAATTGTATATATTAATTCCGTTTTACATTCTTTTATATTTTTATATATGAATGACTTTATGCATGACAATATTTGAATGTATGACGTATATTTAATACATTGTTATATTATACATAATAAATATTTAATTTTTTGTTATACAGCTGTGTAAAAATAAAAAGAATTTTAAAAAGTTAAAATTTTTAAAATTATGTAAAATCACCGTATTAAAACTCTATCAATAAAAAGAAAATCAGGGATTTTATTATTTTAAATTAAAAATACGAACACATATACTAAAACTTGAGAGTACATCTCAAGTTTAAAAATTTGAAAATAATTCAACTTGCAATCTATACAACTACAATCTATTTCACTTTTAAAATTCATTTAAATTCATTCATTTTTGAAAATTTAATAACTTTAAATCATTTTTCTTATTCTTAGAGGTCCCACAAGGTGGATATGATAATAGCCAATCCTGCAGCAATGTTCTTCTGATTGCGAAAGGATCTGTAAAATAATTTTTATTTCCATTCATTAACCTATACTTTCGCACGAGAATTAGATAAAACTTTTCCCGTTTTTTTCAGCTCTTCTTTCACCTCTTCTTTATTCCGTATAAATTAATTGGAAGAGTTTACAAATTATACTTCTCGCGAACAAATTCAGTGGATTAATTTGTTTAAGATCCATTTGATCAGAGAGTTTTTGTCAAAAAAGTTTTTTTGAAAATTATTTCATGTAAAAAACTTAAAAAACATTTGCCTATACTAAAAATTTCACTATTTAAAGAAGTGATTAAAAGGTCGAACACTTATCTAATGACATAAGTGCCAAATTTTGTAAAAAAAATTATTTCGTTAATGGCATTAGTTATTATATATTGCCAATTATGTTAAAGGCTTTTGGATTCATGAGTGGAATATAATTATGACTCAAATATGAAATTTCAAAGTTTTTTTTATAAATTTTTAAATATAACATCTTTTTAAATATAGCACTTAGCTTTTCTACTTTTTACCGTAATATAAAAAGCTTATTTAAAAAAATAAATAAATAAACTTAGTGTCGGTTATAAATAATTATATAATATAAATAATTATAAATAGATAATACATAATATACCAAAGAATATATATACTATATATGTTATATAATTGATTAGAAAAAGAATCTAGATATTGTTTTATTTTTGACACTTTATAGTCAATATTAAAATAATGCATTCTATAGTATACCTACATAATATTTATTATTTAATAAATGACGTAGTAAAGCATATTGGTATCCTCCTAAATGTATGCAATATAAAATAAATTTAAATGTAATTTAATTTCCTGTTGAAGTTTATTATTCGAACAAAAATTGATATGATCCGATAAGAAAATCAGGAAAAACAGAATTAGCATCCATTTATATTCTATCAGTAAAAGAAAATTTTAAAGCTATATATTAAAAAAACCTTCTTTTTAATATATAGCTTTATAGAAGCATAGAAATCGAGCTTGATCACGTTTCTTTTCAAATTTTATCAATTTATTTCCCAGGTAATTGCGCCTAAAAAATTTTCTAGAATCAATCACAAATTCTACATGGGGGGTGATTTCAATTCCCGACAGCAATCTTGGGGCTGTACAAGGGCAAATAGTTAGGAAAACATACTACAGGACCTCTTAGTTATGGACAAATTTAGACAAGTTTTTTTTCCAGATTCCACATACATTTCACAAGACCTTCTTTTTAATATATAGCTTTATAGATCAAGGATATTTAAATTAGTTTTATGTGGATATGCGACGTATGTATATGTTAACCATCTGGAAAAGAATACAAAGTGAAAAAGTGCGCAATAATATTAAGCAATGACTTTATGTATTATATGTATGTTTAATGTTAAGTTAGACGTTATATTAATTTGTATCAAATATTAATTTATTTGTTGTTTTTTTTTAAGGGGATGTAAACCTTATTGATATCTTAATAATGTTTTTATCTTAAGTTATTAAAATTTGGACATTGAATGTCAATTTTGTGTTATCAATTTTGTTTATGCAGAAATTTTTAATATATATTTTTTCATATTTAATTTTTAATAATAATTAATAAATTAAAGAAATCGCTTATTTTGTTATTTCTTGTAATAATATTTATTGTAAAGTGTGTGTGTAATTTAATAAAAAAATAAATGAGTGCATTATTATATATGTATTTTGTTTTCGAAATAAATGTTAAAATAAAATTAACATTTTAAATGAAAAAAAGGAAATTTACTTTGCTAAAGAAAATTTTTTTTTTTTTTAATGTTGTAAGAGACGTTAAGGTACATTATTGTACTCAAAAGTTAAAGTTTTAAAAGCTAAATAGTACAATATTATATGATATTGAAGAAATTGGTATAAAAGTTATAAAAATATATTTTATGTTACAAAAAGAAAATTTAAAAAAAAGACTTTTAATATAATATTTAAAAAATTAGTCGGTTTTCGTACAAATAGAACTTTGTATAAATACATACATATATTGATAGTATTATTTCGAACTTAATTATAGTTGTGAAAGTTCTTTTTAATTCAATAAAGTTTTAAAATATTTTTTTGTATATAATATATATATGTATATGCATTTTACAAATGTCTATTTGTAATCTGTCTAACAAAAAATTTTTTTTTTTATAAAGTTTGAATAAAGAGAATATTGAGAAATATTTTGAAAAGATAACAAAAATAAAAAAATAATTTACAATACGAATATATAACAGTATATAAATAAAAACACCCCATATTCCTACCAGGAAACAGGGGTTATAGCTACCTGCCACATTTATGTACCACGGTACTTGTGTATAAATAAATAAATAAAAACCGCTGTTAAATGTTGAAACTTTAGATAATATTTTTCAAAATAATAATAGATCCAAATATAGTTTATATGTATTTAATATTTTCATTACAAATTCGGAAAATAAAAACTAATTTTCTTTTTGTAATAAGAAACTACAGATTTATTTTTATCTGAACTGAGAATATCTAGAGCCGTCTTATCTAACTTATTGGATAAAACGTCTCTGTATAGGACCTACAAATTTATAATGAGCCTAAAAGAAAATAAAAATGAAGTTCATGTGAAAAATGAATATAAAGAAAAAGAAAATAATTATGTGCCTATTTTGTTTTTTATAAATTTAAAATTCAAAATAATTGTTTGTTTATTAATGTCATATATATAATGTCAAAATAATATCATTTTTTCCAACAAAAAATTGATTAGGCAAAATATGCAACATGAACAAGTTGATGAATGTTGAGTGCAAAATATTCGTAATTTTTTTCTGGAAGAAAATACGAAGTGTAACCTAAGTGATTTGCATTGAAATGCATGAATCTCATATCTAACGCTATGTTGACAGATTCAAAGGGAAGAAAACTATATAGTAGGCTTACATTACTTTAAAAAAAAACTCTAGTAGTGTTACGTAGAAATGTAGTAGGCCGCCTATATATTTTGAAATAGCACAAAAGCTTCCGATGTTTTTAGAAGTATTATTTTTACTACATTTACCTATTCGTCATTGTGTATATTGTAGTTTTATTTTATATTATAGTAGTTTTATTTTAAGGGATTCACTGTACTTAATCATTGTTAATCATTGATTTGTGCCATTGATTTTTTTAAAAAATCCAAATTACTCTGAAAGATGGTACCAGAAACAAAAACCACACCACTCACAGGGGCGTCTAGTAGTAGTTATATTTGTAAGGCTTACTACAATGTAAGACGTAATTCATATTTCAAATTATAAGTTTTATTATTAATTAGTTTTTATATTAATAAATACTATATACATTCATTTTTCATACTATATATCTTAAAATATGCTAAGATCTGTGAAAGGTTTAAGATGGCTCTGCGAATATCATATACCTACATATAATTTTATTAATTGAATTTTTAAAAAGTTCAAAACTGTTTTTAATTTAAAAACACTAAACAATAAAAATAAACATATAACGATATAACGTTGGTTTTTATGAATCAAAAAGCGAAGAAAAACACAAAATATCTTTACCAAAGGTTTCATAAGATCAGAATTTACTTTTAACAGTTTTAATAATTTAAACTCTCACATGTTATAAAAAGTGATCAGACAAGACATACTTTTAATTTTAATCTCATAATATCTAACTTTTTGATGAACATTAATTATTAGAATATTAATACATATATACATTTTGGGTTTTTAGTTTCATTTTAGCATTAATTTGACAATATTTTCTTAAATAACTTAATAAAATTTAAACAAAAAATACATTGTGTATAATTTAGGTCTGTTATATAAAATTATTATCATTTAATAAAATTTTATATTCTGTTTTAAATAAAACAATTCAATCATTTTTTATGAAAATTTAAAAAAATTTAAAAAAAAAAAATATTTTACTTTATTTTATAAAAATACAAACTGAAAATTTCTTATTATTAATTATAAACTTGCATATTATGAATATTCTTTTGTACATAATACATATACATATTTAAAAAAAGACAAAAAACTTTTTCTGCCAATTTTTTTTTTTTTTTTTTTTTAAGAAAAAACCGAAAAAGAAAATTTTATTTATGTTTGCCAATTTTCCTTTCATAGCACAAAAAAAAAACAATTTTTGTACAGATAAGTTTTTTTTTTCTTCTTATTTTTGAAGGTTGTGTATCTTTTGACAAATTATTTACATTTTATTTGTATTATCTGGTATTAAAAAAAAAAACCATTCATCAGCATTTAAAATAACCAAAGAAATATAAAGTATTTAAAAAAAAAACTTAAGTATCATACAAATTTTTATCTAATTTTTAAATTACAAATTATGATATAATACTGCACATACAAAAGTATATGTGATAAATCAGTAAATTGTTTTTTTAATTCAAAACAAAACAACATATATGTCCACACCTAAAAGGAAAAGGGCTTCCCACTTGACTATATCTTAAGATGCAGTCAAGTAATTTAAACAAAAACAAAACATTAAAAAAAATAAAAAGTATTGCTTTTGGAAATAGAAAAAAAAAATTCTTAAAAATTATTTGAGACCACATTTCTACATTCCTTAGGTTCATTATTGTACTTTTTGAAAAGCTTTATTTTAAAAGCAATAAAAGCGTTTTCTAAAAATATATCTTCGAAAAAACAAAAAATTGTATACAGCTGATATAAATTTTATTCAATACTATACTATATAGTGACTTTTATCGGGTTTCATTTTAAACATTTTGCCGATGTTTCCTAGAATTAAAATATTTTTTTTTTTTTTGAAATAGGTACTTAAGATTTGTTTATTTAATTTCAAAACAATTGTTTTTTTATTTAAACAATAATTTAAATTTTTTATAAGGAATTATATATATGATTGTATATACATATATACTATTATGTTTCAATTTATATATTATTAATCTAATCAAAAAGAATATATATACAAGTATAATATAAATATATGTTATAAGTACAATTAGATAATATGTATTATTTTTGATCTAATGCAATAAATTATTTATAAAACAATTACATACCTATTATAAATCGCTATTATATATAATTTTAAGTTTTTTATTTATTTATTATTTATATATAATATAAATTTTCACGTAAGACGGTCTTTTTATAATGTGTAACGTTATTTTTTTTTATTATTTATTTGCATTAGTAAAAAATAAACGAAGTGATACATTTAAATAATTAATATACAACAATAATAATTAATAAGTGGGCAATTAAAATGATAAATTTATTAAATTAAAATAAAATAAAAATAGATAAAATAAAAGTTATAGAAAAATAAATATGAAAAATAAATCTAAAGCTGGTTAATTTAGATTTAGGTAGTTCTCAACAAAAAAAAAATCTTTGGAACTTTGCAGAACTTAATAAATTTCTTAAAATTAATCAAGTGTTGAATAGAATTCAAAAGAAAATTTCAAAACATTTTTCTTTCTAATAAGAAAAACAAATTGGCTGGAACCACTCTGTTGACAATGGTATAACTAGGTTAAAACTTCCTAATAATCTTACAAAAACAAACATTTCTAGAACCACTCAGACGACAAAAAGATATGACTAAAAGGTTTAAACTTTCTATGATGATCTTAAAAAGACAAAATATCTAGAACTAACCTAATGATAAGATATGACTATAGGTTAAAACTTTCTAATGATCTTACAAAGACTATAACTTGCCGAATAAATAAAACGGAGGAATCTTCAATTTGATATTTTTTCATATATAAAATTTATCTAAAGATATAGTATTAATGTATGATCGAACTTTTTGTATTCGATACGAACCCAGTGTATATGCATTAAATAGCAATATTAAGTTGTAGAATTTTGATAATTTTCATGGTACATTTTAGTTAAAATTATTTTGAAATTAAAGCTATATTTTTTGGACTTAATTCTAATATTTAGTTGGCTTTTTTTTTTTTTAATTTGCATTACAAATTATTGCTAAAACAACAAAAAAAAAAAAAAATACAAATATAAATATCATTTATTTTTCTGAAAAATAAAGAAATCCTGTAAAAGCTGATATATGTATTATTTTAAAAGGATTATAAAGGACTCGATTGGCAAATAAAAAAATAAAAATCCAGTCTAGATCATATGGATCGAAGTATTTATATGTCACAAGACAAATACACCATTAAATCTATCAAAGTATTAGCGAAACCACATAAAGATGTTCAAATGGCAGGTTATTAACAATTAGATGGCCACTTTGAGACTCCACTTTGAAATTTAATCGCATTTTTAAAATATTTTTTTAAAAGTATTTTTTTAAAGTTATTTTTAATCTTGAATAGTTTTTTTCTTTTTTTATATTATAAATGAACTTTTGTACGATTCGTATAATTTATATATATATATTTATTTTTATTTTTATATATATTATATATATATATATATATTTTTTTTTTTTTGTTTTTTTTGCATATAGGCATCTATATATAGTTTTTATCAGATTACGTTTATCTGATAAACCAAAGAGTATTTTTAAAAATTAAATCATAAGAATGTATGTATTAAGAAATTTTTTATTTCAAAATTATTTTTCATCTTCGTAATAACATATCATATGATGATATTGATATTAACTTTAGAATTTATTTTTTGGTAACTTCATTCGTAAGAATATTAAATAAAAATTAAAAATAATAAAAAAAATTTTTAAAAAGTTATATGAAAAAAAAAATCCAAAAATGTATATAGAATATTCGGGTTTACTATGAAATGTCACGTTTCAAAATCTCGTGTCTCACAATTTTGCATTTTAAAACCAAATAATTTTTTTCATTAATTAAATAGATTGTGTATGAAAATCCAAAAAATTAAATTTATACAAAAAAATTTTAAAATTTAAATTATTGTTGTTTGTATATCAACAATGTACATCTACAAATCAATGAGTTGTATTTATTGTATATCAACTCTAAAACCCCTCCTAATTTAAAATTTCGCATTTAATATAAATGTTCTGAAAAATGTGAATACCCTGATTTTGAATACAATTCTAAAATTCCCCTAATTATATTTTTTACGTATATATATATTTAAACCACAAAAAAAAAAACCCCACTAAACAATTTATTAGAAACCCAGATTTTATAACCAACTCTAAAATCTCTACTAATTATTTTTTTTCATTTTAGGTGAGATTTCAACAACAAGACATTTAGAGTAGTGGGGACAATCATAAAATCTTGTTAAACAAATTATTGGAACTCGTAATTTTGTATCCAATTCTAATATACACAGTAAATATATTTTTTACATTTTGTGATTGATAAAAGTTGATTTTATAACCAGCTCTTTTTTAAACATAGAAATTCGACATTTTTTTATTTTTAAACTTTTTTAACAAAATGACTGGCTTCCAATAATACTTGTATTTTTTTCATTTCTACTTTTTCGCGAGACTTTTTAAAAAAATCGTGAAAACGTAAGATTTTGAAACTTTCGACACTCGAGATTTTAAAAACGCGAGATGTCGATAGACGTCCAGAGTATTCATGTAGAACAAAATTTGTTAAACACTTTCTTTATAATTATACTATTTATTTTAATAATAAAATTAAATAACATAACCTATTAGAAAATATTCGAAATGATCAGAATATTATTTACAATATACATACATATTTCATAGCTCAAGTGACAGGAGCAAATAACTTAATTTGGTAGGATCATTTCGTTGGTTCGATTGTAACAAAAATTGATATGTGAATAATTTCTTTGTTGTTGTTTTTAAAAATAAAACTATATTTAATTTAATAAAACTAATTTGTTTTATAATACTGTATCTCAGTTTTAAAATTTATTTACAATTTTCTAAATAATTCTTCCATAATAATATATTTCTGTTTACATAATTATATATTTATTTATTTTTATTTAAATATATATAAATTATCGTTTTTATTTTTCATTAAATAAATCTAATTAATTTAAATTTTTTTTAAATAATTCATTTTCTAATTATTATAAATTTGATTTTAATTCTTTTTATTTTCAATTTTACTTTAAACTTGTTTTTGGTAAATTTGATTTTGATTTATTTTGCATCATACTTTAACAAAATGACAACATACATTTAATAAATTTACAGTAATTAAAAAATTATTTTTTTTTTTATTTTTGTTTTTTTTTTTACTTTTCACTAATTAAAAAATTTTATTAATAATTAAGTAATAATTTATAAACTTGCACAAGAAGTATTTGCTTTATTTTTTTTTTTTCAAAATCCAGATGAAAAAATATCTAATATCCAAAGAATAGTTTTCCCTGTAATCGTTCTAAGTTTGACAAAATTTAGAACTCTACAAAAGAAAATTTTATTTTAGTTTCAAGTTTATTAAAAGTTTTAAGTTAAATTATTTCGTTTTAATAAAATATAAAAAAAAAAAGTGCATGAAAATACAATTGACAATTAAATATTTTAAAATTTACTGAGGATCTTTATTTGATTGTGATTCAGTTTCCGAGATTTGATTTAAATTCTGAGATTTTTCAGAAGATTTTTCTGTAACACCATCACCAACAACATTAGAATTTATTTGAGATTCTTGTGGTAAATTTTTTATTATTGTTTCTGAACTAGAATTTTCAGTATTTTCATTAATTACAGATGTTCCATTTAGTTCTTCAATGTTATTTGGAGTTTCTACTTTAATATCTACTACAGGTTTTACATTTTCAGTTTCTGGTTTTGATTCAATGTTTTCTGACTTGATATTTTCTATTGTTTCCTTATTTTCTTCTTTCTTATTAAGGCATTCTTCTTTATTTACCTTTACAGTATCTTTTGGTTCAATTGAATTTTTCAATTTAATTTCTTCAATTGATCCATTTGTTTGTGTATTCTCTGTTGGGGCATGATTTTCTTCATTAACAACTGAATTTTCAATTA
This sequence comes from Poecilobothrus nobilitatus, assembly GCA_947095535.1. Lineage (NCBI taxonomy): Eukaryota > Metazoa > Arthropoda > Insecta > Diptera > Dolichopodidae > Poecilobothrus > Poecilobothrus nobilitatus. The sequence goes on along the minus strand of OX352773.1, from coordinate 58,253,465 downwards.
CAGTAGAGGGTTTAGTTATATATACTGTTACTTTAGTTGGATTGTTTTCAGTTTTTGTCTCGCACTTATTATTATTATTATTCTTTTCTTCTACTTTAGTTTGTTTTTCTTCTGCGGGTTTATTTTTAAGATTATTAGTGCTTTCTTCTATTTTGGCTAGATTTGTTGCATTTTTCTGATCTTGTTTTTCTTTGTGTTCGTCTAATTTCTTTGTTAATTCTATTGATGTATTGTTATCTGAACAAGCACTCTCATACACTTTTATTTCAGGTGTTGAATGAACTTGTCGTAACGTAGGTTGCAGTTTATTTAAATTAGTAATTTCTATTTGAGGTTTATTATCTGGTTGAGGGGATAGTGATCTTGGAGTTCCAGCTTTAGAAGCTAATGGAGATGAAGATGGTGTTTGTGAAACAGCACGTTTCTTATTGTCTTGAATTATAGTTGTTGCTCTAGGTGCTGGACTTACACTGCGACGAAATTCTTCTGTCTTATCATCTATATATTTACGAATTTCTTTAATAGGTTTTGTTGTAATAATAGGAACCTCATCATCTCTTCTCTATAAATAAAAAAAAATTAAATATAAATAAAAATTAAAAATATCTTTTTAAATATTTGAAAATTACCTGGAAAAGCATTTCACCTTCAAATTCAATTAATTTATGTTTCCTTGCTCTTAATAATAACCCAACACATTTGTCGGAAATATGATTATAAATCTAATGTAAAAATACAAAATTAATGCAAAATTATAAGACCACAAAATACTAATATAAAGTTTTACAGATTTTTACACACTTACATTAAATAAATCTCCAAAAAATATAACTTTTAAATCTGGATTTTCCGGATGTGGAAAACCTTCTGAATCAATTATTTGACAAAGTTCTAACATTTCTTTACAAACATGGATATTTGCTTTTTGGCCTCGCATTTCTGTTAAACTTCCGGCAAGTGGTCTATACAAATAAAATTAATTGATAATGTTATATTCACTCATTTAAATATAAATTGCTTTATATATACTTACTTTCCGTATTCATCTTTATTAAATACTGGTCTACCAGGCGATGCACCTCGAACTCCTCGATTTGAAAATGGATTTAATAATTGTGATGAGTTATGCTCATCAGCTACTTTATTAAACATAGCTACTTTTGATGAAAGTGGAGAATCCTTAAAATAATAAATATAAAATAAAAAAAAAATAAATTAATTTTGTTATATTTTTAAATAAAATGTTAATAGTGAAATTTACAGAAGGGTCATATCCACTAATTACTTCCATTTTAATAATAAGAATTAAGTTAGCGAAAATCCTATTTTTAAATGATTTTTAAAAATAAATTAAACCACAAATTTAACTTAAAATTTTGTTTTTCCTTATAAAAAAAAAAAAAATATATATATATATATAATACAATTAAATGAATAATTTTTATTGACATTTTATTGAAAGATTTATTTTTTAACTAAAAATATTCGAAAAATTCATTTTTCTTTCTTAATTCTTCTCCGGTTAAAAATATAAAATTAAAGGTTGAAATTATTTTTTGTTTATAATCGCAGGTATTATCAAAATTTATTGGAGTATTGTAGGTTTATGTTCAGTTATCCCGAACAGAATGAAAGGTATGATCAAATTGCAGTAATATAAATTAAAGACTAAAGCTATGAGAACTTGCAAAATTTAAAAATGAAATGATTTGCATAGTAAGAATGGTTGTTTATGAAAAAATAATAGTTAGTTGAAAAAAAAAACATAAGATTATCATAATTTATCAATTTGAAAAATAATAAGATAACGAGAAAAATTTTTGGGTGTTCATACGGTATAGCTGAAAATCTTAAATCTTCTTCGGAAAAAGATATGTATTTCTTTTTAAACATATTTACGAAAAGTTTTGTACAGTGTTATCTCGAAAATGGTTAGAAGCACACCCTATTCTTATCATCCACCATATAATCTATGAGAATTATATTGTCACCTTAATAACGCAAAACAGGAGCCTCGGTGGCCTAGTGTAAATACCGAGGAAGTGTGGGTTTGAATCCCATCACACACATCGTAAGAGTACTTCCCCCTTACGACATGTACAGCAACGCCTAAAAAGGAAAGGCTTTGTAATTTCCTTGTTACATTTATGTGGCAGGGAAATACACTAAACAAAATAAATAACGCAAGACAATGAAAATAGAACGATGGTGCATAATCAGCCAAATTAATTTCAATAATTTTAATTCAAATAGACATTTACCAAAAAATTAGTAACCATAATAACCGTAAAATAAATATTTTTTTATTGTTAAGTTTATTCCCCTGTCACATTATTGAAATTTTACCGTGAGAAGAAAATTACACAGCATTTCCTTTCCAGGGCTGGCTGTAAATGTGGAAAGGGATAACTTATGTGGGATTTGAATTTACACTGCCTTCATGTTTACAACGTATTTTATATGCTTTTATCCAGTAGATCACCGAAGCCCCCGCCTTTTTTTTTTTAATTTTAATCAAATTTAAAACTTTTTTTTTTTTTTTTGTTTTTAAGATACTTTAAAATTTTGTGGTTTAACATATTTAAAAAAATTTTAAATCTTAAATTCCCATGAGTTCAATATGAAAAAAAAAAAAAAAACAGAAAGTAATATACATAATTATCTTTACGTTAATTATGCCCATTAAAAAAATATTTTTATTTCACAATATTGTATATTTAATTAAAATTTTGTTCTCATAGATATATATATTAAGAGTATATAATAAGATAAGGTATAAAATGTATATATATATATATATATATATATATGAGAATTGCATTTCACTTTTATATGTACTTATATAAATTTTATAAAATAAAATCTTAAGTAAATCTTTTTGCATTATAATAATATATTAGAAAATTTCTATTATTGTTAATCTGAAAGTCTGAGAGTTTGCTCAAATAGAAAGTATGTAATATTTTAATTAAAAAATTAAAAATAATTTTTTTATTTTGTTTTTGGGAAAATAAATGATTTTTTTTTTTTTTTAATTATGCTTAAGTATATTAAGAAGGTATACTTACAAATAATATAAAAATGCAACTTAAAAAATATATTATGCAAATACAATTAAAGACATTTTAAAAATAATTATCAATAATGTATTTTATATAGGCAGTTATTATTACGACCTTTTTCACAACATAATTTTGGGTCTGTTTAGCATAAATTAAGTCATCTACAAGATCTATAAAATTTATAAGGAAATAAAGCATTATACTTCAGTTAAAATATATTAATATTGAAAAAAAAAAAATCAGATTATTTATAGCATTACCATCCCTGAAGAGGTTGAAAAGAAAATTTAGCGAAATATTGAAATATTATATATGTATGTACATTTTCAAAATTCCTTTTTTCTTTTTGTTTTTCAATATGTAATATATATAGTCAATTAAAAACAACGAAAAGCAAATTATTTAAAATTGTTCATTATATACATGTATTGGTACATATACGATTATAAACATTTATTTTATGTCTAGCTGATTTTTTGCGTATTTTTAAAAATATCCAGACGGTAAATGATCGATTATAATTTATAATAGCTAAAACAAAGAAGACCGATCTTATACTGGTAGTTTTAACATTTACATATACCTTTAATAATTTTGTTATATAAAACATATATATATGTATATACTATATACTATATTAATTAATGGTATGAGTTAAAAAAAAAAAAAAAAAAAAAGCATCAAAGATTTTTAAAGGTGTACATATTCCAAAAGAGAAAAATAATTTAGAATATTGTGACTTGCATCAAAATTTGTAATTTTTCTTACAATTTTATATTTAAGAATTCAAGAGACATTTTCTACAATTTTAATGAAAGCGAAAGCTTAAAAGTAGCAAATTTTAAATTTTTAACCCCTATAACAAATTTAAAAACTATTTGGGGGGAGGAAATACAAAAAAAAATTTGCGAAGTAAATTATGCTAATTCTGAAAGATCTATTTTCTCTCAAAATTTCTATCTCAAAGATCCTATCTAAAAACGTGACCGAGTCATAAAGAAAGTGAAATATTTTAAAATGTTTATTTTCACATAACGGTAAATTTAAATTCTAAATTGCGAAAAAAATTATACAATGCTAATATTTATACATATATGTAAAACTTAAAACGTGTCGTTAAAAGACACGTTTTTAAATTGAAAAAAATATTAAGTTTATAGAACCTGAGATATATAAATTTATAAATTGGGCTTTTTCCAACTTTGAGGGGAGTTATATACAAAAGTTATTCCATATTAATTTTTTTAAAAGATCACAGACCATGTTTAAAAAGTTATTGCTCTATATCTTACACTATTGAGAAGTTTTGTAAAAGGGCAAACGAACGGATAGAGTGAATTTATAAGAAAATTTTCGAAAAAAATTTTAAAAAATATATATACCAACCGAAGTATATTGCCTCAAATTTCAATACATTACATTGGGTATAATTTGAAAACAATATACCTAAAGAAAAATATAAATTTAAAATATAGAAAAAATAATTATTTTATATCAGATATTTTACTAGCATCACCTAGCATATACATACTTGTCACTAAATGTGATGTGACATTTTATCTTATAACCAAATAGCTGATACATAATTTACATGTGTTATTTATTATATTATAGTAAATGATGCTCAACTTATAAAATAACAACGGTCAAATAATACATCATAAATTAAAAATATTATGTAATGTATTTTAAAACTCAAACTATAATATTCTAACTAAAATATTTTTTTCAATTTCCAAAAAAGATTATATAAAATATTATGTATTACTTATTTATTTTAAATACAAAAAATCATAAAAAAAAATACATATATACTAAAAAATTTTATTTGTATTAATTTTTTTTTTTTTTTTAACAAAAGAAAAATAAATGTTTTTTTTTTTTGTACACTAAATTTTAAAAAAAAAATAATAATAATAATAAATTATGTTTCTAAATTTGAAAAGACCTTAACATTCAAGCATTCCATTTAAATGAAAAAAACAAAAGAAAAAAAAAAACAAATCAAAAATATAAAAAAGTTATTATTATTATTATCCATATGATATTAATAAATTAATATGTCTTTTCAGAACGCCTCTTTATTTTAAATACCGACAATGTCAACCGAATATTTAAATATGAAAAAAAAACAAAAAAACAAAAAACCATAAAAAAATATATATATATAATGGAAAATCTATGAAAATATTCAAGGATAAAAACAAAAAATTCCAAAACAAACAAAAAAAAAAAACAAGTTAATATTTAAAATAATATTATCACCAAGATTAAAATAAAGAAACACTAATAAAAAAAAAAAATAAGGAGACTCTATACTAAAAAATAAAAAAAAAAAAATAAAAAAAAATAAAAAAATGAAAAGAATTATTACATCACATCCGTTTAAGAAAAATAATAAACAAATAGATCGAATTTTTCTTTTTTCATTTTCGTTTCTTTTAAATTTGCTACGAAATTTTTTTTTTTTTTTTTTTTGTTTTTTATTTTAATTGAAAAAAAAAAATTTGACTCAACTTGATTTTCATTCTGAATATTTTGATAGTTTTTTTTTTTTTTTTTTTTAAATAAAAATAAAAAATAAAAACAATAATTTTTTGGCATAAGATACTACAATAATGTTTTTCCCTATGATCGTATAGTGATGATGACGCTAATGATTTTGATGATCAAGTTCAAGAATTTTAAATTTAAATTTTTTTATTTTATTTTTATATTGTTTTTTTTTTTCTTGCGTTTTTTTAAAACGCTATTTATATATAAAAAAAAATATATATATATATATATATATATATAAAAGTAGATATATATCATATCAGCTATACGTTAATATTAATTTTCATAAAAAAAAAAACGTGAATAAATAATTTCTAGATTAGTTTTTTTAGGGTTTTATTATACATAGGCTATAGGAGTTAGCTATATATTTAAAAAAAATATTTTAAATTTATTACATTTTCATTTTTGTTGTGTAATTTGTTATTTCATTTATTTTTTCTTTTTTGTTTTCTTTTAAGTATATAAAACAAGAAAAATAAAGAAATTCTTTTTCTTATTTTGTATATATTTATAAAAATAAAATCAGATTTTGACAAAATAAAAAAAAATAAAAAAAAAAAAAAAAAAAAATAGGATAAACATAAATAAGAAATACTTTAAAGAAAACAATTAAAAAGAAATATATTATATAAATTATTTATATGTAGTTAAAAATTATTGAAAATGTGATTCATATTTAAGAATTTTTAAAACTTTTACATGAAATATATATAGTATATATGAAAATTTTTTATATGTAATATGTAAATATATATTATAATTTCTAAATAAATATATATGTATAATTTTCTAATATATCTGTATATATTATATTTAAACAGTTCTAGAAATAATAATTTACCTATAATATTATATAGTTATATTTTTTTTTCATTCTATATATTCATTTCATTTCAATTTAACTTATAGTAAAGGTAAAAAAAATGCAATGCATCGAGTATTGGGAAAATGTTAAGAAATTTTAAAATTTTACTTTTTATTTTTTTTGTTAAAATGAATTTTCATTTGATATAAAATTCTTTAAAAAAAAAATCTGAAAATAATTGACGAAATGTTAAATTATTTTTAATATACACCTAGTTAGATATGTATATAATAAATAAATATAATAAACATTAGTTTTACGTTTTCAATGTTATAAATTTCTATGGGCACTTCTTCGGGAATTTTGTCTTTAGGACAATAACCATACATTTTAGCATTATCAATTAATTATATTCTTTTTTTTCTTGAATTGTTTGAGGAACGGTTTTATTTGTCATTCTATTATGCCAACTAATTTTTAATATTTACTAATATACCTATGACCTACACTTTAAAGGGCTTCAATTTGAAAATAAGATATTAGCCTAAAAATATGCAACATATTAGTAAAAAAAAAAAAGAACAGAAATGAAAAATTTTTTAGTGGTCTCGGTGGCTGAGGGATTAAAGTACTTGATTTATTAACCGAGAGTTGGCAAATCTTGCACAGGCAACAAATTTTTAATTGGAAGGAAAATTACTGAAAAGTGAAATACATATATAGTGTAAATTTATATAATTTTTTTTTTTTTTTTAACTTTTATTTATTATTTAAATATCTTACATTGTTACCCTAAAAAGTTTACAAAATAGATATTTTGGAATTTATATAATATTAACATGTAAAAATATTTAGTATTTTTGTTTGCTAATTTTTGTTTTCAGATTTTCATTTTATATTAATCTTATATTTTGTATTATGATGATTATTAACATATATTATTCATAATTTACAATTATTGGTAAAAAAAATATTGAAAAAACCATTATAGGTATCTTATCCTTATTTTAACTTAAAACTTAATCTAATTAACCCTAAAAAAAAAAAAAACTAACCTACCCTAATCTAGTTCTACATTCTACCTAACCACCAAACATTTTTTTTATCTAAAGTATCCTTGTAAGGAATGTGAGTGTCAAATCTCAGGTCTTGGGAGTTTATGTTATTAGGATTATACTCTATTTTTTTTGCATGTAGCCCGTCTATTATAATGAAATAATAGGGGGACATGGTTGTGATCTTGCAAATACCCTTCTTTATCCAAATAAATAAAATGTTCGGGTACAATGTAACCCGTTATTAATGTTTTCTTTATGTACTCCTCGTTGTGATAATATATGTGGGATATTAAACTATTCTCAGGATTTTTCAATGCTCTGTCTAAATGATTTCTGATCAATTTTATAATATAAAATTGTCAATTCGTGTCATGTTTGACTCTTTATATATGTATTTATTTGAATAAAAATGTTTATAATTAGTCTCGGGTTTACGGTATTTATTAATTTTTAAATTGAGCTAGCACTAATATTGTACCAGATTGGAGATGCAGTAAATTTATATAATATGTATAGCAAAAAAAGATGTTTCTGTGAAATAACTTTCCAAAAAAAAATAATAACATTCCAAGTTCAAAATCTAATATTTCCTCAACATTCTGAAATAACCTCCAAAAATAAAATAACGAATAACAAGAACCCCAAGAAATGCTCAAAACTTTGAATTCTACATATTTTTAAAAATATAAATTAAAAAAATAATAAGGTGATAAACACATTTTTTTTTCCCCGATTCAAATTTTGAATATAGAAAAAACTATGTCTTATGTCATTCACCAAACTATTTTATTTAGTGAATAGTCTTTCATATCAAATAAGATCCCAAATAGAAAATCAAATTAAACTCTAAATTATTTATTTACTTAAAAATACTTTTACTTTTTAGATATCAGTGAGTATATCCCGAATAAATAGGTTATTTCATGAAGATAAAAAAAAAATCAAAGAAATTTTAACACCGTTATTTTTGCCCCATTGAAATTTTAGGATAATTTCTTAAAGTATCATTTAATTCGACTTCGAAACAGGATTTAATTGCACCCCATTTTTCTCATCTCAATTTTCTTATAATTGAGTGTAGCCTATATTCTCTGCTATTTCTCTACTTTGATGATCTTTTAGTAAATTTTAGATGTTTATTTTAAATTAATTCAAAACTTTGAAATCTTTTAATTTTATTATTGTACAAAATTAATTAAATAAAATCAAATAAAATAATTAAATATTATTTTTTAAGATTTTAAGCTAAATATTTAATTGCCTAGATAAAGAAACGGACAAACTCACAATATAAACTATAATGTATATGATTGTTTAAGAAAAATCTTCAAAAATAATATACAATAACTATCATATTATAACATAAATATTAAGTCACATCCTTCTATAACTAATTTTTAAAAATATAAAAAAAAAAATATTTATATTTATTATGACTGTATTATTTGAGTGACTCAAATAAATTGTGAATTCTTATGACTCGCATGAAGTCATTGTTAAATATATAAAGTGGCTTATGAATTTCTTTTTTGAATTTAATCAGCTTAATTTACCAGCTGTTAATTTTAATCTGATGATCTATGCAAAATTATTTTAAAATTATAAAATTTATTTTAAATATCAACATTTAAATTTGAAATTATTAATTAAAAAAAAATTAAAATTTTTTAAAATGTCATTTATCAAAATTTTGAATAAATGTAATTTTCTTAAGTTCTTTTTTTTTTTTTCTTTTCGAAACTAATGTTAATTATGAGGGCTTTTATCAATTGAAAAAAAAAAAATTTATATTAATTAAATTTCATATCTTTCTTTTTATATATGTCTTTTTAATTAAATTTAATTATTTTAAATTTTTTCTATTCCAATTAATTATTTTCAATAATTATCTAAAATAAAATTTCAAATAAAATCTAATCGAATCGAAATTATTATAAATGGAAATGAAATAATTGTAAAAATATTTTAATATTTTAAGGTTCAATGATTTGATTGTTTATTTATAATATTACAAATATACAAAATATGTATATGTATATAATATATTTTTTTTTTTCAAAAATGTTTATAAAAGTTTATTGTTTCATAAGTTTCTGGAAATGACTGATCAAAAATAATTTCAATTTTATATTATATACAGTCACAGTTATGGCCAATAAATTAATACCAAAATTTTCTATAATTGAACTGGCGAAAAAATATAATTAAATATTTTTAAGTTTAGGGCTACTATTTTTAAAAGTTATCGAATATATTTGTATGGATTGTTAAAATTGATTTGTTGAATTATCGAAATATATTCAAAAACATGATAAACATGATAAAGTTATTTATTGTTGTATATGCAAAAAGAAAGTTTGTTTTTTGTATTCTACTAGGAGATAACGAGGATCAATATAAAAAACTTTCCTTAAAATACTTAATAAAGGCATACTCGACATATTGAAAGACAACCTGCAACACAGTTAAAAAGTTTTTCCATTTTTTTATAATCAAAATTACTCTAAAAGGATATTAAGTATAGATAACTTTTCAATGAAGTTTCAAAGATTTTAGTGTTTTAATTTTTGAAGTGTTAATTTTTTTTTTTTTTTGCACCAAATTACATTTATGCTATTATGCACAAAAATATTATGTACAATTTTTGATTTCAACAATTAAGTATACGTACTATATAATTTCTGTTTGTTAAAATGACAATAAAAAACTAAATTCGAGCTCTAAACTTTAAAAAAAAAATATTTTTTTTTTTATAAAATTGAAATTTTATCGTTTACGTGTACGTCTTTTAATAAGAGGAATGAACGAATTTTCAAAATTAACTATATGTATATATAAAAAGTATATTTTTTCGGAATGAGTAATATCCGTTTATTATTTGGTTATGTGAATTAATCTTTAGATTTAAATATTTAGAATTTAAAGATACAATAATTTCAATATGAGCCAATCAAAATATTTAATTGATTTTTAAATATCATTTCTAAATCTATTCAAAAAAAAAAAATATATATATATATATGTATATATAAATATTTATTTAATAATAAATCAATTAAAATTCCGTTCTTTGATTTACAAAAAGAAAAAAAAAAATAAACATGAAATATTTGAGGCATTTGCAAAAAAAAAAAAAATAGGCGAAAACTTATTGGCGACGTAAAGAACGCATATTTCCTTTCAAGTTTTCTTTTTACAAACTTATTAGCATTTATAATTTTATTTATTTACCTTGAAAATAGAAAAAAAATATTCCTATACAAATACCAGAATAATATATAGATAGATACAGAAGATACTATATTATAATATATAATTAAATTAATTTATATATTTATATATATATATATATATATGTATATATAATATAAATATATGTATATGTAATATGTATGGATATATACATATATATAATATTTAAATTTTATAATGGGGCATTCATTTTCTCATAAATTATGATATATATTTTCTTTGTTTAATTGCCAAAAAAAGGAAAAATAAAACTATATAATGATCATGAACATTTTGTTTTTCCTCATCGATAATATTTTTAATCATAAGCAAAAACAAAAAAAATTATTTAAAAATTGTATTGAATTGGTGTAGAAAAAAAAAAAGAAGACATTTCAATTTTTATTTTTTTTTTTTTTTTAAAGAATAAGTTCTAGATTTCTAATAGATTATAACAAAAATCTATAAATATTTTATTTAAAAAAAAATGTATCCTTTTTTTTTTATTAATTAAAGATTTAATTAAGACTTAAGTAATTAAAGTAATTGATTGATTAAAAATTAATTCTTATTTTTCTTTTCTTTTCAGATGAAGCTTTCAGATCACTATATAGATTTTAGTTTTATATTAATTCAGAATTCTTTTTCACAATTGTCTATATTTTTTATTATACAGTTGTCGAAATATATTATAAATTAACATTAATTTTAAGTATGTAAAGATCTCCTTCCATATTATTGTTCTATATCTATCTTATCTCAGCCTCCCATGGTGTCCTATTAATAATAGTTAATTACGTAATTTAAAATTTTAACAATGATATGGCAATATCAAAGTAAACTTTAATCATTAAATAAAAAAATATATTTTTTAAAGTAAATATAAATAAATCATTTAAAAGAGTATTTATAATGACAAATCGATATATATTGTTATGAAATGAAATCGAGATTTCCTTTCCCCTAAACAAGCAATTTTTTGTGCTAATAATCTAGGAACCTATATATGGAAACAGATTATATGAAAATGCTATCACTTAATATCTTCAAAACTAAAAGAACATGCTGTTCTAAGTTTATTTTGTTAAATATTTTTTTTAATTTCCAAAAAAAAAAGAAAATTAATTTTTGTAATTAATTGAGTGCTGCAAATTTTTATTTTTAGGTATTATCACATCAGTAATCACTAGACTCTAGATGGTCCGTAGTACACCTTTAAAAGATAGAAGAACCTTTTCTACGAGAGTTGGTGTTAAATTTCTCTATAGATTTATGCCATAATGATACCACTTTGACGTAAGAAACTTTGAAGGTTTCGCAGATCTATGTCAGCGAGTTCATCTAAATCTTGAAAAAACAAATAACCGAGATATTTTTGCCTTTTAATCCTTGACGGACTAGGGCAGATACAGCGATAGTGTTTCAAGCACTCTATCTCAGCATCAATTGCTCTGCAAAACCTACAGCTAAAATCGACATGCTTATCTAATTTTTTATTTTTAGTGCATTTCCCTGCCACATAAATGTAACAAGGAAATTACACAGCCTTTCCTTTTCAGCCGTCGCTGTATGTCGTAAGGGGGAATTACTCTTACGATGTGGTGGGATTCGAACCCACACTCCCTCGGTGTTTACAGCGTATGTTATACGCTCTTATCCACTAGGCCACCGAGGCCCTTGCTTACCTAATCTTCTAGCATGTCTATCATGCTACAAACTTTATCTGTTGCAAATTTTAAAATAACATTTTTATGTTTCTCTTTTTTATTTGTACATTTAAAGAAAAATTTTTATGTATGTATTGTTGTTCTATATAATTTTATGACAATTTTAATTTGGTGTACAATTGATTCATTTTCTTAAGTTTATATTTAATTTGTTAATTAAATTTTTAAAATGCATAATTAAAAATCGACTATAGAAATTAACAAAGAAAAAAATAATTAAAATTAGATTTTTACAAGGCTCATGACAAATTATATTGGAACGTATATATTTGTATATTTTTATTTATTAAATAATTTTATATACATAAACATACAAATACTTACAATACATTAAAAATAAAAAATAAAATGTATTACGTAAAAAAGATACAAAAATCTAGTCGGCAGATACTGGTGAAATCCTATTTTTTTATTTATTTTACAAAGTAGTTTAGCATTTTTAACATTTTTTAAAAGATTTTTCCTGTATAATTTTAAACTCTTACTGCTATTTCATTTTATATCAAATGGTCGAAACTCAACCACATGAAGAAATTGTTTTATTTTTGTTTTGTATCTTATACATTTTTTTAAAAATATGTATAGAAGTGAACTCTTAACTCAATGTTCATCAATAAAAAGTTATAGGTTTTACTTTTTTGCATTATATGTAGGTAAGTGAATATTTTTGATAATGCTAGAATGTTTTTCTTCTTGAAAACTGCAAGATGAATGTGTTTCTTATATAATATATACATATATAAAACAGTTTCAGGTTCATTAAAAATTTGAAAATTTTCATTTAAAAAAATTAAATTGGGGTCCCAAATTCAGGAAAGGAAGGACCCCCGAGGAAAACATATACAAAAACCTTCTAAAAATTTAACCTATCTTTTTTCTTCTATAATACACATACCATACATATATTGTTTTTACAATTTTCAAATTAATTTTGTAAATATTTTAACCCATTAACCGCACGTTGAGTGTAATATGATCATGTTCTGATTCAAAAAAAAAAACAAATAACACGAATTAGAGTGCTCGCTGAGCGCTTATAGATCTAAGTTACACAATTCTATAATTTTGACAGATAACACTTTGCTCTACTAAAACTAAACAACAAAAACGTCTTAAAATGACTTCAAATTAAAAGAAAAATTTATTTCTACCATATTTATAATTTATATTATGCTTTAGGTTAAAAATATTTGTCAATTTTTCAAACTTAAAAAAAAAAAAAATATTTAATCGTTTTGCTATAACTATTGCAGCTTTTCAAAAAAACATATTTTTATTATTTTACAAATAATTTTTTTTAAAATTATTTAAATAGGATTTTAAAATATTTTTAACTGCATAAATAAAAAATATGTACTATTCATATATTCATAGGATGATATAGGTACATACATACATATATCAAAAAGAAAATATAATATGAAATAAAAAAAAAATTATTAAAAATAAAATATATTATACGTAGTATGTTTCTTTTTATATATGTAACTACATAAGTTTTTTAATTAGCATTTTTAAAATTTTCAATCTCTATTTTGAAATTATTTAAAATGAATAAAATATTATTATAATATGTTGGACGTATTTAAACTCTACTCTACTTACTTATAAGTAATAATATTTATTTTTTTATTAAACGTCTTTTCTACCTAAGTATACATATAAGAAATTATTAAAGAAATTTTCATCTTTTATTAAGTTTTCAAACTATATACAGCGTGATTTTTTTTTTTTTTAATTAGTTGCGTATAAGTTGTTGTGATAAAAGCATAATTAAATTAAATCTTAAAAAGGTTTAATTTAGATTCCATTACCTCAAGAATCGAAATAGACCTCTTCTCCCTACAAACTAACTTTTTGTTCGTACATTAATCTTCCAAATATACCCTATGAATATTCAAAACCGAAACAGAGCCACCCTGTATATTGAACTTTAATTTTTCCTGTTTATATTTTTTGTATTTACACAATGACTGACACTATGATATTTACAGAACAAGTCTGTATAATGTCTGTTAAATTCAATTAAACCAGTTATTCTAAATATTTAAAAAAAAAAATAGATAGATACATTTTTTCATATTAAATCAATAATATTCTGAATATTATTTTAAAAGAGAATTACAAAATATATATAAAAACTTTCACTATTTATGATTCAAATACTAGACAACTTAATTGTTTTTAATGCACAATAAAAAAAATTAACTTTTAACTTTTTTCTTTTAATTTTTACATTAACTATATATATAACTATACTGTAAAGAATTAAGATGAATTAATATGATGTTATAGAAAAGTAAAACAATATGAAACGCACAATATATATATTTATACGTATAACATAAGTACTGTAATATTAAAGTACTGAAAACATTATATACAGCATTAAGAAAGTGGTTTACTTTAAAAAAAAAAAAAAAACATTTCGCATTTAAAACAAAAAAAAAAGAAAATATTAATTTTAATTAAAAAAAAAAAAATATTTGCGCGCAAATAAAAAACATTTTTAATAAAATAAAATTTATAAAAAAAATGACAGATTTTTAATTGTTCCGGATTCTTTCAAAATTCTATAATAATGTTAATTTTCGTTTGTGTTAATGTTTAGAAGGGGACGGGGTCTTCTAACTACCCATATACACCTAGGCCTTGCAACCCATTGTGTTCCTCTCCTCAATCATCCGTTAGTCACTTACAGCGTCTCAACAAGTCAGTCCGCCTTCAATCTTTATGAATCGTAATATTTCTCCCTGATTGAGCATTCTCAGAAGCTCTCCCAGTATTTCTCATTTAAAGTTCTCCTGTTTTGAGATCCCAAGATCAAGTATTCCTTTGAGATTAATTGAGCACAGAAGTACCTAGCACGAAGCACTATATACTTAGTATGAAGTACTGTTCCTGCCTAGTGCCGCAATCCCCTAAATTATGCGTTAGAGGATTAATTAACTCTTAACTTTTGAAAAATCATTGAAAATTGAATTTCAATCATTAAATTGAAACTTAAGCCGTGCAAAATTTAAAAAAAATATTTAAATACATACATACTAATTAAATATAAATTTAATTGGAAATATTAACTAAAGATTTTTGTACCGGAAGTAAGTATACATACATGATCAAAATATATTTTTAATAAATTCGTATATTTGCAACTATATAGATATATAGGTAATAGATATTCTAGATTTAAGAAAAGATCTTAATATAAAAGCCAAAGCTATACTTATTTCCAATTATTCTAATATTACAAAAATACTCCAATATAACGATTAATTATATTAATAACTCATCGAATATGATTTAAAAAAATTAAATATTAACTTCTTCTATCTTCAATAGATCCGTATACAACATTAGGATTTGATTCAATTTATATAATTTGGGTGTAGGTCAATTTGTCGAAAAAACAAAACGTTTTTTTTTGAATAAAAAAAAATGTCGCGAAAAAATGTAGAATTAAATATTTATTTTTTTTTTTTAATTTTATCCACTACTTTTTTATTATATAGACATTAATATTTTATTAGAATAATAATAATGTTTGGTAATCTAATTATTTTTAAAAAAAATCAGCTAATTATTTTATTTGGTATGATAAACAATTTGAGATATATTAACAAAAAAAAAATAAATAAATTTAAACTAAAAATAATTAAAAATAAAAATAAAATAGTAAATAAATACTACCGGTTAAACGAATAATAATTATTTTTTACTATTTTCTTCTAAATATTTTTTGTAAATACATACATATGCACGTATATTTCAAGATTTTTTTTTAAATAAAGCTATGTAGCTATTGTATGTATATTTTCAAAAAAAAATGTCGAACAATTGTATTTTTCAATATAGAAAATTGTTGACTAATACCCTATGTTATTAATTTGAATAAAATGGATTACATTTGCATTATACACATACTTAGTTAAATTTCTTTTATAAATACTGAAAATTTTTGGTAGTACTGAAAGATAAACGGTAGATAATTTAAATCCGTACATACATATATACATATATGCATATATAAAGACATTTATATATATATAGATTCTAATATATTTTTTAGAAGATGATTAATTTGATTAATACATATTGTAAAAAAATAACATTAATTTCTTAAAAACATTATAAAAAATCAATCGAAACTCATTCGATAATTTTGTTTTTTTTTTTTTCCTATTTTTCAATAAAATTCGAAATTTATAATTTATAATAAATACCCTATACCCTATAATTAAAAATGTTAAAACTTTTCATTTACCATTAAATAAATAATTCTATTTAAAACTTATTTTTGAATGAATACCGTATAATTAACCTTTCTTTTTCTTGTACGCAATCTAATTCATGTTGATTTCAAAAAAAAAAAAAAAAAAAAACCGTATCTATGGGGAAATCCAAAATTTCTGATTTGAAATTTATCAATTTCAAAACACAGATGTATGTACATATATAATTTCCCAAGAATAAGAAAACAAATTATCTAAGGTTTATATTATTTATTAATGTATATTGTATATGTATGTATTTATGGTTTAATTTCTTAACTTACCACAATGTGACGAAGTGAACCAAGTTCATGGCTAACGTCTGCCATTTTTGCCTTTTATTTATTCTTTTTTCTTTTTAAATTTTCTGTTGTTTTTTTGTCTGTTTTAAGTTTTTTTATTGTTCTTAAAATTCGTTATTTCGTTTTTCAACGAGGAAAAAAAAAACTATATGAACCGTTATTTGAAAAAAAATAGTAAAAATATGACAAAAAAAAAAAATCGGAAAGTAAAAATTAAGAGAATAAATTTTTTTTTTTTTTGTTGTTTTCAATGAACGAAATTCAAATGTTCCAAACAATTTTCATTAATATTAAATTTCTAAAGTATTTAAAAAAAAATTTTTTTTTAAGTAGGTATGTACAATGTTTTAAATTAGAGTGAAATATTTTTAAATAATTGTATATTAAATATATTATTTATATATGTGTATAATGTATATAAATATTATGTAAACGAAACAAACACTATAAGAACTCTTTAAAATTACTGTATTTGGTAAAAGAAAAAGCCAAATTTATTTAAAAATAAAATCTAGAACCTTTTCAAAAAATGTTTTTTTTTTTCTTTAATTTTTATAAGTTTTTATTTTTATTAATTTTACAGTTATACGATTTTAGAAAAGTTATAAAAATATTTATTTTTTTTTTAAGAAAAACTTAAGAAAACTTAATAATGACACAATGTTTACAGGGCACTGTTGTTTATTTTTCGTATTAGCGTTTGTCATTAATAATGACAAATATAATTTATTGATAAACACTTAATTGAAAAAAAAAAAAAAAATTTTTTTTTAATTTATTTCTTATATTTCTGGACTTTTTTCTTTGTTAATTTTTATTGTATTATTTGATTTTTTTATTGTTCTGTTCCTTTAAATTTTTTTTTTTGAATATCCAAAGTTAAAAATAAAAACAAAAATAAATTATGTTAATATAATATTAAAGCAGCTGATATAAATTAATTTAAAACATTTGCCTGCTCTTAAAATAATGTTTATGTATAGCGACTTCTTTAAGCCAATATTGAAATAAAACTGTCAAGTTGATCGCGTGCAGAATACTTTTCAACCGCGAAAAATTTGTGTGAAAATATTTTCATTTTTTATTTTCTTTCTTTCTATTTTCTTTTGTATCTTTTCTCAAAAAAATTTATTTTTTTTTTTTTGATTTTATTATTTTATTTTTTGTTTGTTGTTTTGTATTTTTTTTTTTTTATTAATTTTTCTTTTATTAATTTTTTTTACTTGTGTTTTTTTTTTGTATTATTGTTTTGTTTTTTTTTTTTTCTTTTGTTGATCTTCTGCAATATTCAACTTTTCTTTTACTGTTTTAAGCTTTCTTAAGCAATCATCATAAAAGTAAGTATGTATATAATATGTAGATGTATATATTTATATATGTATATGTATGTAGAAATAGAAATATGTGTAAATATATGCACTAATTTAAATAACAATATTCTTTATTATTTTTATTTCTTGGTGTATATCGGGCCGGACTTTTTATTTTTATTGTTGCTTTTAATTATGTTATTATTTTTTTGTTGAAAATTTCCCACGAATTTTGTTTTTTTTTTCACTTATTTAGTTTTTTTTTTTTTTTGGTTGTTTTTAATTAATGCATTTGCTAAATCTTAAAAAATAATACTTATATATCTTTTTTTTGTGGGGAATTAATTTTTATTATTTTTAAATTCCTTTTTTCTTGATTTTTCTTTATATAATATTTTTGCAATATTTAAAATATCTATCTTTTTTTTTTTCGTTTTTGTATATAAAAGGAAAAGCTTTCAATTTTATTTATAATTTCAAAAATTTCTTCTCTATTATATTTATTTATTAAAATTTTTTAATTTATTACTTATTTTCACACTTCTCTTCTATTCAAGATCGTGGACAAAAGTAAACTGAAAAAATTTTAATATGTAAAAATTTTATTTTAATTATAATACTATTAAGTATAAATGTTTTTTGATTATTTTCTTTTTTAAGGAATTTAAGGTCTATTACGTTTAGATTAAAACAATTTTTTTTTTCTATTTTCTTGCATTTTGTTATTTTTTTTTTTTTTTTGTTTTATTTATAAATTTATTTATACAATATATAACATTATATATTATAAGCAGATAAATTTTTTTTTTTTGGTTTTTTATTTTGCAAATTTATGTAAATTTACAGAGTGTTAGGAATTAAATGTAAATATTTTTTTTTTTAATTTAAAATCTATAGACAATCGTTTCAAAAAATAGATTTTCATATAAAATTTTTCTGTTATCCTGAAATTTTAATCAAACATTTGTTCGAAAATTTCAATAATTTTTAATTTGATTTAAATTTAAGAAATTACATTTTATTTTGGAGTAAATTACTCTCAAAGTATTTTTTTTTTTGTTTTCTGAAAACATTATTACAAATCTGTATTATATTTTGATGAAGAAAGAATAGTTTTTTTGACTCGTTAAGTGAAGTCATTCAAAAATTAGAGTCAGACATATATGTTTTAATATTATTACATATTCCCTTGAAAATGAGTAATACAAATTTATACGACGTTTCGACGTTACAAAAATCGTTTCCTAGATTATTTATAGCCAGATAAAGTTAGATAGGTAGGTTGAAAGATGCAGACTTAGGCCAGTTTAAGCCAATTGTAATACCATGAATCAGTTTTGCTTCTTATTAAACTGATAGTTATTACAAAGCTCTGTAAGTCGATTAAGTTCACCTCCGACAAATCGAAAAGTTTTAGAAAAATTTTCGCAAAAACTTTCTTCTCTTTAGAGCAAGAGTGGAAAATTCGCACAATAAGTTAAAAATTGATTCCTCTAAATCTTCATCTTTGCATAGATTCTGCAAAGGTTATGTGAAAGAAGTCAGCCTGATGAGGGAAGTTTTCTAGCATGTCGCTCGATCGGTCAGTGCCCCGTTAATACTCTTATTACATTATCAATATTGCGGCGATTTATTGTTATAAATAAAGTTAATTCTATAACTACAAATGATTGAAAATGCATTAAATTTAAATATTTTTAGACATATTTGTCTTGAATATAAAGTTTTGCTTATATATTTTTAATATACAAATATTTCAAATACATTTCTAAAATAAATCTTCATCAGAAATTTCGTGAAATGCAATTCTCTTAAAATTAGGAATCAATGAATAAGTCTTTTTTTTTTTATAAAAATCTAGTCATCATATTAAAAGGTCGATTAAAATTTAATTGCATATATTTCTTAATTTAGAATTTTAAAAAATTGTTTTTAAATTTCACTAGATAACAGAATACAATATTTATTTTTCGATTTACATGGTTTTTTTTTAGCATTATTAAATTAAAATTAGGTTCAATAGGTTGGACTTACATACATATATCCTCCTTTTTCAAATGATTTTTGAATTTAATTATTTTGTCGTTTTTAATGTATAATTATTTTAAATCGATTTTTACAATTTTAAACAATAAACAATAAAAAATTAAATTATCTTCAATTAAAATAATAATATACAAAAGCCAATATATTGCTAATTGATTCTTGATAAACAATTCTTGATAAAACATTTCAAATACTGAAAATGCTTTAAATAAAGTTTAGATAAAAAGAAAACCATACACCTATTAAATATGTTTTTATAATTTATAACACTACCACTTAAGATATAATTTTAAATGGGAAAATTAATAATTTTAGCTTATAAGTATATCAATTAAAATTAAAATTCTTACCTTTAGAAAATTTCACAGTAAAAAAAAAAAAAACAAAACGAATAATTAACTTTTAATAAGGATTTTTAAATATTATATGTTTTCTTTTTCTTTAAATTTTTTATTACCGGCTGATAACACTGTAAATTTTAAACTGATTAGTTTTTAATTGTTATTTTTAACATTATGTTTAATTAATTATTTACTTTGAAATTTTTAATTTTCCATTGAAAAAAAAATTTCTTGTTTAATAAATTTTGCAACGACAAAAATGATATCTACTTTTAGATAAGGTTAATATTCTACTAGATTTTACTTTTGTTAACATTTGTTTTTTTTTTTTTTCTTGTTACCTAGTTTACCTGTGTTAACAGGGTACTTATATATTAAATTATTGTATTAAAAACATATCACCGTATAAAATCAATTTGAAACTTTCAATCAAATTTATTTAGTGTATTACACTTTTTTTTTTTTTTAATAATAAATCAAAATTTTATATTCAATATATTATGTACA
Source organism: Poecilobothrus nobilitatus (assembly GCA_947095535.1). NCBI lineage: Eukaryota > Metazoa > Arthropoda > Insecta > Diptera > Dolichopodidae > Poecilobothrus > Poecilobothrus nobilitatus. The sequence continues at coordinate 58,232,246 of OX352773.1, read as the reverse complement.
TATGTAGTTCATTAAAAAGTAGAATTATGGTATATAGAATGTAATTAGAATTGATATTTATAAATAGCGAATAATTAAAATATTAACTAAAAAGTATACATTACAAATTTTACTTAATTAGAAAAAAAAGTTTAACTAAAAATAATAGTTGCGGCTTGTGGTGTGCTCATATATATATATATATATATATATTTAAAAATTGTTCAGTTCTTATATTAGTAGAATATACTATACAAAGAGTAACATTTAAAAATTGAGCAATTATATATATATAATTGATACCAATAACAGCTATTAGTTACAGTAACAGTGGGGTTGCCTTCAATAATTACCTCGCGCAGGACAGTGTTATATTCTACTGCATGTTGTAACTATTGTAACGGCTATTGTCACTGTTAACATTTTGCTAGCAGTAATAATAATAGGTGGAATCATTATTTCCTTACAGTTCCACTCCCAGTTCAATGTTTCCATATTCTATATTTTCCTATCCCTACTTTCTAGCCAATATACTGCATTAGCAGGTAGGAGTTTCATTCAATTATATTGTCTAAAGGGGGAGATAGGTTTATAGTCAGTAAGAATCTGACATTACCAAGGGGGAAATTCTTGGTGTCTTTGGAAGATTCCCATCTGCCTTAGGAAAACGAAAAAAATATTTATTAAATTGAAGCATTTTGTTCTTATAGAAATTTATTAAAATATAAAACTTAAATAAATAACACCAAACATTTTTAAAGGGGCACATAACACCATACAAACAGATTATACACCAAAACAGTGACTTGTACGAAAATTTTTAAGTTTTCTTAGAATTTTATATGTATGAAAAATTGCAAAAAATTATGAGACAGTTTCTCCTGTTTTAAAGAAAACTCTTTATAATTTGGAAAAGCGTTTATTTGTTAATTTAATTATAATTAAACGTTAATTGTTAAAAAATACGTTTTACTTTAAAAACATTTTTACAGATCTTTTAATATAATGTTTCATAATTCTTTCAAAATTTCAACTAAGTGTTTCTGAGATATGAAAGAAGTAAAATCTTGTAAAATCTTGTTTTCAAATAACGGTAAATTTAAATATTAAATTATACAAAAAATGTAAAATTCTGATATTGATTTATAAAGTCAAAAAAAAAAAAAAACAAATTCCTGTCGTTTCGCGTTTTTAAATTGAAAAAATATTAAGCAGAACCTATGAGATATACACATTTTCGAAATAGAGTATTTTCTTTCTTTAGAATTTTGAAGGACTGTTTTTTCTTTAGAATTCTGAAGGACTGTTTTTTCTTTAGAATTCTGAAGGGCTGTGTAGCGCCGAATAATTGATAGGGCTACATAATTTTTTTTTTTTTATAAATGTAACAAGAAAATTATACAGGCGTGTGAAAATTATACAAGAGTGGCGAATCCGCACTCCCTCGGTGTTTACAGCATATTTTATATACTCTTACCCACAAGTGAATCGAGGTCCCGATAAAAAGTACAAATAAGTACATTTTTTCAAATTTTATTTTAAAAATGTGTTAAAAAATTTAAATCTAAATCAATTTTTTATTTTGCAATACAATATTAAATTTATAAAGTATGTTAAATAAATTTAGTTTAATTAAATATAAAAATCTCGAAAAATAAAAAAATATTTTATTACCATTTCTTTGTGGTCACTTGATTAAATATAATTTTTCAATAATTATAAATATAAAAATATATATGTACATATATATAGTTTATGATATTTTATAATCTCTATTATGAACTTGTTATATATAACGACTGCATAAATAAGTAAGAGTTAAATTTAAACCACTATAAAATAAAAATCCGTTCGCTTTCGGCATTACAATTTTTAATTTAATCATAATATTATTATACATATTATATGATATTATAATAACAATAACATATACATCATAACGTGCACATAGATCTTAGACTATAAAATAACCAATTCTAGAAACCATTACAAAATGTGCAACTTACTTAAATATAAAAAAAAAATATATAAAACGATTATGGAGAACAATATATAATTTTAATTTCGTTCTAAAATACATATTTATATACAGAATTCAATAGTGACGTATAACAAAAGATAAATAAATTTCCTAATAATTAGCATATCATCAGGACATCAGGTGTATAAAGCTTTTATTTTATACGTATTAAAATTAATATTGTACCTACATATATTGTATACATATATGTACATATATTTTTTTAGATGTATGATGATAAATAATTTGTTTTTTTTTTTTAATTTTATATACGCATATCATTTTTTTTTTAGTTATATATGATGATTATTTCAATTTTCAATTATTTATTAAACACCCTGTTTTTAATCGTATAATTTTTGAAAAGCACGTCGAAATTTATATAAATATACACAATATTATAATATACGTGTATACATATAATGTATAATATACAATCCTTAGTATATAATAATAATATGTAAATTGAAATTTTGTATGAAAACTTTTTGCGCAATATACTTATATACAAGAATATACGGGAAATTGCCCTGATCTGATGAATGAAGGTGTATCATTTAGTTTTCTTTTTCTTTTTATTTTTGTAATTTTTTTTTTTTTTTTGGTTTTCTTTTCTTTGTTTTAATTTTGTGATTTTATTTTGTGATGTGTTAAAGAAAAACACAAAAAATATATTACTATATTGTTACCTATATATGTACATACATATACCTATATATATATATATTTTTTTTTTTTTTATATAAAACGGATATTGTTTTAGACTGTGACCTTTACCATTATATGTATACATACTTATATGGTTTTGATATTCATTCATTCATTATTTTATTTATACGATCAATCGATTTTTCTTTTTAGTTTTTAATTTTTTTTTATTTTTGGTATTAAATACAAAATAGTATATTATTTTTAGCGTAAAAAACAAAATATATATACTTATATATATATTATTAATTGAAAGAAAATAAATAAAACAAGCTTTTTTTTTTTTTTTATAAATATTTGATATAGTTAAATAAAATTAGAAAATTATTATCCAACACATCATCCGAATTTATACAATGTATAAAAAACAAAAAAAAAGAAATTAAATAAAAAATATTTAAAAAAATTTTCCTATTAATCAGAAACATGCAATGAGTGTTTAAAAACAAAAAAAAAAAATGATCATATTAAAATGAATATGGGAATTTCCTCTTAGGTTGGATTGGTTGTTTTTTTTTCTCCCTTACAGTAGAATTTAAAAATCTGAATAAAAAGAATAGGTACATATTACCTACAAATTAAAAAAAAAAAAAATATTCTGGAATGAAATAAAATTAAAAATTGAATAGTTCGCAACTACTTATATATATGAAGATACGAGTATATCCTAAGTTTTTGATTGAAGTTTTAAATTTGTTTTAAAGAACACCATCAAAAAATAATTTATAAGATACCAAATTAAGATTTCAAAATAAAAAGAAATTAGGTACTTAATTACCTATTCCTTATAAACATTAAATTTTTATATCATATATACATATATGTAGCAATGTCTTAATTATAAAATTAGAAACATAAATCATAAATATTTAGCAAATCAATTTTATTTTTGGAGTAAATAAATAGGTATTAGAAATCTACCATATTTTTTAAGGTAGATTTTTAACCGAAAATTATTTTATGAATGATTCCTGAAATGGTTCCATGATGCTTTCCTGCCTCATATATTTGACAAAGAAATTACACGCAGTCTTCCCTTTTGAGACGTGGTTATTAATGTTGTAAAAGGAAATTATTCGTTCGACGAGTTTGGGATTCGAACTCATACTCCTTCGGTGTTTGCATCGTATTTTATACGGTCTTACTCGCATAAAATATTACCATGTTTTAATAAAGATAAAAATTCATATGAACTAAACCCCTAAAATCCCAAAAATTATTATTTCATTATTTTGGGAGTTACATTAATTTTCTTCAATTAAAACACTTAAAAAAAACGTTGTGTTTCCGTTGTCGAGGCAGCGTTTGATTATATAAAAGGGCTTTGTAAATATATCAAAAAAATAATTAGAAGGAATTGAAACAATTGGAAAGCAAATCAGGATTTCAATAATTTTTTGTTTGTGGTAGCCTCACTTTTACTAAAATTCTTTGCTTCTAAAATATGGGTATTTTTTTTGAATTATTGAAAGCATATATGATTTTGTAACCTACTCTAAAGTCCTTCCAAATTATTTTTTTTTTATATATACATATTTTAATATGAAATTCATTATTTTTGTGAATTATAGTTTATTTTTTTTTCAGGGTTAGTTCATAAAAAACTAATATCGAAAAAATAATGCGGAGATTAGTTCATTATTTTTACTTTTGTGAATTAGTGACTTGGGGGTTAGTTTATAGCGCCGCATGAATATGAGTATACTATATAGAGATCAATGTGTCCGCAAAGTTTTTGCTCTACTGTTTCATTCTTCTCAAAAATTTAATACAAATTAAATACAAAATTTCTATCATGATTTTAATTTGTCATTGATTTAAACTTTCCTGATTTACAAAAAACAAAAAAAAAAACCTACAAATAAATTTACAAAAATTTAAAATAAAAAAGAAAATTAATTGAAATATTTAAATACATTTTAAAAATACCAATAATTGAAAAATAAAAATATTCAATTGAAAAAATTTCCAGGAATTTTTTCATAAAACCAAAAACGTACTGGTACTATTATTAATATGTTAGATACAATAAATGTTTTATTTGTCCTTGACTTTAAAATATTTTAAGATCAACCAATAGAATTTTCAAGTTTGGCGTCATTAAAAATAAAAAATAAAATATTCAAATAATGAAAAGTTTTTTTTAAAAAAGTAAACATGGAAAAATTTGAATGGAGTGTGTGTTTCTTGTTTTTTTTATTGTGCGAGAATAAAAAACATTGAGAAAAATTTATTTAAAAATATTTTTTTTTTTTTTTTGGTTTTTGTTTTTAAGTTTAATACCTAAATAAAAATTCTTTGTTTTTAAATTTTTTAAATTTTATTTTATTTAATAAAAAGTTAAAACAACACGATACAATTTGTTGCACGAATTTATATGTTGTATAAGTGTTGTAAATTTGTATCTATAAAATAAGTATCATGATATAATTTGGTTTCATATGTACTCACAACATATTTCTAATCATAATTAAAAATTAATAAATTATTTACAGTCATTTGTCAAATAAAAATATTAATCCATATAATATACAAATTATATTTGTTTAAAATCCAGCTGAATATAAAACCATTTTTTTTTTTTTTTTTTGCATTACATAATAATATAATTAGCTGTAATAATAACTTTGTGATCTTTAGTATAATTTCAGAAAAACTTAATTAACACCAGATTATTTTAATGTTTTGTAATTAATAAAAATATAAAGAACAATTTTTCGATAAATAATAATTTAAAACTTTAAAAAATTCTTTTGTTAGCTCTGCGAATTAACACCAGAAAAAAAAAAATTAATTAACGCCACAGGAAAATTTTACAAAAAATATCGTATAACTATTATAATACCTATCCTAAAAACAAAAAAAAAAACGAGAAAGAGTGTAGTTAGAGTAAGCTGTGTCAACTCTGGGATAATCCGTATGAACATTTATGATGTTTTCATAAAACTTGATAATTTTCTGTAAAATTTTAGATTATGTTCCAAGATATGCAAATAGCTTAAACCTGCTGGGCTAGAGCAACCAAACTTCATAGAAATTATTGCCATTAAACTTAAACATTTTTTAGAAAATTTCAGATGTCTAGCTTTATTAAGTACCAAACACCATGCGGGGATATAAATTATCCTTATATGAAAAGGAAGTTGTATGACAGTTCCCTGAACTTGCTGCTCTAGACCAACCAAATTTCACAAAAGTTGCTGGCATGTAACTAGACATCTTTTGAGAAAATTTCAGATATTTAGGTTCAATAGACACTGAGTTATTTTCTAAAAACAAACTCGTACCCGAACCTGTTGCACCAGCATAACAAAATTTTATAGGAGTTATTGCCATAAAACTTATCATTTTTTGTAAAATATCAGATGCCTAGTTTCATTAAGTTCCAAAAGATGCAAAAAGGCTGAATTTGCTGGACTAGAGCAAGCAAACTTCATAGATGTTATTTCCATTAAACTTGATAATTTTTTAGAAAATTTCATATGTCTAGCTTTATTAAGTACCAAGTTATGAGGATATAAATTATGCTTACATGAAAATGGAAGTTGGTAGCAGCTACCAAATTTAACAGTTAGCATGCAACTCGACATGTTTTCACAAAATTTCAGATACCTTGCTTCAAAAGACACTGAGTTATTTTCATATAAAAAGAGAAATTGTATAGCAGCTAGCCGAACCTGTGGCATCAGTACAACCAAATTTTGCAGAATTTATTGCCACGCAACTTTATGTCTATTCACAAAATTTCCGATACCTAGCTCCAATAGACACTGAGTTAAATATTTACATATAAAGAGAGAAGTTGTATGGCAACAACTCGAACCCGGTGTCCGAAATTGCTGAACTTAAATAGCAAAACTAACTTTAAATCAATTCAGAATCCTATAGCTCCCTTATTTTTTGAGTAATCGTGTGGGAGGACGGACAGACGTGCATGTGGCTTAATCGACACAGAATTCGATTCTAAGCTGATTCAGTTGAGTCTATATTTACCTGGACTCCTTTAAGATGTCACAAACATAATGACAAATTTATTATACTCTTGAACATATGTTCATACGAATATAAAAATATATATGAAATATTTTGTTGCACGAAACAAATATTTTTGACTTTTGTTAATTTTTTTTTTCTTGGCTTTAGTTCATTTTTTTCTACCGTTAATTCGTTTTATTTTGAGATTGGTTAAGTTTTTTTTTAAATGTAAATTCATTTGTTTTTGGCAACAGTAAATGGTTTTGGTTTTAGGTTGGTTGTATGGGGTTAGATAATAAAAGATAATAATTTTTTTTTACATACATATGTATACTTATAATAAAACAAACCATTAAAAATATCCGGGCCAACCGCTCTCTAAACACCCAATTAAAAATATTTTGAAACCTTTTTAATTTTATTAACCAACTCAATATGATCCTCAATATATATGTATATACATATATATTTTTTTAACATACCTACAAATATCAATACACATACCTATGTATGTACATGTAGTAAAACAGTATTGAAAATTAATTTTTAAAAACATTATTCCATATTTTTTGGCATTAATTCGTTATTTATTGGTGTTAGTTATTTTTTGTTTTCTAAAATTAATTTATTTTTTTTTCACGATTTTTTATAGTTTTTTATTTATTTATTTATTTTTTGTGTTAGTTTATAAAGTAACGCCAGAAGAAGTTATAAAAAGTAATTTTTTAGCATTAGATCTTAAGTCTCTGATATTAAATCGCACAGCTCTTTTGCTAAAAATTCTCCAATGCTTCTTGAATTTCTGAATATTCTCCAATAGTTTTTTGAATAATTACTTTAATTTTTTTTACACACCATTTTATTTTTTTTTTTTTAGCTATATTAAAAATCTAAATTAATAATTAATAATTTTATTAAAATAATATTTTATTAACGCTTATTATACAAAACATATACGGTTATTTGGACGTATACATTTACACTTCTTCACCATACGTTTATTATGTACATATATATAGAACGCGGATTTTTTTTTTTTTTTGAAACTTTATTTTTATTTTATTTATTTACAATCTAAATTTAACTTAACCTACAAAAAAAGTTTACAAAAAAAGGTACTTCATTCTTGTTACTATTCTATTAACATTTAAAAATGTGAAATATATTGCAAAGTCCCAAAAGATGAAATTACTCAACATTTTTTTTTATCCTTCTTTTTGTCTAAGGAACTGAATAAACTTTATTTTTAAGTATTTAAAACAAAAATTGATTATTTTAAATTACCTCATTATTGAATTTTGAAAACGAAACAAAAAAACTATAGAAACGCAAACTCAACATTAAACTTCAAAATCTAAAACGCCTATAAATTAATAAATCTATCTAAACATTTTTACAAAAGTTATATTCAAATCTGCGAATCATTTCATTTATCTTCGAGTATTGACATTATTATACCCCATAATTTTAACAAATGATATCATAATGTCTCAACACTTTTCTCTTCAAGATAATTTTTCATATGGTCCGGCTGAAATTCCACTAGTTATTTAAAAGCACTGTGTATGGCCAACAGTTGCAGTCCCTCTGGTCTTTTTCCAGAAATCTGAAAATGTTCCTTTATTAATCCAATTTTTAAAAAAGGAACTCGTTTTAAAGTAAATAATTATAGTTCTATTACTAAGTTGTCAACCTTCGTAAAACTATTGGAAAAGATTATTTATAAATACTTTGTTGAATATTGTAAACCTTTCATCCCAATAGAACAACATAGTTTTCAAAGTGAAAGATCGACGGTAATCTAATTAAGTTCGTTTCTGTTGTTATTAATAAAATGTAATCCAAAAAATAGATGGATGTTTTATTTTCAAGGAATAGGTGAATTGATTATCGTCTTAACTGTCATCTAGATAAGTCATTTCAAGTTTTATTTAGGTTAACAATTTCTGCAACTAATTCGATAGCCCTCCAGGCAGACTTTTGCGCGCTTTGAATTCGTGCTATGACATTATAGGGTTTGATCATTATCTTACTCCCAGTTTTACTGATGATACTAAAATTATCAAAACAATCACTTCTGTCCGTGACAGTAATTTGTTGCAACATAACCTTAATCAAATTGGATTAAGCTATACAAAATAATGTCTAAATTCATTTAGGTCATGTTGCAAGAATAACAATCTCGAATTAAATGTTAAGAAATGCCAAATTAAGCACTTTTCAAGTTTAAGTATTAACTTAATCACCAGTTATGAGTATTTTCTCTACAATCAAGCCATTATAAGGATTGTTTGTGCTTCTGATTTCGCCTTCATCTTAGATAACAGATTGGATTTCAAAAGTCATTATAACCACTACCACATAGTTAAGAGGGTTAACTCAAATGTGTATAACATCATATTATGAGTAGAAATCATCGGCATCCCCATAGTATTTTTAACTCTTTTAGCCTTAATCAAAATTAAAATAATTAATCTTTGGGGATAATCAAACTAATAAAACTAACAAAATTAAACTAATAATTTCATTTCCTTATAGCCTACTCATAACTGTAAATGATGACTCAATCAGTTAGTGAGAATTCTCTAAATGCACATTTAACGAATGTTTGTATTAAGCAAAGTGTCTGATACATTAAAGAAATCGATATACAAACTATACAGAAGTTATTTATACGAATAATGAATGATAACTTTATATAAATTAAGAACGACCTTGAACTACTGAAAACTTACCGAAAATTCAATATGTAAACAATCGTTAGGAAAAAGGCAGGAATTTTCAAAAAACAAAATGATTAAACATTACAGTGTTTCTCAAGTTTTGTGATTTCTAATTTCTCTTTAATCATTTCATTAAAAAAATTTACCTGTTTCAATCATATTCCACACTCATGAAATATCTATAGATATACTGTAATTCACCGTTAATAAACTTAATTATATTTTAAAACTCAAGGTTAACTAATGATGAAGATGTTTTAATATACAGACTGACTATAGAACAAAAAAATTTAAGTTATAAAAAGTGTAAACATTAGAGCGCATTACAATTTATTATTTTATTCTTTTTTTTAATTGTTAATTAATTTGGTATTAAGATATTATGGTCAAAAAATTTAGAAAAAAAATTTTTAATAAATAATTCATATAATGTAACGGGTATTTTTTTTTAGAATGATAGAACTTTAAATTGAAATAAACCACATTTAAATTATAATTGAACCCAAATTTTTTTTTATTTGATTTCAGAGCATCAGAGCAGATTATCGTCGAACTATCGATAGATTTCGGATAACATTTTCTCTACTCGATGCAACAACAACAACAAGACAAAGAACTGTACATACAGAAGAAAATATCGGTGCTGTAAGAGCTAATGTTGATGAAGATGCAAATTTGTCTATTCGTCGACGTTCACGACAAGTTCGACTGTGTGCAACCACCACATGGAAAATTTGGCGTAAAGATCTTGGTCTACACCCATACAAGATTCAACTGGTTCAAGAACTAAAGCCACTTGATCATAATAAGCGTCGTTTGTTTGCTGATTGGTCCCTAGAACAGCTTAAAGTTAATCCACTTTTTTATCGATCAATTGTGTTTAGTGATGAAGTTCATTTTTGGTTAAACCGCTACGTAAACAAGCAAAATTATCGTATATGGAGCGAAAACAATCCTCAAGAAATTCGCCAGATTTCATTGCATTCTGAAAAATGCACCGTATGGTGTGGTTTACACGCTGGAGGCATCATCGCGGTCCATATTTCTTTAAAAATGATGGTGGAGCTAATGTTACAGTAAATTGTGGCTTTTTACAGATCGATGACCAATGATTTTTTGTTTCAAAATTTGAATGGTATTCACCCGGAAGTATTTTGCTTTCAACAAGATGGTGCTAAACATCTCATACTACTACCGCAACAATTGATTTATTTAAAGAAAGATTTCGTGATAACATTATTTCGAGAAATGATCCAATTAATTGGCCTCCAAGATCATGCGACATAACGTCACTGGATTATTTTCTTTGGAGTTATGTGAAGTCATTCGTTTATGTTGATAAACCAGAAATAATAGACGCTTTGCAAACTAACATAACCCGTGTTATTGATGAAATAACTCTGAATTACTTGAAAAAGTGGTTCAAAATTGGTCTGATGGAATCTCAGATGGAGTTCCTCAGTGCTAGTCGTGGTGCACATATGCCGAAAATTATTTCTCAATTTCTATCATTCTAAAAATAACAGCCGTTACTTATTCATAATAATATTTTCCATAAAATCACTTTTCAATTACCAGTTACTTCTGTTCTATCTAAATAACAACAAGAAAAAATCTATATTTATAAATTCTTTTCAAATTTTATGTAGGAGTTTTTTTTTTTTAAGTTAAAGGACATAATAAACGTTTTTGGCATTTATTTAAAATTTTCTAAATATTTAAAAAAAAAAAATCACTTCCTTTCAAAGATGAGCATATTTACAAATATCGCGTGTGTAAAGTTTTAAGAATTTCATTCATTTTCCTATATTAATATTTTTAAAATATCTAAATTTGTTGTTATTTTTATTTCTAGAAAATATAATATGGTGAATCAATAAAAGATTACAATTTTACATCTGATGAAGCACAATAATTTTTGAATATTATTTAAAATACATTAAAGATAATTTTGTAGTTCGTTTTTTTTTTTTGGATTTGTGTATTAATAAAAATGATTCAAAATTTATTTTTATCATTGTCGTCTTTTAAAATTTTCAAATTCTTTATTTGGTATCGAAGTTATTTAAAATTACTTCAAAAAAAGAAAAGAAAAAAAAGAAAAAATCTAATTAAATAATCAAATTGTAAAATTTAATTTTAATTTGACTGGTAATTGTAATAACAAAAGTATAGTCATAATTTTTTCTACACAGAAGGGTTGACTACAAAGCTTCTACACAAAAGGAGAATTCCTCTATCAACGTGTAGGACTTTAATCCACTAAACACCACCTCCCTTTTTGACCAAACAATTAGTTAAGAGTTTAGCTCCATGCCCAAAATTTTTAATTCACTATAGTATGTTCCAAATTCTCTCCTTGAAATGTAATGGTATTGATCGTAGTATTAATTTCACTAAAGACTGGGTTGGGTTTTCTGGGTTGGGTTCACTGGGTTTTTTTTTGGAATTAAAATCGACAACTTTGTTTTCCCTCTGCAGTAGGAGATTTTAGCTAAATCTTGATTTAGCGATAAGAAAAATTGTGGAATTTTTTTTACGTTATCTTAATAAGAGGTAACGAAAGGATTGTCCTCTGCAAAACTATGGATTAGATTGGAGATTATAGTTAATAAATCGTTAATGAAAATTAGGAAGAAAGTTGGCGAAAGGATATACTCGTATATATAATCCTTGAAGAATATCAGTATTGATTTTTAATTGATCACATGATTAACCATCAACCAGGATACGCATCGATCGATTCGAATTTCGAAATGAAATCTTGATACCTCTTGATTGTATCTTTTTACAGTAATATATGTATGTGTATAAATTGTTTCTTATGCAAACAAGTGAAAAAAAAATTAAAACATTAAAATATTTCAGAAACAGAGGTTTACAAGATTAAATGGGCCAAACAAGGCCAAACACCTTGATTTTTATACTATAATTTACTGTTTTTAAGTTAATCTTATTTAAGCAATAATAAAATTTATTGAAAAATAAAAATAATATTAAAAATATTTGAATGCTTTATTAAAAATTGACTCAAAACTACATATGTATATAAAATAATTTTCTTTTCCGTTTAGATAAAAATGCATTATATGGTAGGCACTTCAAAACTTAATTTTAATTTATGAATAAAATAATAAATATAATAGTGTGATGCCCAATATCATTTCAAGGACAATTTGTATTAGATCTTGTGTATCAAGAAACAGAATACGTTATATTATTATGAATCTAAAATAATAAAATATAATATATGTACACTCGTACTTACATACTTCAATATTAAGCATCACACTTTTTATTATATTTTATAAATTTAACTTTTAAATATTTTTAATTGTATATTTTATTCGTTTTAGTTTTAATTTAAAATATTTTACATTTTTTTTTTGTTTTATAGTAAGTAATATGTACATAATATTTTATATTTTTTTTCAAAATTTATAGTAGGAAATAAAAATATGTATGTATATGTATGTAATTTATTTTGTTAATGTCATGAACTATATCAAGGCGATAGTTCGCCGTGACTATATACACAGATAAAAATATGTACACATAATATGTGAACATTTCAAGTTATAGTGATTAGTCCTCAGAATGATGAGAACTGAAATTTAATTTAGAATTTAATTAATTTCATTAATTTTCGGTTAGATACTACCACTACAATATGATAGGTATTTATCCTATTGCAAATTCAAAAAATTATGTAGACTAATTTAATGGATAAAACACAAGACCTATCATTCGAAAGGGCTCGGATTCAATTGGTCAAACACCGATTGCGTTTGATTCAAATACCGATTGAGTAATAAAAATTAATATAGATTTTACACCGATTACGTTGGGTTCAAACATCAATTGCGTCATATAGTGTAATAATTATTAGTAATATAGATTTTCTTATAATCGCTTTTTTCATAAATTTAACTTAGCAATTCTATTATTTAGTTAAATATAACAAAAATATAATAATTAAATTTAAAATAAGTATACGTATATAATATCATAATATTGTAATTAACGATCACGTAATATAAAAAAATAATTCTTGTATAAGATAATAGATGACATACAAATAAGAAATATTTGTGTTCATAGTGTACAATAGCTACAGGTGAGTAAGAAATTTAATGAAAATATAAGATAATAAATTACTTAAGTGGATCCTATAAGCATATGATAGGAATGGAATATGCAAAAAATATATAAAACTACTTCGAATTCGTCTTGTCTGTTTTCAAAAGCGATCATCGATCGAGTAATAGAGTTTAAATTAAATAATTTAATTTTTATTCAAACCGCATGCTAATAACAAAGCTAAATATTCATAATTCATATTTAAAATATCTTTATTCATTTTTATTAAATTAAATTAGTTTTAAGAAAATATAATAAAACGAAATTAATATGAAAAAAAAAAATATAGAAATTAGAAATATTAATTTTTTTCCTTTTTCTATATTTTTCAAAATTTTTATGATTTTTTTTTTTAACTTTTTCAAACTAACAAATTGAATTTTTTGATAATTTATTTTTTTGAATTGAATTTTAAACACAAGAGAATAAATTTTTACTTAAATTAATCAATATTCTAAATTCTTTTATAAAATTGAAAACACATCAGTTATAACTGAACAAACACTAAACTAGAAATTAGCTTTCTTTTTCAGGCATGGCTGTAAATGTCGTTAGGGGGAATTATTCTTGCGACGTGTGTGAGATTCGAACCCACACTCCCTCTGTGTTTACAGCGTCTGTTATACGCTTTTACCCACTAGGACACCGAGGCCCCAACATTAATTAAAAACTTCTTTTTCATACACACACAAATTTTTTTAACAATTTTGTTTAAAAACAATTCCTTAGCATTTCCTTACAGTCTTATGGTATTTAATAATTGAGAACTCATACAATTTTTTATACAATGTACTTCTATTTTTTTTTTTTCATATCCATAAAAAAAAAACATTAAAATTTTTTGTATTTTTAAATCTATATGCTATATTATGATGACTATTAAGTTAAATAAACATATACACATTATTCATTTTTGGGAATTTTTTTATTAATGAATTTACGGTAGCTGTAGCTCATAATCTATATTAAGATATATAAGAAAAATGATAATATTTTAAGAGAATTCCTTAAGCAAATTTTATTTTGTTTTTTTCTACACCAAATAAAAAAACAAAAGAGGAATGTCTACATTAATTTATTTAAAAGTAAATTTTTAGTTAGTCTTTTTTTTTTTTTTTTTAAACTATTTTGTGATCAGCGATCGTTAAAAAATAAGAAAATAATAAATTTTCTGAGTAAAAGAAAATATTAAAATAAAATTATTTAGAAGGTAAAATCATTTTCACAATTTAAATATGAGAAATAAATAAAAATTAAAAAAAAAAAATTAATTTTGGCAAAAGTCATCATTAACAATTTTAAAAATGTTTGCCAATAATCTTTTGAAGCTAATTTTTTAATTTTGTTTTTTTTGCTAGAAGAAAAAATATGATTATATTTAAATTAAATTCCATAAACGATATAAAAAAAACACTTTATAAGATGTTATATAAAATATTGTACACTTTAGTACCAAAGGTAAATAATAAAATAAAAATAAAGTTTGTAACCCATAGGCATAAAAATCCTGTATTTTTACAAAAAAAAAATATTATTTGTTAGATTAAAATAAGAATTTATATTCATAATTTATTCAAATTATATACAAAATATTTTTATAATATATTAACTTAATGAAAATTTAATACGTGAAATTAAAAAAAATTATTTTAATTTTAAATATCATTATTCAAATTATTTAATTAAATAATATAAATGAAAAATTCAAAATGTGACGAAGATCATTTCCGGTTTTTTCTATAGCCTTAATGCAACAACTCTTATATTTCTTTTAATTAAATGCATCTTTATTTAACAAAATAAAGCACTTTTGTTTTGATTTAAATGAAAAAAAAAAAATTAAAAATAAAAAAGAATAAAATATAAAAGAATAATACCGCCACTAAAAATATTTTAATTTATTTGAAAACAAGCATTTTTAATACGAATTCTGATGCCAAACAAAATTTTTGTCTAACTATACTTAATTAATCTTATTGCAGGTGTAGAACTGTCGATCCAAATGCAACTGTTGTCGCATTCAATTTAAATAATATATAATAATATGTACTATAAAATGTTATATGTATTTTATATAAAATATTTATAATAAAATATGTATGCATTTTAGTTTTAAAAAATTATTAAAATTGTCTAAATTTAAAGAAATGAATATTTGTTAAGCAATTTTAAAAATTTTAAATATTTTTATCTATTTTGTCTGTTATAATACAACAATAATGTAAATAAAACCAAAAAAATATTTTCTATACATATAAAATATTATATGTATGTAAAATATTTTCGAATAAAATTTATTCTTTAAAAATTAAAATAATTTTTAAAAAAATTTACATAAAATTTATTTTTTGGTTTTGGTGAATAATAAATAAAATTTGTTCTGAAAATTTTAGTTTAGAGAAAATTCATTAAACTACTAAAACACTTTTTTCATTCATTTTAAAGATTTCTGAAATCAAATAAAACAATTATTTAATCCTTTTAAGAAATTAAAAATTTATATTATGATTTATTGAATTAAACTAAACAATTGAATTAAACTTCTATAATAGTTTAATTCTAATTATATTTTTTTTAATTTTACTTAACTAACCCATTATAAATAACTTAAAAGTACTTTGAATAATATTAAATCAAAATTAATTTCGTATCGTTAAAATAAAAACAAATTATGATAATTCTTACAAAAAAAAATGTACAATTAATTAACTTAAATTAGTATTTAATCCTTTAAATTACGTTAACATCATAAAGTTCGTTCGTTTTTAGAATATAGAAAATAAAATTAATTTTTACTTATAATTAACTTAACAATACGGTCAATGCGTCTAAAAATTTTGTCAAATCTGATTGTCTAATTTGTATAACAGATGTTTCAAAAAAATCTTGTAATATTAAAGAATTACTTTTTTGTGCAGCTTGCTCAAACGCTTTTCCAAAAAAATTTTTTGGTGAATCTTCTGATATTGGTGGTATACCAACTAATAAATTTAATCCTTGCTCAATATCTATTGGACAACTTGCAACTAAAGGTAAATCCGGAGCACGACGACTTCTTGATGTTGAAGTATAACCATTTAATATAAATTTTGCTAAAAACATTAAGCCGTATGGATAAGAGAAATATGGGTTCTCTTCAGTTAATATATAATATAAAAATGGTCCGGCCGAATGTATTTGACGCATTTCAAGACTACTTTGTACCTGTCTAAATATTGCTGATAATAATTGCTTTGCTGATTCTACACCATCAGTTAAAATATCTTTGTTATTTCTAGCTAAACTATCTAACGCTTCTAAAAAGCAATCTTCTGGCGTTTTATCTCTTTTTACTGATTCTAAAATTGCTAACATGGCATAAATATAATCCGCTGCAGAAAATTTATTTCTATAACCAAATTGTAAGGTGAATGATCCATACGTTATGTCAGGAATGTCGTACTTTTCTGCTAATTTTTCAATCATTTGATAAAATTCCTGTCGTAAAACCATGTCCATAGATGAAAATGTTTGTCGTGCTTGAACTAATGGCAAACCCATTTCAACAAATAGTTCATGAAGACGTTTTTCTCCCCGTAAAGTCCATAATTTTAATTTACAAGCACAATACATTGAATACCTGAAATAATTTTTAAATAAACAGTTTTATTATACATTTGAAACTTAAAATAAGGAAACTACATGTATGGTAATATTTTATGTGCGAGAGACTCCTACTTTAATAGTCCATCTTCGTCCGAATGGAAGCACTATAAAATTAAAGATTATTAACACACTTTTACTTCAATAGTCAGGAAGATGGAAGCACATCTGCACACTATTAAAAAACATTAGTTCGCTTTGCAACATGATATGTGCAAAATATAAAACATTACAATTTGTTTTTAAAGCAAATAATTAAATTACTCTGAGAAAATTGTGGTGGATAACTACGAATTACGATTAATGTGTTTTAAACGGATTAAATGGTTCATGAAATGACTAAAGAGACCCGAAGAGAAGTATATATTATTATCCATTATATATATTATAATGGACATCAGTTAACAGAATATTTTAAAATTCTAATTTTATTTCACCTCATAGACTCATGTACGCTCCAATGACGATAAAGTGCTAAATGTAAATCATTTTCAAATAAAATCTTTGATGCACTTTGATTATTAACATCATTTGTTTTATTCGCAAGTCTAGACACATGACTCTGCATATTGTTCATTTCTAAAGTGTAAGTAGAACTTTCAATTTTTCCAAGAACTAATTGTTCTGTTGTTCCAACAATAGCCCACCATAACAAATCTATTGAATCTTTAGATAATTTCCAAGCCAGTTCAAATATAGTCATCGAAGAACTTCGTCCATAATAACTGTATTGTGTATAATCAAACATAATTCGATCTCGCTCTTGTTCCCAAGTACGTTTTTCACGCTCTTTTAATATTCGTTTTTCATGCCGTTGTGCATATTCTAAATCATCTCCACTTTCTTCTGATTCATCATCAGATTCTCGAAAAATTGCTTCAAATTCTGGCAAATTTTCATCTGAATTTGGACTAGTTAAAATGCAAACCTTAACAAAATATACTTATTAACTAAATTCTTTTTGTTAATAAACAAATATTACCTGTCTATCACTGTATACATTACATACATCTAATGGACGATGAGAATCACAAACAAAAAATATTACATCTTCTTCTGGTTCCAAAAGTTCAACCAAATCTATACAACCTCCGCAATTAATTAATATTACGAATTTAACATCTTCACGATTATCTTCAAAAGCTCTTCTTAATCCCGCAATACCCATTATTGGTACAGTAGAATAGATCATATGATCATATTTAAAAAGAGATTGTAATATTTTACTTGCACATATTGCATCAATATCATAATTTACTATTATTAATATTCTTTTACCCAACAAAACATTATAAAATTCTTGGCGCAAATCTTGAATGAACATTTCTATAAAAATTATTTGGTTTTTGAAAATTCACTTAACAAAATAAGCACAACACATAACATTTATTCTTTAAAATCTCAATAGTACAGTGCAAAATATAAATTAACAGATTTTATTTTACACATAACAAAATTTTATTATGAAATAAAAAAAATTCAAATTTATTTACACACAAAACATTTATCGCGGTGAAAATTCAAATACAATTTGTTTTGTCAAAATAAAAAAAAATGAGGTTGGGTTTTGATGGTTTTCCGCGAAATTTTGACAACCCAAAAACATTATGTGAATTCACATTTACTAACAAACTATAGACAAAAGTCGATTGTAAATAATGTTTTAAGATTCAAATTGAATTTTCGATTGCGCTTGCTGAAAAAAATTAAAACGTTTTCCTCGAACTATTTTATATATAAATATACTAATAAATATTGATGATAAATGCTTTGTTACTGTATTGCAACGACTTTGTTTATGTAACAATTCTAATATAAATACTACATTTTGGATAGTTTTGCTGATCATATGGCAATGTATTTTTTTCGTGTTAAGTTTTCTGTTCCCAATACTAGTTTTGCCTGTCAATCTTGCATCATTCAATTTATACAATTCAATTGCATTAGCTGGAACAAGTTCAACCAACAGTGTTTTTTATGTTGCATTTTTAATTAATGTCTTTTGTGCTTTTAATTTTAATTCTCTTATCTTGCTTAGGTTGATAGAGCTTTACTTTATTCAGTTTTATTATTCATGCTTTTTCTAATTGTAAATTTTTCTAATATATCTACTTAACAGATTTATAATTTTATGATTTAACTAATGTAACAAAGCTATGTAGGGATTGAAGACTTTTTCAAATAAAAATTTATTGTATATAAACTTTATATTCCTTTATTATCAATAAACTTGTTTTATGATATTGTCATTTTTAATATATATTCATCATATTTATATTTATGTCTATATACATGTACATAAAATTTAAATCATTAATTTTAAAATTATAGTTATATTTTAATTAACATAAAGAAATAATATACAAAAAGTATTTAAATAATTATTAAAAGCAAAAAAAAATTCATACAACATTATTTTAGTTTTTTAATTCATAATCATAAACAAATAAAAATTGTTTGTGTTTTTTTTTTTTATACTATATAAATGTGTTTTTAATATTTTAAGGACTAACTTAATTTTAAGGACTAACAAAAGACAAAAACAAAATGTTGAGTTTTTTTTTTCTCTGTTTAAATATTATAAAAATATGGAATGCTTTTTTTTTCCTTTTTGTTTATCAAAAAGTAAAGTTTAAAATACAATAATAATTTTAAAACATAACACTAAAATATAATATGTATAATTAAACTATTTTAAAATTGATAAGTACGTAAACATATAAAAATAAATGAAACATAGATATTTAACGTAAAATAATTACATACAAATAAACAAAAGAATCATATAAAAAAAAAAATTTAACTAAAGTTTTTTTTTAATATAAGAACTTTATAAATTTAATATATATATATATAAAAGATAAGATTGAATAAGTTTAAAAAAAAATTAATTAAATTAAATGTAAAATAAGAAAATAAATTTTACTAAAAAATCATTTTTGTAAAAGTAAACAAAAATAAATATTAAGTAAAATAAAACATAAATAAATGTTTTGAATAATAATTTTAAAAATAAATTTAAAATATAAAATATCAGAATTGAAATACTTTTTAGTTTCTGTTTCGTTGCATTGATTCATTGTAAATTATAATAATTTAATTTTTCAATAAAAATAAATCAATATTGGAATAGTAAATTAATATTTTTTCTTTTTGAATTAAGAATTATCATTTTTGTTTTTTTACATGTAATGGTTTCATATATTTATAATAATATGTATCTATTTTTTTTTTTTAAATTTTATATCATATTTTTTATTTATTTTAATTTTAAACATTCATTTTTCATTAATATCAAAAAGTTTTAAAATATAGGTATTTATTATTTGATAAACTAGTCTTTATAATATCTTTATTTAAATAATTTTTTTTTTTTAAATATGTTTTTTATATTAAATAATTATATATCGTCCAATATAGATATGTTACATTATATAATTTCTAATTAATATGATTTGTAATTTTGAGTTACAGTTTAAACATTTTTTTAAAAAGCCGTATGACTGATTCTTTTAATACATATATATTTAAGTTTGTTAAAAAATTTTAATTCACAAAAAAGGCCATAATATAAGGCACTCTTTAATTTTAAGAATTTTTTCTTTTAAAATAACAAATAATAGAAAATTAAAACGTTTGTATTCTTTCCTACTTTTTTTTATAAAGAATGATAATTAAAATGGAATGTCTCTTTAATTGATTTGATATTCTTTTCAAAAAATTTGACTTCTACCTTTTGCCTTTTGTTTTAATTTTGTTGTCTAGTTCCTCGCATTAAAGGTACCAATAAAGACGGTGGACCAGCTTGTCTTAAAAATGGATGAGATAATAATTCAGTAGCAGTTGCTCGTTGAGCAGGATCTCTAACTAACATTCTATCTAAAAATGATTGTAAACGAGGTGAAACTTTATGAGCATTTCTTAAATTTGGTGGTTGCATATCGCGTATTCGTCTCATCGCTTGTAATGGAGGCTCATTAAAGAATGGTGGTTCACCATCAACCATTTCAATAACCATAATACCAAGTGACCAAATATCAACTTCTGGACCATAGGGTAAACGTGATATTACTTCAGGTGACATCCAATATGGTGTTCCAACTAAAGATTTTCGTTTTGGTAATTCTTGTGATACTTGAGCACAAAAACCAAAATCAGATAATTTAACACGACCATCTGCAGCTAATAAAATTGAATCAGATTTTATATCGCGATGAATAACACCCTAAAATTTATTATAACATAATAAATGAACGTATTAGAAAACAAATAATTTTTTTTTTTAATATTATACCTGAGAATGTAAATAGGCTAAAGCTTTTAAACATTGTTTACAAACGGTTGCAATTTGTTCCTCATCCATTCTAGAATGTGTCACAATATCAGTTAAGGCTCCACCTTCCAAATATTCCATAACTACCCATAATTCATCATTAACCAAAAAACTGGAGTAAGTTTCAACAATATTAGGATGATGATAGTCACGCATTATTACAACTTCATTAAAGAGAAGTTCTCGTCTTTGTTGTTTTCGTAAATCCATTTTTTTTACTGCAACCTGTCGTCCTTAAATAAAATAAATGAAAAATAAATTATTTTGAATTGTGCTAAAAAAAGCTGTCAAACAAAATTACCTAGAGAATTTATTAAAAATTATTATAATAACATGGTAATACTATTTCATGTGTCAACTTAAAAAGCACTTTGATTACGTTTGCCTAAAAAAAAGCTCTTTTGTGGATTCATTCTAAATAAATATGGAAAATAAAAGTGACATAGTTCAAGGCCTTTGAAATTTTGATTAAATCTTATGATTTCATCCAAATGGATAATATTTAGTATTAAATAAATTTATGTTTTAATATTATATATTAATTAAAGTGGACCAAATTTTTGGAAAAAATAGTAAAATTATGTTTCAACCGGTAGAATATGGCTTAGAACCAGATTTTCAATTAACAAAATTTTCCACATTACGTGGATGAGGTTGTAAAATTCCTCAAGATGTTCTAATAAAATATCTTGCAGGAACTGAATTAATTTTAAGTAGTGATGAGATTTCAAAAAAACATGAAGAAAACGATATAAAAAAAGAAGAAGACATTTCCATCGGTATGCCATTTCCATCATATATTACAATAACTTTGTCAAAGATGAAAATACATATTAAATACTTATTAATTTTTTAGGTGCTGGAATGGATTCAGCTATAATACCATTAACTAGGCATAAAGATTTATTTCTTGTTCAAACAGTCGATTTTTTTTATCCTTTATTAGATGATCCTAAAATAATGGGAAAAATTGCTTTAGCCAATGTTTTAAGTGACGTTTATGCAGTTGGGGTAACAAAAATTGATCGATTAAGTTTAATTGTTAGCTGTCCTACAGAGTTTACAGATAAACAAAGAGATATTATTTTATCTTTATTATTTGACGGATTTAATGAATTAGCTAAAGAAGCCAATTGTAAACCAAGCATTCGAAATATTGCTGTAAATCCATGGTGTATAATAGGTGGAACTGCATCATCTGTTTGCTCAAGAGATGAAATTATAGCGTAAAAATTTGCTTATAATTAATAAAAAATTATTTTAATAATTAAACTTAATGGTTTTAGGCCAATTAATGCTGTTGCAGGTGATGCAATTGTACTCACAAAACCCATTGGAACACAAATTTCCACTAATGCATATATTTGGATGCAAGAAAATAACGAAAAATATATTAAAATAAAAGAATCTGTTACTAATGAAGACATTAAAGAAACTTTTCTTATTGCAGCCAAATCTATGTCCCATTTGAACAAAATTGGTATTTTTTTAATCTTGGTAAACCTTTAATTAATGAAAAAACAATGTAAAAATATTTTTTAGCTTCTGAATTAATGCATAAATATAACGCTCATGCTGCTACCGATGTCACAGGATTTGGCCTGCTTGGACATGCGCAAAATTTAGCTGAGTTTCAAAAGGCGAAAGTTGATTTTATAATAAAAAAACTGCCAATAATTCAGAATGCAATGAAAATTGCAGAAATAGTAGGGCAAGATAAAAAACTTTTGATTGGAAAAGCTGTTGAAACTTCAGGTGGTTTATTAATATGTATGCCAAAAGATCAAGCTGAAGGTTTTTGTGAAGAATATCAAAATTTTCAAAATATCAAAAATTCAAAACATGCTGCATGGATTATAGGTGAAGTTATTGAAGGCAATAGAAATGCACATGTAATAGAAAATCCAGAAATAATTCATGTTCAATTATAATTTTTAATTGTTTTGTTTTTGTATTTATTTTATGTTAATAATATTTAATTAAAATATCTGATAAAATGTTCAATATATGACAAATATTTTGGAAAGACTGTTAAAGTCGGAAAATATTTCGAATTTTTCTAATTTTTGAGATTTTGTTTGATATGAGTAAATTGAAATTTTATATAACATTTGATAAAAAAAAGTAAAATAAAAATTATTAATCTCACTTAACTTAAGCACCTTTTTACTTATACCCTATTTTTTAATAAATACATAATAATAATTTGAATCAATTTTAATTAAAATTTTATAAATTTATTAGCTTATAAATCTAACGGCAAATTTTAGCGGTTAAAATTACTAACATTTTTCTTCCCTTTAACAATATTCATCGTATGACAATGCAACGACAATTAAAATATTCAAAACTGTAATTATTAAATTGCTCGGTGAATTCAATTGTTCTTGTACGTTTTAAAAAAGAAATTTATGTTGATATGTATTAAGGAATTTCTTTTATACATATAACAAACTCTAATACTTATTCAGGTCACGTAGAAAAAGATAAATTGAAAAAAAAAAGAACAAAATCAAAACGAAAAAAAAATAAAATCATATCACTAATAGGTAATGTAATAAGAAGACATAAAGTAAACTAGAAAAAATTCAAATTGAAACTAATAAAAGTAGGTAACAGTAGTGTAAAAATCGATTATTCTAAAAGACAATACCATTAAAAATTTTGTTTAGAGAATTGTAATTTTGTTTATAATTTTCTTTTGCAATAAAATAAAAATCTTACCTGTTGATTTATCTGTTGCAATACATACTGTTCCAGTAGAACCTTCACCAATTTTCATAAAGTTTTCCAAATTTTCTCTAGGATCACCAGCTGATACAACCATTTGTAATGCAGCTCTGAACTGTATTTTAAAAATTAATTATTAATTTAGCAATTTAAACCAAATTATACATCTCATTTACCTGTTCATGTGTTAATCTTTGTTCTTGTTTTTGCGGAACCGATTGCTGATTTGTAACACTTGGTGTTATAGATGTTGTTCCACCACTAGAATTTGATCCTCTTGAATTTGCTTTGGCATTCCCGTAAGATGAACCAGCTGTAAGAAGAGTATGCGGATGAGATGCATGCATCTGATGTTGATGAAAATGCGCTGGTATTTGATGAGAAGGTGCAGCTGTAACATTTTGATTTTGATCATTAGAATTATGCAAAGAATTTATTGAAGGTGTTGCGGACGGTATTGAAGTTCCACCACTGGTTGGAAGTTGCCTATTTGGAGGTTGAATTTGTGATTGATTAGTTTGCATACTTAATGTAGGAGCTGCATGAATATAACTTTGCGGATACGGCTGTTGCCCCATATTAGGATTTGAACTAGTATTACCAAATTGTTGTTTATTTGTACTAGATATTGATCCGACAGGCGAGTTTTGAGGTTTTTGTGTACGAATACTTGGAGAAGGTATAATTTCTGTATGAATACTTAAATTACCATTTCCATTAAATGTTTTGGATATATATGACTGAGAATCTGCATGGAATTGACTTGGTGGAGGTACTATGTGTGATTGATTGATTCCGCCAGATGCTTGTCCCGATGTTACCCAATTATTTTGATTTTGAATATTTTGATTCATCTGTAAATTTACTTGATTTGGCATTGTTGGTTGTTGTTGAACAATTGTTGGTTTTGCCATATAAGTTCCGTCACCACGTCGAATTGTAGGATACTGTTGTTGTGGTATAACATTAGTTTGAACTGGTTCTTCTGGTACAGCTGGAGGAACATTAGCATTGCCACGCAAATCCCGACGTATTCTAGGTGGACTGGAACTTCTGAGAGAATTGGAGCGTGCAACGTGTGAAGTTTTCGGCAAATTAATTCCTCCATTTGTTGTTGTGGAAATATTAGACATATTTGTCGTATTTAGTGGATCATCTGTTTTATTATTATTATGATGTGGACGTACAATTGTTTTTAAATCTAATATTTCTGTTGGAGTTATTTCAGACGGATCTACTAATGGAAGTGGACGATTTGTTGATTTTAAAATTTGATTATTACCGACGATTGACGCCCATTGTAATGGCAAACCTATATAACGACCTTCCCGCTTATCAAAGCCTGTATGTACCCTATGTTCAAAATTACTTGGCATCGAGATTTGAGGTTTCTTTTTCTTTTTTGAAAACATTTTGCAATAATATCAAAATATCGTGAACTTTTTTTTTTTCTTCTATGTACTTTAAATTTGCACAACACAAGCTGACACTATGTATTTTTTATTGGAATGAAATCATAAATATATTTCTTAAATTTGGGTGGAACCAAAAATATTAATAAAAATCAAAAAATTAGAAAATGCACCAATTTTAATACGTATAAAATTTTATTGATCAAACAACGCAAAAATATCAACCATGATTGAAAAAATTTCGAGATATAAAAAGGAACATGAAAATTTTTAGAAACATCAACAAAAAAATCTTAAATTAAAAATTTTCGTATTTTTTGAAATTTTTTCTAAATTTTTCTTTTTTTTTATATTAAATACACTAAGCTACAAAAGTATTAAATTAAAAAAAAAATTTATATAAGTAATTTTTGATTTGAATTAAAAATAACAAACAAATATAAAATTAAATATTTTATTGACGTTGGTTAATTTCGGAATAATTTGTTTGTAGAGTTTTCGTTGACGACTGTTTGACTTAAACTGTCAAGTAAAAAAAGGGGAAATTTGAATTGCATTTTTGTAGAAAAATTTAGGATTTTCTACATCAGAGACATCTTACAAATAATTTTCAAACTCGAATTTACCATTTAGTACTAATTAGTAGTTTCCTAAATTTTTAGGCTTTTGGATTTCTCTAACTGCCGTAAGCTAATTCAAACAGGTGGAAGGTAATCCAGTTGGTGAAACAAAAAATGGAAATTTATAATTTAGAAATAAAGATATATTACTGTCTTATGTGTCCAGAATATTATTTATGGTTTAATTTTTTTAAAAGGTGGAATTTCTTAAAGAAAAGGTTTTTTTTTACAATAATTTTTTATATGTTTCAGTAGAATTCAAAATTAGAATACCCAAGTCTAATGGCCTACGCGAATTCTTTCATTAGCTCTGAGCAGGTAAATAATTATTTTGTTTATGCATTGTTTATGCAAATTATTGTCATGTGATACTACACTGATAAAATATTTTTACATTAGATTTGCTTGGAAAGTTGAAACGCTGGTTACGAAATGTCGAACAATCGAAATAATTAAAGAAAAGTTTATAACGTTCAACCTTTTTTTTTGGTTTCATTTTGTATTTTACAACCACAAATATATGGGTCTTATCAGTTATGATCTTCAGTTAAAAATTTCATAAAACTTTCTGAAAACTAAATATGTAATCAGTCAGTGCCATTCTAACTACTTTTTATACACTTTTTATTAAAGTGTCTTTATATAGGTTTTCACCTTAACTAACTTAATGAATAAAATGGTAACTTTTTGAATCTTTTAAAAGTTATTTGTT
Organism: Poecilobothrus nobilitatus; assembly: GCA_947095535.1. Taxonomy (NCBI): domain Eukaryota; kingdom Metazoa; phylum Arthropoda; class Insecta; order Diptera; family Dolichopodidae; genus Poecilobothrus; species Poecilobothrus nobilitatus. Next base: position 58,205,252 of record OX352773.1, on the reverse strand, counting down.
TTCCAATGTGTTGGTGAAATGTAAAAAAGTTCAAAAATTTTAAAATGAATTCTTATTGAAACATATTTGGATTAAATTAATTTATAAAGTTGCAATCAAAACTTCTCTAGCTAGCAAACATAATTAATATTTAATTTAAAAAAAATAGATTTAAAATATATAAGCAAATAGGCAAAACATTCATACAAAAGTTGTTTAAATTATATTACCGGAAACGCTAAAATCAAATATGAAAAATCTGGCAGCACTTTAGATTGTCATTTTGACTTTCAGTTTTACCAATAGAACTCTCCAAAAATCTTTCCTTCCTGTTTCAGACTTCAATAGACAAGGTAAATTATTCTATTTTTTTAAAATAAATAAATTTTTAAGATTTAATAACTTTTTAATGGGTTTTAGTTAAGCAAAGAATTAAAAGTTTGTTGTTTTATAAAATATGTTGAAAAGTAAGATTGACTTATTTCGCGAATTTAATAACATGTGTTGTCTCTTAAAATTTTGTTCCAACATTACATACATTTTAATGTTCCCAATTAAATTTTTGACTTAAAATATTTCTTATGATTCTAGATGCCTGGAGTAACAGTAAAAGATATTGATCAACACGCTGTTGTTAAAGCTGTAGCCGTCTTTTTAAAAAAGTACGTATTCCCTTTGTAAACAAAAAGTTTCGAAAAATAACCTTACATTTTTTTGTTTTAGGACTGGCAAACTAAAGGTACCAGAACAAATGGATATAATCAAAACAGCTAAATTCAAGGAATTGGCACCAACAGATCCAGACTGGTTTTATATTAGATGTGCATCAATTTTAAGACATTTATATCATCGTAGTCCAGCTGGTGTCGGTTCAATTACTAAAATTTATGGTGGACGTAAACGTAATGGTGTCCATCCTTCACATTATTGTCGGTCTGCTGATGGTGCAGCACGAAAGGCATTACAATGCTTAGAACATGCTCGTTTAGTTGAAAAACATCCAGAAGGTGGTCGTAAATTGACTTCAACTGGTCAACGTGATTTAGACAGAATTGCAAATCAAATTGTTTCAAAACAACGTGAAATTAAATAACTTTAATGATGTATGTGAAGAAAAAATAAAAGTTTTAAAATTGAATTAAATTTTGAGTGCTTTTTAAGTAAATGAACTTAAATCTTATTTGGAACATCTTAAAAATTCGTTTATAATAGTAAATAGTATATATACTATTGCTTAAACAGTAATGGATAGTGCTTGCACTCATTTAATTATCTTTTTGATAAAAAAAAAAAAAATCGAAAATAAAAGAAATTTGATTTGTCAATAGAAAGAAAATCGCCAAATTAAAATATATCTATACATATATAGATTTCTAATTATAGAGGCCGGTTCAGATAATCAAAATTCGAAATCAAAACTCATAACTTATTCAAATTTTACAAATTAAAACTTGAATTGTTTATAATCAGATTTTTTAATTTTTCGTGCAAAAACACTATTAAAGCCCTAATTTTGTGGCCGAACTTTTTCAGGCCCATGGCAAAGAATTTTATTAAAAACATTAAATATTTGTTTTTTATCAAATCTCGCAATGGGGTCTATAAATTGATTTTATTCATTCCGAATAATTTAAGTTTATTTTATATTTATTGCAATGAACCAAATAAAAGTAAGGTAAGTTTGAAATATGAAATAATTTTTGAAAAAAAAAGTTATACCAAATAGGTTGTAGGTACGAAAACAATATCTAAAGGTTTTCATAATTTATTGCTATATCACTTTAATTTGTTACACATAAACTTATACATACAAATTTTATAATGTTTTGTTTAAGTCTTACGCTAATCATAGAATAGTAGATCGTTTTTATAAAAGCACAAATTACGAAAAGTTTGAAAAACTTACTAATTAGGTTGGCAGTGTATATCCTGGAAAATAAATTTTATATTACAATATTACTGCTCAATTGCATTAACCGATCATCAGTATTAATTTCTTATATGATTTTTGAACAAGTATTCCATTAGCTGGTTCATTTACTGAAGTATTACATACATGAATGCCTCTTCCATTCTGTTTCATTGAAGGTGCTTTTTATTTTTACTTGTTTCCGAAATTTTATTGCCATATGAATTGAAGGTTTAATAATTTTTTGAATAATCGGAGTTTTGAGTTAATAAAACTAAAAATAAAAAATTAAAATACAATTAAATTATGACCATTCCATAAATACAGCAATATTTTCGCATATGCTATGTTTATTCTGTACACTATTATAGGTGCTAAAAAATCCATAGTACTCTTACACTTGCTTGCACAATCATGTGTTTGTGGAATTTCATTAGCCTCGTATGTTTTTTTTTTTTTGGACAAGAAAGTGATTGGGGGGTTTAGTGTAGTTAAATATTAAAAAAATTTCGATATATTTTTCTTTTCACTTTAATCTAATTTATGAGAATTTGACTGTTTATTGAATTAGCTAAGCAAACATAAATTTTATTTGACCCTTATACACTTTTAAGATTTGAGCCATGCTTGTAGGATATGTTTGTGTGAAATAATTATTTAAAAAGTTGTACGGAATGCTTTTTTTAAGTTTTAAATTAATAAAATTAAAGAAAACTATAACCAGCTATAACAAAATAACAAAAAATAAAAAAAAAAAATTAAAACAAGAAAACTTAATTAAAAAGGACTAGTAAGCTTTTTAGAAGAAAACACAATGTTTTACATAAGATGGGGGGGAATTTATTTTCCCAGGAAGATTATCAAAAATAAATTAAGCTTTTAATTAAAAATTAAGCAACACCAGTGTATGTACATTAAAATAATTATGTTTAAGAAAAAAATAAAAATAATACTAAATATTTTTATTAATTTTTTTTATTTAATTTATATTTATATTTTATCTTTTATTTTATTTTTGTTTTTACTTTAATTTTGAATAAGAGTATCTTTAATATTTAAATTTATTTTATTGGAATATACATATACATATAACGTTTTTTTTTTTTTTTTTAATTTTAAGTTAAAAATAAATATTATTTTTAGTTTTTTTTTTTTTTCAAATAAATTATTTAATTTAAGTTTGGTTTTTTTAAAGTAATTAAAAAAAAAAAAAAATTTTTTTTTCTTTATTATTTTTATGTATAATTCCTAGAGTAATTTTGAACAATATTTTTATTTTAATATAGCAAGAATACAACTTAATGTTTTTTTATTTTTTATTTTTATCACTTAAGTTACGACAGAAGGCTTTTAATAACAAAAATAATTCATATTTTGCATAATAAATCTTAAGAGAGACCATGATATGAAATCTAGTTTTATATATAAAAAAAAAAAAAAAAAAAAAAAATTAATAATTAATAATTAATTAATATATATAAAGAATTTATTAATAAATAATAAATATTTTAATTAATATCTTAAAATAATATGAATTTTATTTTGCAAACAATTTTGCAAATACTAAAAAAAAATTTCATTAATTTGGTTTTTTTTTTTTTTCTTTACAGCACAATTTGTTGTGATTAATTGCAAAAAAAAATAAATATATTTATTCTTAAAATAAAATAAAAAAATCATGTAAATAATGGACGAATATTTTATTATAAATATTTATTTATTATTTTTTGTATAAATAAATTAAAAAATTTTAAGTAACGATAATATGTACATACATATGTACCTATTTCGTTTTTATTATTTATATTGTATTGTATTTTGTATTTAAATTAATTATCAATATTTTATTAATTGTTTTTTATTCACTTCAAATTGTACTTATAAAAAAAAAAAAAAAAAAAAGATTTTTGAAGATTCGATCGATTGGACGGAAAGAAAATTAATTTATTAAATAAATTCAATAATAAATAGAAGATCAAGCTTTTATTTTTTTTTTTTTAATTTGATAAGTTTTTTTTTAAATATCGTTTTTTTTTTTTTTATGTATTTTAATTTTAATTAATTATACATAAAATATATAGAATTTATCACAACAATAAAATAGGTTTTTAAATATCTATAGTATTTTTATTTGTTTTTTTTTTTTTTAAATTTACTATTTAGAACAAAGGTTTATTTATTTATTTTTTTTTTTTTGCTTCAAGTATTAGTTTTAGGTATTTATTGATATTTTAATAATAAATGAAAAGTATATATACATATATATATATATATATATATATATACGTAGGTAAATTAGAATTGTTTCAATTTTGTTTTCATAATAATTATTAATCTCAAAAGAAAAATAAATTTTTAAAGTATTTTTTTAAGATGACTGTGTACTTGCTTCTAAATCTGTATTTTTACGGAAATACTATCAAATATTACCCATAAAATTCTTCAAGGCGCATCATGTAATCCATCTCTTGATCAATATTACTGATGCGATGCTTTGTGACAGAAAAGTGATGATTTTAAATTAACGCGATATTAACTGTCAAAAGCAATAATATCTGCATGACTTTTGTTATAAACCTATAGTCATTTTATTTTATCTTTGTTTTTCTTACTTATCTTAGTTATCAATATTACTTTTTATTAAAATAGTAGTTTTAAATCTTTCGGTTTTTTATAATGCATTTTTTTTTCGTGGTTTTAATAGTTTGTATTTAGATAATTAAAAAAAAATAGTGTTAATAGGAAAGTATATATTGAAAATTATTCCGAATTTTATGATTTTTTTTATTTATTTTAGAAAAAATATTAGAACTGTAAGACAAAATTTTTTTTTTTATCTTGTTATTTATTTTATTCTTAAAAATTCTATTTTTATTAGAAAACGGCATTAATCTATACTTTTTCGTTTGTTTACTTTTCAAATCAAAGTAAAAAAATTCAAATTTAGTTTTTAATACAAAAAGAATTTTTTTAAGTTTCATCGCTTCAGTGATGAGTTTAAAAAGAATGTAGGTGTATATTATACAAGACTTTTTGAAGAAGATATTTTTAGATTTACAAAAAATGTTTAGTAACAGTCTGTGTATTGACGAATAAAATATTAAATTTAAAATGATTTATGAATTTTTTTTTTTTGAATTATTTGAAATAATTAAAGATTTAGTAACAATACTTCTTTTGTTTTGTTAAATGTATCTGTCCCGTTAAAAAGTTTTCGTTAAACGAATTTGAATTCAAATTGTTTATTTATTATAAGAATTTTAGTACAAATTTATTATAAGTTCAGTAAAGGATTCAATTAATTGTTGATCGAATGCATAAAATTAAGGTTTAACATAAATCTCACTTTTTCAAAGAAAAACTACAAGTTTAAGCATAATTTTTTTTTTTTTTTTTGAAAAAGTGAGATTTGAGTTTCAGTTCAGTTCAGTTTAGTATTTAAGCATCTGACCCTGTGACTAGTTTAAAAATAAAAATGACTTATTTTTTAAATTTATTAATATGTTAATAAAATATTTTTTAAAAATTCTATAATCAATTAACTATATATGTACGTAATATGTACTTTGTTTACCAGAAAATGAGGATCTGTAGAATACTAAAATGCATATTTATATAAAATGATATTATGAATTATTTCCGTATTATAATCAATTTTAAATGATTTTGTTTTTTTTTTTTAATTGGATACATATAACAAACAGATGTAGCCAAAAATTGTACATATATATATATACATATATGTATAGTCTTTGACATCTTGTCTTCTTTTTAATAGTACATTTATTTTTTAAAGTTATTCATCGTATTAGTGACGTAAAGTTAAACCAGTCTAAATTTTTTTATTTTTTAAACAAAAAACATAATATGAATACATTATTAAAGAATGCGAAATTTAGTAAAAAGTATATTTAGAACCTATATACATATATACGTATACGAGTATATATCATTTTAAGATGAATTGATGCAAAATATAATTTATGTATAAAATTAAAAATTTAAGCTTTATGCAAAGCGTTTAAGCTTAGAAAGTGTAAAGCATTAAAGAACTTTTAATCGATGCCAAAGCTTATAAACTGCATTTTTTAGATAAAAAAAAAAAAAAATTTTTTTTTTTTTAAATACCTACATATTAAAATTAAGCAAAAATATTTATATATAAAAAAATTATTTGCACAGAAATATTTTTTTTTAACCAAAAATATACTTAAAACAAACCTTTATCCTAAATATTTATTTAATTTTTAAACTTATGAATTAGTTAAATGAATTTGTTTTTTTTTTTTTTTTTTTTTTTTAAATATTTAATTTAGTACAATAAATAAAATTAATTTCTTTATTATAAAAAAAAAAAAAAAAAATAATATACACACATAATATATTGTATATAACGCAAAATTAAGTAGATGTAATAACTCAAAGTATTAGTAGCCTTTACCTAATTGGAAACTAGAGTGTTAAGCTAATAATACTAAAGATTGACTCAAGTATAGTAATTTAAAGTATTAGTAGTTTAACTTAGTTGAAAATTACGAGTATTAAGTTATTAAAACTCTGGATTGACTTAAGTATATATAGTAATTTAAAGTATTAGTAGCCCTAATGTAATCCGTAACGAGAACTTTAGGCTATTAATACTCAGATTTACTTAAGTATAGTAAATTAAAGTATTAGCGACAGCTTTAGGCTATTAATACTCTGTCTGTGTATTATTGACTAAACTATATCTTATATGTAAAAATAAATAGCAAGTCGAAGGTTGATTGATTCTATTTTTTTTTTTTTTTTTGAATTTTCAACAGGACATTTTTTATTTTGTTGAAATTCTACCAATTATGAATGAAATTAAATATTGATACAGTATTTAAAAAAAAAAAGAGAAAAAAAGAAAAAGAAAAAGTTTTTTCTTTAACTTACGATAAAAATGTTTTACTTCTTCTTAGAAAAAAAATTTATAAAAATTGTAACATGTACATATGTATATTTGAAAATAATTTTTTTTTTGTTTTTTTTTGAATAATTAATATTCCATTTAAGAAGGTAAGTGATTTATCAAGTATAAGTTTATTGAGTTTTAATTTCGACTAAGTAGTAATTTTAAAGCAGCAAATTTAATTAAATTAATTTTTAAAAACTAATTAAAATTGTGTTAAAATTTTTTTAATGTATGTATAATATTTACTTTCTTTTATTAAAATTAAAGTGTTTTTTGGTTTTTTTTTTTTTCTTTTTTCATTCAAACAAAGTTCTAAAGTTAATAAAAATAAGGGAATGAAAATATTTATTTATGAAAGTATATATGTATTATTTAAAATGTAATTTTTCTATCGATTTTGATTTTTTTTTTTAGGTTTTTTGTTTTTTTTTTTTTTTGGAAAATGAGATGTGCATCAATATGACAAACATACTTTTTTTTTTTTATTTTTTATTTTCTTTTTCACATATTAAATATTTTATTCTTCTAAGGCAGCCCGTTAAAATATTAATGTTGTAAAGGTAATCAGGATAAATTTTTTATAATTGAAATACATAATTATATAATAGGTATAGATTGTTTGTGTGTATAGTAATATAAATTTAAAAATGATAAAAATTAAAATTTTAAATAGAGAAAATAAAAATATTTTTTTTTCATTTTATGTTTTTACTCATATTAGAAGGTGTTTTTTTTTTTTTTTTAACAATGGAATTTCAGATATTATTTAATCTTATATAGTTATGTAAAATATTATTGGATTAAATTGTGTTGTATATATAGGATAAGAATATATTTATTTATTTTTTTTTTTATTGTTTTAAGATATAAAAAAGTGAATTGATGTATGTATGTGTGTATGTATATATTCTAAAATTTGACTTAATTCATAGGTATTTTTTTTTATAAATAGATTACAAATATATAACGGTATAGGTAATAAATATAAATACACAATTTTTGTGTGCATTAACTAATTATTAATAATAAAGAATTTGAGGAGGAAGGAAAGGGGCGGGAGGTTGGCTATTTTTATAGTGATTATTAAAAATTTTTTGTTTAAGTATAAAAAAATAAAATGATTAACTAGAGATATACTTTATAGTCAAAAAAAAAAAAAAAAATTTTTTTTTTATGTATATTGGATGATTATCCTTTTTAAAGGATATCCTTTAATCATCATAACCAATGTAATAAATCCAATTACGCATGATGTTAAATAAGAAAAATATAAATAAAAGTATACCAATTTTTTATTTATTATATACACATAATATGTATATAAAATAATTAATTGAATTTTATAATAGAAAATATGTAATTAAAAATTAAAAACGATGTGAATTAAAAAAAAATGGTATGTATATTTGTTTTTTTTTTTTTTCCTATTGAATTTACTATGAAAATTTTTTTTAGTTTAGTTTTTTAATATGAAATTCTTTTTTAATAATTGATGCCAAACTAGTATCCGATTTTTACTTATTACATATTAATTTTTTATGACTTAAAAATTTTATATAAATTAAGTCTATTAATATCTTTGGAGTATATATTGTCTTAACAAAAATTTCCTAACAAACTCCGTTTTTTTTTTTTATTTTTTTTCAATAAAGTTGAAAAAGTTTTAAATGTTACACATCAATCTTTTATCATTTAAGTCATACAATAACATACATATTATATGAATATATAATAAATATATATATTTATTTTATATTCTCTTGTTTTGTTCTGTTTTTTTAAGTTGTAAAATATTTTAAAATTGAAAATTGTAAAGGGATTTATAGTTTTGTTTTGTTTTCTGCAAATATTTTTTGATGAAAATATGAGGATAAGATTTTAATTTTTCTGTTTTGTTTTTTTTTTTTTTCGAAATATGGCTGATTTTATAATATTTTCACATTACATACACCTAATATATTTTTTGTTACTTAAACTTACTCAATTTCAATATACATATATATTTTAAATGTTTTTATTCACAATCAATCACTTTCACAAATCTGACCCTAAAAATTATTTTTTTTAATTGTTTTTACTTTTAGTAAACAATTCATTTTTTTGTTTTTATATATATATATATATATATATATATATAGTATATAATATTTTATATTATTTAACATTTTTTTAAAATTACTAATTAAATTTCTTAATTTGAAATTTTATATGATTATTTTATAATATACGTAAAAATTTTATTTGGTTTTTTGTTTTTTTTTTTTTTTTTTTTTTTCAATTAATAAATAATCTTTATCTTTAAAGAATTTAAAGTCAACTATTTTAAAAATTAAAAAATAACAAACACTATATTAATAATAAAACATATATATCTCCTTTACAAATTTGTTTGATGAGTTGACATAGTATCTATACCACTACTAATACCACCGCTATTACCTCCACTTCTACCTCCACCAATACTATTTGTTCCATCACTTCCACTGATAACATTACCAAGGCCAACGTTAGCGATTCCACTGCCGGCTGTTAATAAATTACCAAGATTAGCACCTAATAAAATTTCATGTTCATTTTTTGCTTGCCGTAACCAGTTTCTTAGATCACGTGTTCTTTCAACCAAACTTGTTGTATAATTAATAGCACGAGGATTTTGTGACACAATTGTATTAGCCGCCATCATAGCTGTTCCCATCGATGATTGAACTCGACCAGCCGCTAATTGACGGTATGTTTCTAAACGATCTGATAATGTTGGAATTGATGGTGGTGTTTGGAATAAATTATGATGCATACCACCAACGGCTGATGGTGTATTTGCCATAGGTTGTGGATTACTTGGTGTTGTTGAATATAAAGCTGTTGTCCAATCAAATTCTGGAGGATTATAAGTTGATCCTAAAAAAATAATTATAGAAAATAAAATTATTTTTATTGTGTATTTTATTTTATTAATTTATTTTTATATATTATATAATTACCATGAATTTGTTGTTTTCCTATAATATCTAAAATTTCTCTAATTTCAACATTAAGAATTTCTAAATTTTTAATAGCATCTGATGAATCTTGATACATTTCTTTGCGACGATTTAATAAAGCGTTTGTATCACTAGCAAAATCTGTACTACTAAATCCAGAACTTGAGTGTGATGATAAATCACTAAGAGTTGCATCTTCTTTATTTTCAACATGTAATAAGTCCATATTTGTTTGTTTGTCTTTTTCATAAATTCTTTGTAAGGATTGCTCTAAATGTCTTAAGCGTATGACTTTTTCACCAAGAAGTGCCCTAGTTCTGTGCAAATTTACTTCCATTTCAGTTAATTCTTTTTCTTCTTGAATCAATTGATCAAGACTATGACGTGTAATACTTTGTTTATGTCGTTGTTTAATTTCACGTTGTCTTGCGCGAAAATTAGTACGTTGTGTTCGTAGAGATTCTTTAGCTCGACGAACCGAATCGCGTTCTAAATGAATACGATGTTTGAAAAATTCCAGTTCAGAACTAGTACCAGCATGGTCATTTGAAATATCAGAAAATGGGTAACGTAAATGATACGTTGCATCTAAGGTATTATCTGGAAATTGATCTTCTAGATCTTCAAGTTTTTGCAATTGACGTCGAAGATTTTCAACTGGAGTACAAGGACGATCAGATTTATAGTTTTCAGTATTATTAAGACGAGATGTGGATGCAGATTTTGTTCTTGAAAACTGTTTTTTACGTTGGCGATCTTTACCAGAAGTTGTTGCAGCAGCATTATTATTATTTTCTTGATTTCCTATGAAGGCTTCTGAATCAGAATTACCGTTATCACTACTGTAGGGAGCAGGAAGATATTTTCCACGTGTATAATTATTTGATATAGTTGTATCCGATTGACTAATTGAGGTTGTATCATCTTGATAATGTACTTGTAAATGTTTTATATATTTGGAAGCAATACCCATTTTTCTTGGTTGTCTTTCGCTAGATCTATCACGTATACGACTGCCTTCTTTACCGGCATCTTTATTAATTGGATGTAAACCAGGTGAATGTTTAGAAGTTATAACAACTGTTGGAGGTTTTGAATGTAGAGAACCTAATGTTATTGCAGATGATTGATCTGGATACGATGCTGAAATTGAAGGACTTTTAATTTCACTATTACCAATAGACGGTTTATTTGAAATTGAACGTTCTGTTTCAGATCCAGTTGTTGTTGTTGTATTTGTTAAATTTTGTTGCTGTTGCTGTTGTTGCGCTGCTAGTTGTTCTCTTCGTCGATTTCTTCTTTCTAATGATAATTTAACATCAGATTTCAAACGTCCATATTTCTCTTTTAAACAACGATATTTATCTTCAAGTAAACGTTTTTCACAACGAATTTTTTCATATAAACGATCTTCACCAGAATCACGCATTCTTGAACGTTCTAATTCCATTTCACGGGATAATTTTTCTCTCATGTCATTTAATTTAGAAGTATGCTCTTTTTTTAAAATTTCCTCTTCACTTTTAAGGTCTCTTTCTAATTCTTGTAATATTTCAGCATGATTTTTTTGTAAAATATCAACTGCCATTTTATGATCTTGTAATATTTCATTTCTTTTTGGTTCAAATTGTTTTTCTAAATTTGATCTATATTCTTCAAGTTTGTGATTGTTTTCTTCTTCAACATGTTGTTTAACTAATATCAATTGATTTTCATATTCACTTTCAATTTGCTTCAATTTTTCATTATGTTCTTTTTTTAATTCTAATATTTCTTCATTGAACGATTTTTCTAATTTATCACTTTCTTCTTTTATTAACTTTTGATTGCTTGCCACTCTAGTTTCAAAAGATTCTTCATTTATTTTCTTTGTTTGATTTTTAAATTCATTTAATTCTTTTTCATTTTCATTTAAAATTTCATTTTTCTTTTGTTCTAATTTTTTTTTCATTTCTTCTTGTAACCTTTTTTCTTCTTGTTGTATTTCTTCACTAAATTTTTGCTTCAGTTTTTTTACGTTTTCATCATGTTCTTTGGATAAATTCTCTAATTCATTTTTTATTACATCAGAATATTCATCATGTTTAATAAAACTTCGAATTGAACTACCTTTTGAATCTGAATCTGTATCCTCATAAAGAGGTTTTACTAAATTTTTACCTTTCAGTTTTTCTAAAACAGATGTATTTGTTTTATCAGTTAAATTTTTTTTGAAAATTGTATTTTCAATACCTATTGAATTGTTACTGCTATCAACTGAAGAAGATTTTATGAATGGTTTTGTTAATTTAATAGTAGGTTTCGGTACTATTATAGGTGTAGTTGTTTGAATTGAATCCTTCATTGGTGTTAATTTAACTTCTTTAACATGCTTTTCTTCTACAAAATTATGATCCTCTTCATCATTAAAATCCCATGGATCATCATCTTCTTCAGAATTATCTGATACTTCAGGACTGTGAGTAAATTTTTTTGAACTACTTTGTTCTTCTTCTGGTGATCGCATTTTAATATCATCTAAATTAAATCGAACACTTTTTTTATCATCTGTACTACTATTATTACTACTATTCACCATTCCACCTAATTGCAAATGAATATCATTACTACTATTATCATCATTAAATAATCTTCTTCTAATATCACTATCTCTTAAAATACCTTTAACAGTACCATTTATATTACCATTACCATTTATAGAGCCATTTAAAGATTTTGTTTCGAAATTTGTTTTATTTTTAGAATTTGTTTTTAAAAACATGGCACCCATACCTGATATTTGATAACCTTTACGTTCTGGTTCCGAACTGTCATTACTAGTACCGCTATTAAGCGTAGAACCATCTGATTGATCTAAATTTAATATTCCAGTACTACCACTATTAACACCACCATTTGATCTATTTATTCGCATATCTAAACTTATTTGTGGATTTGTTTTAACAACTTCAAATCGTGATGTTTTAAGTGGTTTTAAATTCAAACCAAACGATGGTGCTGACGATGAATGATGAAAATGATTGGAATTAATTTTTGATTCTAAGAATTTTTGATTTGCACTACCTAGGGCATTCATTTTTTGTTGCATACTATTATTAAGACTACTTGCGCTATGTGAAGCAGAAACTCCAGATGAAGATGATGAAGATGATGTTGTTATTGTTGCATTATTTGTTGGATCATTATTAGCATTTAAAATTGATGTATTTAATTCTAATTCTTCATTTAATTGAAGACTTCTTATACCAGAATCTAATTGTGATGCATCCTCTGAAATATCAACAGCTGAACCAGAACTTGGTGTCGTAGCTAATGTAGCTATTTTTTGTCGTGCCTGTTCTGCCACTTCTTTATAATAATCATCTAATGGATGCTCCCACTGAGTTATTTTTGTTTTAATATTATAATAATAATGTGCATGTAATTGATCGTTATAACTAAAAAAAGAATAAAGAAAATTTATATATGATTATTTATGTAATATATGATATTATAATAAAGATATATATATGTAATATAATTATATATGTATAGTATATATGTTATTTAATTAAATCGATTTTTGTTACAAAGAAATCACTAAATGTGAAAGAAATTATTCAGCTATATATTGATCAAAGTATAAAAAATATATCTACATACATATATGTGTACATACTATATATACCATTGGAAAGGTAATTATGTTTTTTAAATGCTTATATAAAATATTTTATATACGAGTATTTGTGTATACATATATGGATAAATATTATGTATATGCGTATATAGTAATTATAACATTTTATTTGTTGCGCCATTTTATTGTTCTTTGTGTTTCAAAACTTTGTTAGGAGAAAATTTTGCTTTCATCATCTATATAATAAATTTACATTAAAAAGGTGTTGCTAATAAATACACAATAATGTAAGTGGTAAATATATGTATAGTCTACATATTAGTTTTAGACAGATATATTTAATTAAGTAAAAATATTTACTTGCTGTTGTTAATGGCTGATGGTTTATTTTTCATTAATAGAAAGGTTCTTTATTAGCTATTAAAAACCATTTTTTGTATACTAACTCCACAGATTATTATTTACGGTATACGAAATTTATCTCCCAATGCACCGAACAACAGTTTATAATTTCATATTGCTATATAGGTTAAAATTATATTGAGTTATGCTTATTTTATCGTTTTGACATTATTTCTTCTATAAATATTTAAAAAAAAAGGGAATTCTCTCAACAACGATTCTCACCGCTTAAGAAAAATTTTTCTGCAGAAGAAAAAAATTTAGATAGCTGAAATTTGAAAATGACATTGAACATTATTTTAAATTTTTGTTTATTTGATGAGATGAAAAAGAGTTCCGCACAAAAAGTTGAAAGTTAATTTAAACTTTATTTCCAGATAAAAAAAAAAAAAAAATTCCGAACTAAATTCAAAAATGAGAGAATTCAAATTTTAGTGCGGCTAATATATTCGAAGCGGTCAATCCAGCATTAAAAGGTGCTGTTAAGTCAAAAAAAATTAATAGTTATTTTTAAGAACTTGTTTTAATGTTAAACACATCGATATTTTAAATACTTTAAATATCTAAAGAATATGAAATCAATTTCAATCATAAGCGATAAAGAAAATAAGAGCTCTAAAATGTTAGAATATTACATTACGTTGTAATATAACATTGTATGTAATTATTTTTGAAAATGAGTTTCTATAAATTTCAAAGTTTTTTTGTCGATTTTGAATTATGTTTTGTAAGAATTTGTCGGTTAATCAAAATTTATTAGTGTAATTTATTAGTAGAAAAAAATTCAAAATTAATTTCTAAATTAGTATAGATAAAGTGTTATTTTGTCTACGTGTACTCTGTTCATTTATTTACAAAGTACTTCTGCTCTGTAAAACTTTTTTTTTTATAAAGTTTAAATGACTTTTTCTTTAAATTTATATTACACTATATTTTTTGATCTAAATATTTTATATGTGTAATTTAATTTAATTTTTTTATTATTTTAATTACATATATATATATAAAGATATGGATTGTAAAAGATATTTAACAAAAAAAAAAACTATTTTATATCCTTTATTATTCCTATAGTCTTCTAGCTGCTGCTATTGCAATAAGACAACGACAACGCAAAAGAAAGGATTATTAATTTAAAAAAAAAAACTAAGTATAGTGTACAGTGTTGACTATTTCAACTCTAGGATACCCCGCGCGAAGATAATATATGGTGTTTCTATAAAATTTCATCATCTTTTAAAAAATTGTAAGATATCTGACTTATATAATTGAATTTGAGAGTTGTATGACTGCTACTTTAAATCGTTGCCTCAAACCAACCAAATTTCACAGAAGTCAAATTGCCATAAAGATCGACCATCTTTTAAAATATTTGATTTAATTAAGTTCCAATATATGCGAGCTACCTGAACCTGTTGGGCTAGAGCAACCAAACTTCATAGAAGTTATTGCGATTAAACATGATCATTTTTTAGAAAATTTCAGATATCTAGTTTTATTAAGTTTACCAAAATATTATGAGAATATATATATAACGTTTATATATAAAAAAAGAAGTTGTAAGGAAACAATTCAAACGTGTTGCTCTAAAGTCTAGACCAACTAAATTTTGTGGTTGGCATGCAATTTGACTGCTTTAAACAAAATTTCAGATATCCAGCTTCAATAGACACTGAGTTCTTTTTATAGAAATAACGAAGTTGTATGGCAGCTACCCGAACGCGTCGGTGTAACTTGCTCAATTTAAATACCGAATCTAACAATTTTACAAAAGTGAAATGGTAAAAATTTCAGAATCCTAGCTGCTTTATTTTTTGAGTTATCATAGGGACAGACTGACGGGCGTACATGGATCCTCAGATTATAAACGTTTTACATTTATCCGCGTTACCACAATCAAATCGTGAGCGTACTGCTACAGCGCCGTGCTTTAGAACACGAATTTGATCCTGAGCAAGAATTTATTTAATTTGCCATAAAAGTAAATAGTCTTCTTTAACGTGTTACAAATGTAATGGCAAATTTATTATACCCTTAGGGCTGAAAACTATATGTACGTTCGTGTGGGTTAAAAGTAATAAAGTCAATGACATTTATTTCTGCTTTATATAGCTTTGAATGAAAAGATATATACAACTACATATAAGTAGATTTTATAATTCTAAAAAGTTTTTTAAAGTTTTTACTTTTGAAAAAAAGCCAAGTTGAACATTTAAAAAAAAAAAAAAAAAAATGTTGACATGAAATTAAAAGTTATATTAAAATTGTAAAATGTCTCAGATTTTTTATATTTTTTTAGTACAGTTCTAAAAATTATAATAAAAAATAAAAAAAATAAGAACTAATCAAACACATCCTTAATATTCTAATTTAAGCGTGATTAACATTATATTATCAAGAATACATTTCTAATTCTAATAGACAAAAATTAGGGAAAAGCGATGTCCTTAAGATATTGTTAGGCTATTTGTTGAAGAATTTGTTTAGGTATAAGTGTTGTTGATTATACTGATTTTTGAGCAGATTATATTATTATTAAGTTTTATGTTTTTGAAGTTCTGTCAATCAATAATCTTTCATATGCAGTTGTTACCTATCTATAGGTGGTATTACTATGAAAAACGTCGAATATATATTACGATGAAAACATGAATTAAGGATTCAACTTTCAGAAAAATATATCAAGGATTTTAATTTATTATTAAAATAATCTAAAGCGTAACTTATTTTCTTTTGGAATAATTAAACAACTGCTACAATCATTTACTAAATATAGCAAGTATGTACTAAAATTTATTATAGATATCAAAAGGCGAAAACTACTCTTAAAATTTGTTCGCTTAGTTAAAAATCGTCAATTTGAAGTAAAAGGATAAATCAGGAGATGTTTTAAATTAGCTATCTACAGTAAACAATTTTATTTAGTTACTATATTTTAGTACTCTTAAAAAAAATCCTAAAACTAAAGCCTGAATAAATAGGTTAAAATTATTTACGATCATGCAACTAATGTTAATTCCATTTATTAAAATTTTAAAATAATATTTGCATCATAAAATTTTCAATATTTGATTTAACACTGCAAGTCCCATGCAAATTACTTGGCAGTTAAAGAGTTTTGCTATATACACGACCATTTAAAAACAGTGTCAATAGTTTATTTGCTCCTTGATTTCTCCAAGCGGTTTTTTTTAAATCAAAATTTTTAAAATTTTTACTGTTAACCCATCTACATAATCAGCGTTATATATACTACCACTTGGCACACATACATATGTATTTTAATACACATTAAAATACAGGAGTAGTATATATGGGCTGCTTAATTTTTTCTTCATTTAAATAATTAATAAAAAATAATCTATAGATACTTTTTATATATGTTTAAATGTATATACAATATGTAAATTTCTAATGTTACTATATTGATAAAGTTAAAATAATATTATTCAAAAATTTACCAAATCTTCCAA
Organism: Poecilobothrus nobilitatus; assembly: GCA_947095535.1. Classification (NCBI taxonomy): domain Eukaryota; kingdom Metazoa; phylum Arthropoda; class Insecta; order Diptera; family Dolichopodidae; genus Poecilobothrus; species Poecilobothrus nobilitatus. The sequence continues at coordinate 58,187,950 of OX352773.1, read as the reverse complement.
TCAGTTGGTAATGCTTGCAATAAACCTTCACGAGCCAAATATAGTAAATGCGGTTCTTTAGCTGGATTAATGCCAATTTTTATGGCATAATCTTTTATTTCTGAAAAATAAAAAGAATATTAAAAATATTGAAAATTAGATAAATTTTTTATAATATTTAATTATATCATATGTAATTTATTTAAAAAAAAAAATCGGAATTGTTGTTGTAAGAATGAATTAAAAAAAGTTTTATCAGTCCTGTAAATTGTAATATTTTAAATTGTGGATGTAAACGTCAAATGACCATGAATTTATTTAAAAGTTAATTATAATGTTGCATATCATATTTAAAAAAAAATTATTAATTTTAAGCAGAAATAAAATCTTATAAGTTAAAATTATTCTATATTTAGTAAAAGTTTGTAATCAGCTGTTAGAAAATAAGAAAAGATAAACTTTTTTAGTAAAAATTTATAAAAACCATTAAAATTCAAAATTAAATAAATAAAATACTTAAATAAATATTAAATATAAGATAATTAAAATATATGAAAAACAAAATATGACACAATAATGACACATACAATAGTTTTTTTTTTAAAATACCCTCGATATTTATGTAGTTATTTTATTACTCTTGAACGCAGGAAGTAACAACAACGGGTATAAGGGTAATAATCGCACTCAGTCACAATCATAAACAGTTCTATTTCAGATGATAACTAAAGAAAAAAAAATGAATAAAAACTATTAATGAATGTGAGAAAAAAGTAAAAAGTAAACGGTAAAATAAAATATGATAGTATTATAAAAGTTAATAATATATAATACAACACACAGTAGAATATTCAGCATATACAACATACATTAATCTTGATTTACCTAAAAGTATGCAATATTTTTCAAATCATTGTGCCAGGATTCAATTATAATTTGGCATCGCAGGTATATGAAATCTTTTTCGATATCGCAATTCTAAATTTTAAAGAGAGCATGGTTTAACTATTTAATTCAAGCAATTATATATACATTCATTTCTCAGTACAAGAAAAGAAACATTAAGTTTAGGCATTCTAACAAATCAAACAAATCTATCAGCACTCGGTATAAAATTTGTATTTAAGTATCTAAAAAAAACAAATACTATTATGTTCGTCTTAAGAAAATTAAGAGATTAAAAAAAAAAACAAAGACAACTTTTTAAGTAACAAAGTCAAATTAACAAAAATTCAATTACCAAATTATAATGCCCTTATAGCAGCTAACGGTTTAATTAATATTGTTTATTTATATCTGTTTATGTAATATAAGAATAAAAATAAATAAATACATTTTGGCAATCTCTGACGTACTAATCAAGAATCGAGATGCTATAGGTACATAACCTGCACAGATCACTATTGAAAGAAAAAATATTGAAAAAAAATTAAGAAATCTTCTTGTGAAAAAAAATATAATGCAAATATACTTATATGTAATATATATTACATATAGTTACTATAGTATAAACAAAATAAATAATATTACCTATATATACTTAATGACATAAGTAGCCGATGATAATATGTAGTATTAAAATAAATAAATGTATATTTTATAAAATATGCGACAGCTTTGGAAAACTATTTAAATTTATATTTATAAGGTTTACTGACCCGCATCGATTGTTCTAGAAGCATATTTTACATATATATATATCTTATTTAAATCATTATATAATATATTAAATAGTATAATTATTTACACAAAATAAATTTATCTATAAGATATTTATATATATGTATATATATAATATATATTTACATATTACATAATTTAAATATATAATTATAAATATATAAGATTTAAGAGCACTTAAGTATGTATGTACATATATCCAAATTAAAAAATATTTCATGAGATGGCTTATTTCAAATTTTTTAAATACTATTAAAAATACACATGAAATTTTATACAATCCAAAAAGTCATAATTATAAATCCTTTTGGGGATTTACAAAAATTTATTAACAGATTTTATTTTCAAAAGACTTCATATGTACTTAATTTTTTTTTGAAAATAATACTTTAATTTTACGAGTTAATTGAACCTGAAATCTAACTCTAACTCTCATATATATAATGTTTTAGTATAATTTTAGGGGTGTTCTAAAATATGAAAAAAATTTGGTTTTTTTTTTTTGGAGTTGTTTTTTATAATAAATAAACTATATATTTTGTTTTTATTTTCAAGCTATTTGTATATAATATGTATTTATAAATATAATTTAACTTAATTTAGACTAAAAGAAGATAAAGTATATATTACTTAAACTAGCATCTTAAACTTTTCTTATAGCTAGAAAGGAAAAATTTTAATTTTCAGAAAGTGAATTTTTGAAACTTTTTCCTACAGATCTTTTGTAAGATCTTTCTGGCAGGAAGCTAAGTGTGGCATAAAGTTGATTGATTGTTCGAATAAAAGATTGAAAAATAAATGATTTTTTAATCTTAAATTATGATAACAAAGTAAAACTGGAAAGTTGCCTTTTTTATTAAAATTTTTCTTATAATTTTTTCTTTCTTTCTTTTATTTCTTATGTTTTGTACTTCTAATAAAAAAAAATAACTGTTTTTTATTTTAAGTTTTTTATACATTTTTTAAAACAAAAACTATTTTATTATACTTATATAAAATTTTCAAAAATAATTTTGAATGCATGTTTTGACATTTATTTTGACATTTCCAAAATGAAATTGAATATTTCGAATACGGGAGTATGCTGAAATACTTATTTTGAATTCCAGAGAATTTCAAATTCACATTCTCGAATCTCGAGAATGCTGATGGAACATAGGCGAATATATTTCTTTTTAAATATATATATATATAATATACATATAAATACCAAATATTAACGATGAATGTATTATTTAACAATATAGAGTTAAGAAACGTTCAAACAAAATTACGCTTATAAGCAATAGCCATAGATGAGAGAGGTGACTATATTAAATTTTGTAATAACCTTTAACAAAACTATATCTTGCAGGTTTTACAGTTACAGTAATATGTATATATAAATTATTATATCATTTATACATATATATATATAAAAAGTTTTAAATTTTAAAAATCAAAAATCATCTTGCAAAGGATGAATAGAAATTTTTTTGTTTCAAATTAATGCGATATACATACATATACATACATATACATACATAAGTTTAATGTTATATTTTTCGTGATTTTGTTTTTTTACTAACTAAAAATTATTCTTTTTTATAAAATAAAAGTAAAAAAAATAACATAATATTAAATATATTTTATAACACTTATGTATTCTTCATATTTTAATTCAAAACAAAAAGTCCTTTCTTTTCTATACTACTTAGTAAAAAAAATGTATATATATATGGATATGCTTATAACGAAACGCATGTTATTTTTATGAAAACAAAAAAAAAAAATTATATTCTCTAAGGAATTGAAATGATATCATTTTAGCCTTGTTTTTTATTTTTCTGTTTTTTTTTTTTTTTCTATTTAAAATCTATGTGTTTTCTTTAAATATATGTCCATAAATATAGTTTCTTTTTTATTTACATGTACTGATATATACTTTAATTGTGCTCAAAAGTAAGTTTATAGTAATAGTTGTTATGAGTGAAGTATGATTAAAACAAACGTTACGCAAATAATAACCACATGTATACGTTTTAAATTGTACACATCATGTATGTACTTATAGAAATGATGATAGCATTTTAATGTGACAATAATATACACGTATATATATATTTACTACGTTCTTTTATATAATATATAAAAATGTAAATAAGTTTGTTGAATAATGTTTTTTTTTTTTGTTTTGTAGCTTCGTCGTATTATTGCTGCATCATATTGTGAGATCAGATACTAAAATTGTATAACATGAAATATCCTTGTTATATAGAAATTATTATATTATGGTGTAAGGGTGTTTGCGAATGAGTTAATTTAATTTCATTTAATTGAGGTTTTTAATTTATTTTTAATTAGGAACAATAATAAGTTATTTGTATTTGTTTTTTTTTTTTTTTGAGGAATATGAGTTTTCGTTTTTTCCACTAACGCTTATTGAAAGTTTTTTTTTTTTCACTAAGTATTTCGAGAATTAATTTTCAAATATTAAATCATTACTGAAAAAGATTAAATTTGCTAATCTGAATAATTTTTAATATAAAAATAAACGTTAAGCTTAGGAAAAATATAATTTTTTATATATACTTATAGTAAATTAAAAAGGATTATCTTAAATTTAATTTGACGATTTATACTTTCAGGTATAAGACATATTGGATAACTGCCTAAAAATATGCATTTATTGTTACAATACGAAAAAAAAAATTGTAAATGGGTATTCCTTCTCTGACCTTGTGTCCTTGTGTTTACATATTTGTAAAGGAGTGGTTTTTTTTTTTTTTTTTAAATGAGATGACAAAAAGAAAAAAAGAAGTACATATATATTGGTGACATGGTAATACATATATTATTATATTATATATTTATCATAGTTTTTATTTATTTAAATTCTAATATAACAAACACAATTTAAGAAATATTACAATAATTACCTTTGGCTATATTATTTTTAATTTTTCATATAATTGCTTTTTTACATTCATTTCAATTTAACTAATACTTATTTTTCTTATTTTATTGAGGTCTGGATTCGCTGTTTATTAGTTTTATTTTAATTGTACATATTATTATTATTAAATTATGTATATGTTTTGTATTTTTAGAAGTTGAACATTTTCCTAAATTTGATATGAGTGGGTTACAAAATATTCGAAAATTTGAAAGTTAATATTTTAAAAAGTGAGAGATCTTATATGTAAGTTTTAGTAGGACATTGGCAAACTAAATGCTTTGACTTAAATGTTTAGTATATGTTTGATTAACTTAAGTTTTGGACTATATACTATAGACTTTAAGTTAACATAAAATTTCAAAAGAAGTCGAATAAAGTTTTGTTCATGAAGAAGTACTTGAAGATGTTTTTGGCAATATTAAAAAGGCGTTTCTAAATTATATAGACTTATATAGATTAATGATGTATAATGTGTGTTGCTAATTTTTTTTTTATATATAATATTTATGTGCGAAATTACATATAACTTTGTAGTTCACAAATTTTTAAATTTCATACATATCCTCTCTACTTGTCTGTCACTTTATTGGCCCCTTGACTAACATATTTCATAATTTTTTAGGTTAACGTAGTAATATTTTTAACATAAAACTAACAATTTTAAGTATTTTTAAAATAATTAATACTAATACGATACGATAAACCTGGTCAATCAACCTAAATACGGTTTCAATAAATAATAAAATGTAAATAAATATTCTAAGTGTATTTTAAATAAAATTAGAATATTTATTTATTTTTTTTATTTATTTATTGATCTTTCCAAAATTTTAATAGTTTTAATGACGAATATTTGTAGATTATTTGATTATATTTTCTATAAAAATTAAAAACTATATACAACTAACCTAATCTAACTAATAAAATACTACATATTTAATTTTCTTATAATATATTTTTATATTTATAAATTATTATTTATAATATATTTTTAATAATATGTATTTAAATTTATATTGAGAATTTAATTTTGTGATTTTGTCTTTATAATGATATTTTTTTTTGGTTTCGGGATAGATTTTTTCCAGTCGATTAGTAATAGGATATAAATTACTGAAATCAATTTAAACATCTTGTACGGTACACATAGTTTGTAGTTTACTATGATTCGTTTTAGTTCAATCATTCCAAATTGATGTTCCATATCTTAATATAAGTTCAAATGTAAATTCTTTATTTACAATTATTAATTTACTCAGATAAAACAGAACTTAAAATATTTTATGATCTCATTATCAGAATAATTACACTTATTTATAAAATTAGTAGTTAGTTCATTTTGGATAGATTTCGTTTAGTTTTATAGTTAATTTTAATAATAAAACAGTAGAATTGTTGAGCTTACCATAGAGCATTAAGTTAAACTGATAGATAGATAGATAGATAGATCAGTTGAAGTGATAGATTCACCAGAGACACTATAAGATTTAAATTAGATACAAGTATTATGGTTTGCGCGCTTTCTGGTCAAATAAATTGCTTCCGATTAATTAATATTTAATTAATATAATTTTATTGTATAAAAATCTAATAATATAAATTAATATGTTAATTTTATTTGTAAAAACTAAAATGATTATCATTATCCACAACTTTGAATTAATGTAGGTCAATATTATTTATATATATATATTTAATAGATAATGTGTTTTAAATAAGTATTTTTTATAAGTTTATAAATATTTTTTTTTTTTTTCAAAATTTGATTTTAGAATATGACATTTTTGTCATAGTCAATTAATAGTTACTATATTATTTAAAAAAAAAAAAAAAACTAAACCATAAACACAGTTTTATTATTATTTATACTTATTATTTTTTTTTCTTTTAATTTTTCAATGTTTAATTTAGAAAAGTTGAATGTTAAATATAATATTATTTAATAAAATAATATTTCGTGACTTTTATTAAAATACAGACATGCGTATTATTATATTTATTTAAATTTTAAATAGAAAATAAATATATATATATATATATATATATTTTTAAAATAATTAATATATATTGAATATGTACATATAGTATATATTACCAAAGATTATCTTAATTTAGAACATATATATTAAAAATATCAGAAAGAATTTTACAAATCACCTAACTAAGATCCAATTTTATATAAATGAAAAAAAAAAATAATATTTATATATTATTAAATAATATTTTTATGTAATGTAAAATTTATTGCATTATGTCACACCGCACTATAATTTTTAAATTTATGTAACTTTTAGTAAATTAATATTTAAATTGATTTTATTTTTTTTATCACAGACCACTAATAAATTTATATTATATTAAGTTTTATTTTGTATACATTTAATGATAATTTATAATAAAATTTCAACCATTAAGAATATAAGGATAATAAGGAAATTAAAGTTCCGGTGAAAACGCTTTAATTTTTAGAATCCGGTAATAATTATAATATATTTTTAAATTATTGAAAAGAAAAATGATATATCTTTTGGATATGGTTACCAAAAATTTATTTTCTTAAATGTTTAAATATTTTTTTTATTTTATTTACACTTTAAAAAACTGATTGGTTTTAAACAATATTGAAAAAAAGTAAAAGTAAATTTAAACTAAAAATTAATTTATAATTATAGATATTAGAAATTTTTTTTAATAGGAAAAAATCCCCCATTGCAAAAATGATCAAAGGAATATGAAAATATATATATGAAAAAAAAATAAAAGATATTAACTCAAGTACTATTTATAAATAACTGACGTGGTATTAATGCACGTATCCTTTTTTTTCTGTATACATACTCTTATGTTTATATATAAAAATTTATAATTTTCTTATGTATTTTAATAATTTATATTATAATTTGATTTCCAATATTAAAAATTAAAACTGTACGTATACTTTTTATTTATGTTCATCATATAGTATAAGTATATGTATATGGTATATGTATATGTATAAGCGAGTAATATAATTAAAAAAAAAAAAATAAATAAAGAAACAAGAAAATATCTTTTTGATGTAAGTTAACTATTGTTTTATTTATTGGTCATTGCTCTATCCAACAAAGTTATCTTCGAGTAACGAGCATTTCTTTCTTGTTGATTAAATTTAATTTTTTAAAAAGCTTCAAGGAAAATTTAAGGTCATGTATAATATTTTTTAATTTAAAATTTAAATTTGTAATATACTTAAATAAGTAATATTATATGTATATGTATATGTATATATACTATATATATTATAGTGTATCTTAAGAAATTAAACGAATGATTATGACTCAAAAATATAGAACCCCTACTAGACAAATATTGTCATATACATATAATATATATATATAATTAAAAAAAAAAAAATATGATTAGTACTAATTTAATAAACACACTATACTGTATTACATAGAAAATATATGTACATAGTAAAAAAAATATTTAAAAAGAAAATATTTTTCGAAGGCCATCAGAAGAGTTAAATTTGCTTCTTATTTAGATGTCAATTAATTCAAATCCCACATCAAAGTAAGCATTTACAAATTATATATTCGGCCAGTTCTTATATACCGTTCTAGCATTTGGATAAAAGTTTTAAATATTTCTTCTCATTAAATTGAGATCTTAAGACTATTACAGCGAGGTATTTTGCTTTACTTCTTTGACGGCTAACTATTATTTTGGTTGTTACACATCATATCTATCAATCATAAATATATAATTCTTTTCGCAATGGAATGCTCTTTGCAGGCAGCAAATTACTTCTATTTCATAGAGGTTACTCCAATTACAATAATTTAATTTATAATATTAATCAATTAGTATTACAATAGTAAATAAGTCAAAATTTTTATTTTTCTTTGTTTCTTTTTACATATTAGTTTAATTCTTATTATAAAACCTTAAATATTAAATAATTAAGGTTTTATTGTTCATACTTCATGATATAAATTTATTTTTTCTTTTTTATATTAAGCCAAGTTTTTTGAAAAGCGAGTACTTTCTATGCTCACACGAAACAATTGCCATAGTTGCTACTTTAGTTGTAATATTTTATCATTTTGTTCAATAAATGATTAAGATTAAAAAAAATTAAAATTAAAAAAGCTAAAAAACGATAAACTTAAATAAAATTTTAGATATTGAAGAAAAGGCTTATACCTACAGTTATAATCTTCTAACAAATGGTGTTTTGTATAGTGTTAAAATTGATAAATATAAAAAAAAAAATATCTATTATATTGAATGAATTGTTACTTGTTGACTTGTCAAATACCCTTATTAAAATTATGACACATTTTCAAAAAATTTTTCGTTGAACAAAACTCTGTTCGTTCGTTCGTTGATCTGTTTAGAAAAGTTTTCAATCGTTTAAACAATCAAATTTTAATCAAGGGATCTCCGGAACGCTTTTAGATACAAAATTGAAATTTTGAGAGGAGAAAAGAGACAGAAAACTTTTTTGTTCCTCTCCTTGCTTAAGAGGAGTGTTAAATTGGAACGTCACCTATAACTTAATAATATGTACAATTTTTTTCAACGTAAAACGCATCAATTAAAGTTTCAACGTTATAACTTTAATTTGTTAACATCTTCTCTTAATTACATATTTAGGATTTTTGGCGAAAATTGTATTAAGTGTTTCTTAATTTTTCGCTTCCCCCTTACGACATTTACAGCCACACCTGAACAGGAAATGCTGTGTAATTTCCTGTCCACATTTATGTGTCAGAGAAATGCAATAAAAAAAATTTTTCACAATGTTTTCTTTGGTACAAGCTAAACGGATTTTATCATCTTTTAGACAATGTGCGCTTTTGATAAGTCTTGGGTAACATTCTGTTTTATTTTGAATTAAATTTTGTTTAAAAATCATCATTAAAAAAACTTATTCAAAAAACTATTATTTGGTTTATTATTCAATAAAGAAATATGGTTTTCAGTGGGTTAAAATTCTTAGTTTTTCTTTTAATAATTTCCTTATATCCTTAGAAAAATAAAAATGTTCGTAGGAATAAGTATGTCACCTCCAATCATTTTTGAGTGATAGAATTTATATATTTATTTAAAATTAAATTAAATACATATATATACCTTATGTATTGAATGTATAATTATATTATGTATTTCAGAATAAAAATAAATAAACTTAGTAATAAATAACAGGAAAAAGAACATTTTGAAATATCTTGTTTTTGTTTTTTGTTTTTTTTTTTTATAATAAAATAGAAAACCTTGAAAATTGTAGATGATGAAATGTGTATCTATATGAAATGTGTATCTATTTCTAAAAATGATTCCTTAAAAGAAATTTAATTTTAAAATTTGTTTACATATACGATTCATGTCTTTAAAATATTTATTTATTTTTAATTAAATTATCAGTTTGCCAAAATTTAAAAAATTAAAAAAAAAAAAAAAAAATTTTTAGTTATATATAATAAATTTTTTACTGATGTGTGTTTTACATTTAATTTTTTGTCTCAAATCATAGTGCATATTAAGTATATAAATGTTAAATTTAAAAATTTAACTAAAACTTGTGTTATTATAATTAAAAATTAATTTAAAATCTTAAAATTAAATTAAATATTTATGTATTTATTTATTTATTTATTTTTATAAATAAAGTTGATTTCATATCACATGAAAAACATGAAAAACCATAATCCATTTTTTGTTTGTTTCATAATAATTATGTTTTTTTAAGTTTGACTAAGTTTTTTTTTTTTTTTTAGTATATTCCCCTGCCACATAAATGTGACAAGGAAATTACACAGACACAGCGTTTCCTTTTCAGATGTGGCTGTAAATGTCGTAAGGGAGAATTATTCTTACTACGTGTGTGGGATTCGAACACACACTCCATCGTTATTTATAAGATATTTGATACCCTCTTACCAATTAGGCCACTGAGGCGAGGCCCACTTTGAAGTTGGATTTATATTTGGAATTTTAAAAATACACGTTTATCTTTTCATTAATAATCGTTTAAGGTATAACTATATCTATCTTTCACGAAAAATACATAGGTAGTGTAAATCAATCCAAACTGTGTTGAATTTAAAGTTATATAATTCAAAGATAGTTCAACTATTAATTTAAAAACAATTTATATTAAAGTACAGTGCAAATTAGACGATGTGTACTTGTATATTTTAGCTTCTATTAAATAAAAATGCATATATTATTATAATTATTATTAATTTGTATTATAATTACAATAAATTATTGTTAATTATTAATTTCTCTTCAGCCAGATTCTTCATATTTATTGAACATGAAACTTTCACCAATTTTTAGCAAAGTTAATTATTATGCAGGCATTGAAGGTCTCCTCAAACTAAAGGCGGAATTCAGCGTATAAGATGCTAAAACAGATAGTGTGAACGTAATAAAAACAAGCTTTTCAGATGTCAGATAAGAAATTTTATTTTAGAACCGATTCTAATTCTATCTGACTTTTTATATATATTTTTGGTATTTTTTATACATTCGTATATAGCTACTGGAGTGTGTTTTGTTTTTTACTTCGAGTAGAGTTTATGCTTTTATGAAATTAACTACCACATTCACATGGAGAGTTTTATAGATACCTTATAGGGTTGGGTTCTTGCTCTAATGAGATTAAAAGTTTGATGTCTCCTCTCAAAGCATTCCAAAGAGAAACAAGGAGAGCCTCTGCTGCCCATCCCTATGTAGTTCAAATTCCCAGATGGCATAATTCGGCTTATGGAAATTCGTTTGTAGTACGAACATCGCGAATGTGTAACCATCTTCCACCTCATGTATTCCCCAGAATTGGTGATGATTACATTTACAATGTGCAAAGATTCAAGGTGAATATTAACAACTTTGTTCACAATATGCCTGCCAATTTGAAATCTATTTTCATCCCTTAACTTAACTTCCTATGGCCAGGCAGTACAGTAGTACTAAAGGTCGTATAACCTATTGTTTGGTCAAAAAAAGGAGGTGGTGTTTAGTGGGGTAAAGTCCCACACACTCATAGAGGAATCGTGCTCGTTTTCACTCCTCTATAGTGTCTTTCGATGATTCCTACCTACCGTCGCAAAAAAAAGAAAAAAAAAACCTTAAAAATTTAATTTTTCAAATTTAAGTAGACTTAAATTGAAAAAAGTAATTGAAGTTTTTTTGTTTTTGACAGGTAATTTTTTTTTATTTTACACGCTACTCAAACTCTAGGAAAGCATTTCTCTATACAAAGTTATGTGAAGAGGAAAGGAAGGAAAAAGGATAATAAGGGAGAATAAGGATGAAAGGGATAGTTCTTATTTAAAAATGAAGTTTTTCACTAAACTCTAAAATTATATATGCTTTTTCGAGTTAAAAATCATAGTTGTTAAAAATGTAATAAATTTTTTTGTGTAGAAATAAATTTATGAAATATAAAATTATAATAAGTACGTAATTATTGAAATATATCTTGGGTTCTGTTTTTCATAATGTACTAAGGTTCGAATGCAATCATTTTTATGAAATAACATTGGGCTGTTGGCATCACACTCGTAATAAATAGATTTTCATATAATATTTTATTAATTAAAACAATTTTTTGTATTTTGTACCAAGTATATAATGTATTTTATTTAAATTTTAATTATTTTTTTTTGAAAATTATTTAATAAATTTTGTATTATTTTCGATATCTTGGGATAATTTACAGTATTTTAATAACGTTTTTATTGAATTAATTCGAAAGATAAAAAGGTGAACTATCAAAAAAGGACATTAAAAAATAATAATTCAATATAATTGATTTATCATTTTACTGAAATTATATTAATTGAATAGTATAACATATCTTTGATGATATAAATTATGTTATGTATATGTATAATTTTTGAACATTTTCACAATTAAATAACTATAATTGTAAAATAATTCATATTAATTACTTAATTATTTATAAGTAAATTAATCAAAAGTTTTTTTTTTTTTTAAGGCTTAAATAAAATTTCTTTTTTTTAAGACTTTGTATAACGTGTCTAAATTTATATTAAAAAATATAGTAATATATCCTTACTTATAATTATTTATAATTTAATTTATTTATATAAAAGATAAAACATGTATTATGTAATGAATGTAATAAATTTCGTGTATATATATATATAAATACATAATACGCATAATGATGTACATAAAATACCACTGAAATTACGGCAGGTTGATTTATATACATAAACAGTAGTAGCTTGTAAGAACCGATTACATGAGAATAAAACAAGATATCAAAATAAGCATAAGCAACTTTCTCAACATAGAATAATCCATCTCTTACGATTTACACTCTATTCT